>OZ008370.1:36534597-37080762 GCA_963931995.1 Phaonia tiefii | reverse complement strand
CCGGCCGGCCACCAAAAAATTTTAACGACTCGAGTTCGCCAGCGAAGAGGCGTAAAACAAAGGCTTTAAGAGAACAAATACCTTGCGAGCAGTTAACATATGCTGCCCAAATGAGTCTGCGTGCTGAAGGACATAGTGACGCATCTAAAGTCTTCGAAAATATTCTTGATATGCCAGAAAAAGCTGCAACATATAGAAAAAGTGATACTCCAAAAAAGAACATTATCAAAAAGCATACTCCATCAGAAGCATTGTCAATTTTTGTGGAAGCTGATATGACGAGAAAGCAATACGAGGTAATTCAACAAGCGGACAAGAATATTTATCCTTGTTATTCACTTTTAAAGAAAGCAAAGCTGGAGTGTTATCCACGAAAAGAGTCGATCAAAGTCACAGAAACGTGTTCTGAAATTAACCTTCAAGGTCCTCTTGATCACACGTCTATGCGGTTGTGTGAGTATTTAAATGAAGTCTTTGAAACCTTAAATGAAAACCAAAGAGACAGTTTAGAGCTCATACTGTATGTTCTTTTGTATTGTTCTTCTTTTCTATTTCTAGTGTTTTAAATAAAATATAAAGATCCTAAACTGCTTTTTATTATATGTTAAATCGATAAAAACAATAAAATAATTTTGAGCTACTTTTGTGATGAAATACTCCTCTGTGCGCTGGTACGAGCCAGAATTTGTTTGTCAATATTGCTGTAATACATTATAAAAAAATCAACCTTCGTTTGTTTTGCCCTTTTCGACGCCTATGATTTGGCATCATCAGCCATATAATAAACCAAATGATTGCTACTTTTGTCAAACTGATGATTTTGGGTCACTCTTTTAAAACGCGCAAAAACATTAAGTACCTACGCAAATGTTGTAACTGTTACAAAACCGATACCTGCAAGTAATGACCTACCGACAACGAGCAAATCTGTCGATGTAACAGAAAACGATTTTGAACAAGAAGAGTTCCTTCCATCCAGATGTACAACAACGGAGAGCAATTTTTTTGTCAAAAGCTGATTTCGACGATCTTGTTCGCTATTTACACTTGTCAAAGCGGTATGCTGAAGTCCTCGGGTCGCGATTGAAGCAGTGGAATTTGTTAGAAAAAGATTTCGTTATAACATCTGGTAGAAAAAGTGACCGGACTTGGTTACTTGAAGAAAGTTGTAAGACTAGTTCCAATGACATTGATCACGTGTATTGCGTTGATGTACCAACACTACTTTCGGCGTTAAATCACAATTATAATGCAGATGAATGGCGACTTTTCATTGGTGGTTCATGTAAAAGTAAGTTTTCTTATAAAAATGTATGACTTTATTTTTATTAATTTAAGATTTGTTATGTAATTTCTAGGCTTAAAAGCTGTTTTATTGCATAACCAAAATCAATTACCTTCAGTTCCTATCGCATATGCGACTAATACAAAAGTAACTTACGAAGTGATGAAATATATACTAATGTTTGTTAGCTATACCACCCATAAATGGAAAGTCGTCGCTGACTTAAAGGTTTTGACAATTTTATTTGGTATGCAAGGTGGTTACACAAAGTATCCGTGCTATCTTTGTGAATGGGATAGTCGTGCACCGAATCGTTCTGATCGCAAAGTATGGCCATCTCGCGAGTCACATAGAATAGACAGGAAAAACAGTTTAAACATCCCATTAGTTACACCTGAGGACGCTATTCTGCCACCACTGCATCTTAAACTTTGATATACAAGGTGGCGCAAAAGTAAACTTCCGATGTTTTTTGGCTGTAATTTAAAAAAAATTAAAAACTTTGATTCTTCTTGTGGATTATTTTTACTTGTCTTTTAGTTTTTTTTACATCAAGTCGAGAATATGATGTCATGTAAATGGTCGCCGCCACAGTTGATTGTCATTTGAGCCCTTTTTATGGCATTTTCCATCACTTTGGCCAACATTTCCGGCGATACGTCCTCACATTCTTGACGGATATTGTCTTTAAGAGTCTGAGGCTTGTTGACATAAACCCGCGACTTCAAAAAGCCCCACAAAAAGAAGTCTGGAGCGGTCAAATCAGTCGATCTTGCTGGCCAGTGCAAATCGCCAAAACGGGAGATTAGGCGCCCGGGAAATGCATCCTTCAGCATATCGGTTGTGGCACGTGCAGTGTGTGCCATTGCACCGTCCTGTTGGAACCACATGTTTTCCAATCCCAATTCATCAAGTTGCGGCAAAAAGAACTCGTTGATAATTGCTCTGTAGCGCTCACCATTCACAGTCACCGTTTGGCCCGCGACGTCTTCGAAGAAAAAAGGTCCGATGACTCCTCCAGCGAAAACAGCACACCATACAGTGACTTTGAGCGGGTGTAATAGCTCTTCGTGGGTTACACGCGGATTTTCTGTGCCCCAGAAGCGTAAATTTTGCTTATTTACTTACCCGCTAAGATGGAAATGGGCCTCATCACTCATGATTATTTTTGATGAAAAATCATCTTCCTCTTGGTGGTGATTAAGGATGGCTTGAGCGTATGTTAGCAGCTAACAGCTGATGCACCGTCTGGACTAGGGTGGACCTTGTGTCGATATTTTGGTAGATGAGGGCTCTATTCCGTGCCGTTTTGAAAAAAAATGACAATGCCGAAAAAAAAAATTAAAAAAAAAACATTAGGGGTTGCGCACGAGCCGAGAAAAAGGTTTCACTTTGCCAAAATTAGGGGGGAAATTGCCATAGGTCATCAGGGGTCACCCGTAGGGGGGAAGAATGTATGGCCGACCCCCATTAACTTTTTACCGCCAACATTTTCCCCCAAGACACCCACCCCCTATCTCCTCCCCTTAGGGGGGGTCACCATACAAAAATGGAGGTTGCTCAGTATTTTCGAAAAACACCATAGGTCATCAGGGGTCACCCCTCGGGGGGCAAAATATATGACCGACCCCCATTAACTTTTCATCCCCAACATCTTTTCCGAACAAACTTACCCTCTATCTCCACTCCTTGAGGGACTCCCCATACAAAAATACTGAAAATCTATGTATTTACAGTTGCACAATATCGAGATTTTTTTGATTTTTTTTTGATTTTTTTACAGAAATTCCACCAAAATTCAAGAGTGGTCATTGTTTGGAAAGTCTTGAAAAATTTGAAACGCACACGTGCTGAATCAGGTACATAGGCACCCTTAGCAGATGCCCCCATTCATCAGTACCTGGCAGTAAAATATTGCAAAATACGTAGTAGTTATAAATAGCAGTTCATTCATCGATTGTTGTCATTCAACAAGTGCCGACGACCGCGAAAAGTAAATTGATTTTTCTCCCGTTTTTTAAAAGTTAAGATGACAACACGACTTAGATCGCGCGACGATATTTTTTTGATTGGTTATCCAAGCATGAATATTACGGGGAACAAATTATTATGCATGCATTTCTTCAACATTCGCAAACGAAACATGTCGAAGAAAAATAGTGCGGTTATAGTCGCGGACGCAGTGATGATTTTTTTGGCGCCAAGCAGCTATTCCGACGAAAGCCAGAGGAGATGTTACAAGAAAAATAGCTGCGCTGCACGATGAGTGGGATGCTTTAAGAAAGTCATCTCACAGAAAGACTGAGTCCACTAGAGAAAAAGAGAATACGTTTTCTGATAGCTTGGATAATCTTTTCGCATCGCACACGCCAACGCCCTTGAGAAAATGACAAATACCGAAGACATTGAGTTTCTGCTAAAGCAAAGAGAAGATGGCCGGCCAGGAACTATGGGAGGTGTGGACGCTACTGATACTCGAACGAGGAAAAGAAAAGCTGAGCGCGAAGAACAAGAAGAGTTGCGACGCAAACGTGCAACGGAATCTAGTAGAGATCGGTTCGCTAAAGGCGGTAAGCTATTTCGCGCTTTGTGTGTTCGTCCAATGTTTATATTCAAATGAAATTCGTTCAATTGCAGTGGTTAAATTTTCAAGCAGTGATTCAAGCGATGATAATGGGAGACAGAACGAAAACTTCCCGGCAGAAGCTGGCCCGTCAAATGTTGGTCACAGAAGAAGTTACAAACAATGTTTTACTGAACAAGTCCTATCAGCTTTGGACAAGTGCAAAGTGACTGACCGAGACGCGGTCGGCATTATGATAGCGGCGGCAGAAGCATTTGGACGCGATCCTCAACAATCCACAATAAACCGTACGTCGCTTCGGAGATGTCGGCGTTCAAATCGAGAGAACATGCTGAGTTATGTGAAAGACAATCCAGAAGTAAGATCGCATAGACTTATTTGCTCTCATTCAGAATTCTTATTCTTCAACGCGTTTCATTCATCTCCAGCTTGTCGCAGCTAAATCCTTCATAGTCCATTGGGATGGCAAAATGCTTTTGGATTTTGTGGGTACATAGAAGGTGGACCGTCTACCGGTAATTGTCTCGTACGGAGAAAAAGAACAACTTCTTGGAGTTCCCAAAGTAGGAGATGGGAAAGGAAAAGGCCGGAGAATAGCACATGCCGTTTATCAACTGTTGGCATCTTGGCATATGACACATCGAATACAAGGACTTTCTTTCGACACGACATCAACGAACAGTGGCCCATTCTCCGGAGCCGCAGTTGCTCTTGAGCGGCTGTTGGAGAGAGAAATCTTATATTTACCTTGCAGACACCACGTATACGAACTGGTGCTAAGGGAAGTTTTTGAGACAAAAATGGGAAAGACCAGTGCACCAGGCGTTCCTTGCTTTGACCGTTTCAAACAGGAATGGGACGCTGTAAAGGTTAAACCATTCCATTCTGGCTTGATAGACGATCAAGTCGTCAGAAAAATTCCTGTGGCAATGCAAGTCGGCATAAAGAAGTTTTGCTTAGATCAATTGAAGGAGAAACACCCTCGCGATGACTACAAAGAAATGCTACAATTAATTCTTTTGTTTCTGGGTGAAAAACTTGAGAATTACCATTTCCGACCTCCAGGACCCGTTTCCCATGCTCGATGGATGGCGAAAGCCATTTACAGCCTCAAGATGTTTTTGTTTCGGAGAACTTTTCACTTATCTGTATGTGAATTGAATGGTATTCGACACGTTTGTATTTTTGTGGTGCGACTTTACGTCAAGGCATGGTTTGGTTCTTCTCGAGCAGCTGAGGCGCCGAATCAAGATTGGAAGTTTTTGAAGGACATCGTCGAGTACAAGTCCGTTGACCAGGATTTATCTCGGGTAATGATAAAGAAATTTATCGGTCACCTATGGTATCTCGCCGATGAGCACATAGCCCTTGCCTTTTTCGATGACAAGGTTTCAAATGAGTTGAAGGCCAAAATGGCCCAAGCATTGCTAGAAAATGAGAATGACGAAGGTGAAGAAGACGAAAAAGGTGAAGCAGATGAAGAAGACGAAGAAGGTGAAGAAGATGAAGAAGACGAAGAAGGTGAAGAAGATGAAGAAGACGACCCGGTTCCCCCAGCTCCTCGCGTCGTAATCAAAAGCACCAGCGTTAAAAAAATCGAGATGAAATTCAAAGATGTGAATGAGGAATTATTGGCTAAAGACTTGAGCAACTTCGTCTCTCATAGTACCAACAATTTATTTGTACAATTTGGAATATCGCAAGATTTCATTCTTGCAAATCCAGCAACCTGGAAATCTCGCGCAGACTATCAAGAAGGTCGTAGAATTGTAAATAACTTGCGCGTTGTGAACGACACTGCCGAAAGAGGAGTAAAAATGATACAAGATTATAATAGAATACTGTGTCAAGGCGAAGAAGAGAAACAGTATTTACTACATGTTATCGATTCTTACCGCAAGAAATACCCATCAGCGAACAAAAATATGTTAATTTGACTATATTATATTAAGAGTGCTTAGTAGTACTACTCAATTACAGCTTCTTTTATTTTTGAATGGGGAGTCCCTCAAGGAGTGGAGATAGAGGGTAAGTTTGTTCGGAAAAGATGTTGGGGATGAAAAGCTAATGGGGGTCGGTCATATATGTTGCCCCCCTAGGGGTGACCCCTGATGACCTATGGTGTTTTTCGAAAATACTGAGCAACCTCCATTTTTGTATGGTGACCCCCCTAAGGGGAGGAGATAGGGGGTGGGTGTCTTGGGGGAAAATGTTGGCGGTAAAAAGTTAATGAGGGTCGGCCATACATTCTTCCCCCCTACGGGTGACCCCTGATGACCTATGGCAATTTCCCCCCTAATTTTGGCAAAGTGGACCTTTTTCTCGGCTCGTGCGCAACCCCTAATGTTTTTTTTTTTAATTTTTTTTTTCGGCATTGTCATTTTTTTTCAAAAAGGCACGGAATAGAGCCCTCATCTACCAAAATATCGCAAAAATGTCATTTCAAGGTCCACCTTATTTCGCATGTGTTTACTACACAAATGTCAAAACAGAACTGACATTAGGGGCCAATCGCAAAATTTATAGCATTTTCTGATAGGAGGATTACTTTTGCGCCACCTTGTATGAAACAATTTGTAAAAAAATTAGATGTAAACGGCGACGCTTTTTGTCATCTCAAAGCGGTGTTCCCAAAACTAAGTGAAGCCAAAATAAAAGGAGGTATTAATTAATTTGTTTACATATCTAGCACATTTTTCACCGTTTTTATCTGTTTTGATAACTTTTAGGTATTTTTATTGGACCTCAAATCCGAAAAATTATGAGAGATGCAGATTTCATTAACAAGCTAAGTTCCGTTGAAAGACGTGCATGGAAGAGTTTTGTTGGGCTATGCGATAATTTCCTTGGAAATCACAGAAACGACGACTAGCTATGTCACAGTTGTTAATGAGTTTTTAAGTGCGTATGGTGAAATGGGCTGCAACATGTCCATAAAAATTAATTTTCTGCATTCCCATTTGGATCACTATCAACAAAACTTCAGGCTTATAAGTGCCCAAAGGTACAAAAACCGGGGGTTTAACCCTAAATCCGGATTTGCAGGTGTCCAGCATATTTCACTATTGGATTCTTCTTTAACGCCACAAGACCTACAAGAAAAATAATATCACTCCCCATGTTTTTTGGACTGTCGCACCGTGTAATATGTGGAGTAAGTAATTGGAAGATGAAACACTAATTTGATTGCTTTATTTTGTGTTCTTTGAAGAGACTTTAATTCTGCAGTTGTTTTGTTTGCACATGTATATAATAGGAAGGTAGCTGAAATGGCTATGTTTAAGCGTATTATAAATTAATTGCTTTGTTATTACATTAAATTTATTATTACATTTTTAAAGGATGCCCAGAGCAGGAGCTACTTTGCCTTTAACATACCGTATTTGCATACTCCACGAAAGATTATTTTGAAAGTTAATTCCCAAGTATTTCAAGTTAGAGCTCTCAATTATATCTTTACCGCCAGTGGATATCTTAAAGTTGTTGTCTACAGAATAAGGACGAAATCACAGCAAGTGTGTTTTGTTCGCATTGAGAACTAGTTTGGTTAGTCTGCTGGTATATTCTAATACAAGCTCAGAATCATGATCCATTTGAGCTCTTAGGATAGCTTCATGATTATACGGATACAATATGGTTATATCATCCGCATACATTATAGGTTTCCCATATTGATTCAGATTCGATATATCGTTTATAATTACCGTAAAGAAAAGAGGACCTAGTACGCTTCCCTGCGGAAATCCATGCTCTACGAATCCGACTTCACTTTTAGACAATTTTATCTGGACATATTGCTTTCTATCTTCTAGATAACTTTTAATCAACTGTAATGCTCTGCCTCTTATCCCATAATATGGCAGCTTCTCTATCAAAATATTATGATCCATGAGATCAAAAGCTTTAGAAAGGTCGTAGAAAATGCCAGCCACCCCACCATAACCCTCATCCAATCGATCACATATTAAACTAATCACATTCACTACTGCTTCTTGAGTACTACTACCTTTCCTGAAACCAAATTGCAACATATAAAGTTGATTGCTATTCTCCAGAAATGTCATTAGCTGTTTATGCAATATTCTTTCAAAATCTTTGTCTATTATAGGCAAGAGAGCTATTGGACAAAACTTGTCTACTGTATGTGCATTAGCATCCTTTGGAATCGGCGATATTCTGTAAATTTTCAAATCAAACTTTACTTCCTCTTTCGTAATTGTAGCCTTCTTAATACAACCTATAAAATTGGAAAGTAAAGAGGATGTGTCTCTCGAAGGCATGACACGCAAATGCTGCTGAAGGTTTCCCCGAAGATGCTCATAATTACAGTGTTGGTAGACTTTAGTCCTAAATTTTGGATTCGTTGAGTTGCTGCGAACTTTACACGAAATTATATTGTGGTCTGTGAGTTCACATTCCACAGAATCGATCAAGAGCTCACATTGTGTATTGCTGTATACATACATGATCAATTGTAGTTCCACTAGTTGGACGAGTTATCATTGTGTGGCAATTTATATAATCATAGTGGCATAAAATATTTGACAGATCTGTTCTGTCAAGGACATTAAAAAAATCTATATTTGTGTCTCCCACTATAATACTTGGGAATCGAGTTATGTTACACAGTAGCTCAACAATTCGCAGAATACGTTTTGTATTGTCTTTGTTATGTACAAGCAGTGTTATTATATTTTTTTTCAAAAAAATCTGTACATTTTTGGAAAAAAAAACTTTATTTCTGAAAAAAAAATCTGCTATTACGCTATATTAAAATAAGTTGTATTTATAGTTGACCTTTCCTAATATTATGATTTTCAATTTTAGTATCGGCTTGAGGTCATAGGTATGGAAAAAAGAACACGAAGTTGTATAAATTTCCATTTATCACAATTTATTTTGTTTCCAATATTTCGATCATATTCAAGGATCTAATATAAGAAAAATACAAAGATTTTATAAAACATTAGTGAAAACAGTAAATACAAAATGTTTCTTTCAAATACAATATTGTCTGTTAGAGATTATTATTGTGAGGTAAAAAAAAGTATAGGACTAGTCTTTAGTGCCAGCTTTTGTCAACTAATTTGATTTTTCCGCCTACATGTGTCAATTGTATGTCTGTAAACTTGAGCACATTGGTCTGAATCGTGCTTGTAGTTACGTCTTTTCTCAGATGCAACGTCAATAATATGTAGCATTTCCTGAAAGAGATGTCGTGAGTAAATCTTCTCTTTTCACTTCGTCAAAATTTGGCCTGTGTCCAGTTAACATGCAGTGGGCTGCGAGTGCTGGTTTTTGTTCTTAAGGCTTATAATATGCCTTTTGGTCCGATTTATGTGATGAAATTCTCATCTTCAGGTTATTCATCTTAGTACCGACATATACCTTCTGGCATATGTTGTCTTTGTCTTCGTAGCACTTGATTTCGTACACCACATTTGGCTTGTCATCCTTATCGATTCTCGACTTAGTCATACTAAAAAGGTAAAGTTAGACTTTGGAGCTAAATGGTATTTGTCCTTTTCATAAATGTTTGAATCTTTCCGAGAGTCGTGTAGGCTTTTGATACCAGTCAACTTTTAAATTTCCATAATGTCTTACAACTATGCAATCAAGGCATGGTAATTGTTGGCCCCTTTCTTCTTCAACTGTAAATTGAAATTGTCGATTGAAAGAATTGAGCGCCTTCATCGTGTCCTCCACCCCAGATTTCCCAATGGTTACAAATATATCATCCACATATTTAGTTGTAATTTTCGGTATCCTCGTTAATGTATTGAGCGTCGTGTCAAGTAATCCTTCCATTATAATGTCCGACATTATCGATGACGCTGGAGAACCCATAGGCATGCCCTCTCTTTATTCATAAAATCTATCCTCATATTTAAAATAACGTGTATCCTTGATACAAAACGGCAGTAATTCCATAAAAATACTCTGTGGTATAGTCGTGTAATCCGCAATTTTACTCCATTAACCCTTTATGGTCCTTAATGCCAAATTTATGGGTATTCTTGGAAAAAGATTAACCACATCAAACGATCTAATATTTCGCCTTGGTCTATTTTCAAGTTTTTTATCCGCGATTTGAAATCAATTGCGCCCTTAACATTATATTCGGAGGTTCTCGTCACATTGTTGTGTATTTCAACCACAAATTTGCAAAGTGCATAACCAAGAGCATTTATGGATGAGCAAATAAGACTTAAAGGATTCCCCTCTTTATGAATTTTCGGCAAACCATAGATTCTGGGGGCTGTAGATGTTCTCGTGCTTAATTTCTTCCTCGTGGGCGCGTCAAGAATAATTTATCCACTAGTTTGTATTTTTCTCCTGTAGACTTGACGTCAGAGTCGTCTATATGTGTATATATCGCCCAAAATATTTCCCATCTTCATCTTATATTCGTCCTTTGATATCGCAACTTTCGTTCCCCCAATATCAGCGCTAATGATGAGAATGTCATTCTGGTCTGTGCCTAAAATAATCTTATCCCTCATGTCCAATTTTGGTTTGTAGAGGTGGTCATCGATCAAACCAATGAACTTCGCTCTACTCCTGCTCTGCTTTGTTACAAATTGTCTGAATGCACTCTTCCCCTTTGGCGATTCTTTTGAATAAAGGGAATGTTATCATTGTCTTTGGCAATGCATACTAGGGTCAGAAACCATCCATACGTTTCACTCAAACTTTTCTGTTTCACGTCATTTCTTGATTGTGTTATAATTTTTACGTTATACAGGGTGATTCAGGAAGTTTCGGACAAATTCCTCCAGCGTATTCCTTGGCTCATTTCATGAAGAAAAGTCCACTAGGACCATGTCCGAAAATGCAAGGGGTGCGAAATGGCAGCGGGTTCAAAATTTTCGGATTGGCGGTCGGAGGGTAGTAGGGTAAAGTTGCTAACTTCTGAGCCAGTGCACAGTGGCCAATTTGGCTTCGCTAGCGGCATTTTATTCATAGCTTCCAAAGTAAAGAAGATATCTTCAAAATTTTTTTTTCTCAATTCAGAAAAAAATCAAACAATTTTTGGAAAAAAAAATTAAATTTTTTTTTTTTAATTTTAAATTTTTTTTTAATTTTTAATTTTTTATTTTTAAATTTTTTATTTTGTTTTTAATTCAATAAACATTTTCCACCATATATTCATATATGAAATAAGAAAAAAAATTGTCAACTCAAAGAGAAACCATATTATAAAAGAAATATTAATCAGATTCTTCAGATCAGATTCAGAGAAATCATCTTCAAAATGATGCATTATAAGCAAGCTAAAAAGTACAATAAATTGAAGGCTCGCAGGTACTCGCAGTTCATTTTGGACATTTTGGACACACAATGGTTTACACATATAGGAAAATTTAAAATTACACTGAATGCAGGTGAATTTTGTAAGTTCTACTCCACGAAAGACAGGTGTACGTTACAATGGGCGAGTTGCTAATACACTTAAACACGATTACGTTTTATAAATAACATAAGTATACACAGATCACAACCACAGTTTTTTTTATATAATACATACCTTGGCGTTAGTATATAACAAAACTTTTAATGAAAATAATAAAATTTGCAAGTTTAACACGAATAGCAAAACGATGATCAAAAAGGCGGAAATACATATGCTGACTTTGACAGGTCACAGCTGTTCATCAGCTGTAAGCTGAGCTTTTAAAAATCGATACAAATCTAGTGAATGTATTTGTTATCGATTGTTAAAACAAAATTAACGGTTTTTCAAATTTGAAAATTTGAATTAAATGCCGCTATCGAAGCCAAATTGGCCACTGTGCAGTGGTCGGATTTGTTGGAAAGTCTTTAAGAGGCCTTTTAGAATCAATAAAAAAAGTAGAAAAAGTCAAATCGCCGAGATATAGAGCTTTCGGAAAAAAATTCCTCTTACCTTTCCAAAATGACCTAAACGGAGCCCAGAGCTCTTACCGTTCCAAAGTTATGACCAGTTTACTGAAATGCAAAAATGTTTGTTTTTGTTTTTGGAAGCGAAATAACAGAACACATTTATTTGTTTTTGTAAATTAACACGTTTAAGAATTTATTTTATTGAAATTTTCAGAAATGGTCATAACTTTGGAACGGTAGGACCTCTGGGTTTCGTTTAGGTCATTAGTAAAAAAAAATTCGACCACTGGCTCAGAAGTTAGCAACTTTACCCTACTACCCTCCGACCACCAATCCGAAAATTTTGAACCCGCTGCCATTTCGCACCCTTTCATTTTCGGACATGGTCCTAGTGGAATTTTCTTCATGAAATGAGCCAAGGAATACGCTGGAGAAATTTGTCCGCAACTTCCTGAATCACCCTGTATACAAATTATCAAAAACCGCATTGCGATAACATTTTACAAAATCAGTTGTTATCAGAAAAAAAACTGGAAATCTGTTTAACACCTACAAAATCTGTGAAAAACAGATAAATCTGTTAATATAATAACGCTGTGTACAAGAGTAAATCTTACAATTATAGTACAGTAATTTTAAATGAAAAGAAATTTTTTCCCAAAAAATAGTTAAAATAAAGTAGTAAAAAAACACTCGATTTATTTTGATTACTGAGCCCGGTTATGAAAGCTCTAATGATGACAGCGGATTGATTCTTTACTGGATTTTCCATGAGTATTTTTTCTACGAGAATTTATTTACCCTCAGAAACATATTTGGGAAACATATTTGGCTTTCCAATTACGTATCAAATTCATTGGCATGTGCTGACGTACTAAAGTTGCGTTGGTCCAAACTAATTTTGATTTTTCAAAATTTAACTCATGATGTTTTTGAAGATATATTGGGAATTTGAAGTCGTTGAGATTGAATATGATTCCGTTATGCCAGATCGAATAGACCGCCTTTTCTATACACAGACAAAAAATCTATGTATCTTTCATTCAACAAAAACATTCCTTGGTTTAATTAATTTTATGTATGGATTAACGAATTACAATTAGAAATATTATTCATAAATTTTGAAAATTCAACGAATAACAAATTATAAAATTAGTCAAATTAAAGAAATATTTCTGGCTTTTAGAAAAAAACGTTCTCAGTATTGAAGAAACAATTGGTAAATTGTTCAATTAATTCCTGGAATTTTCAAGTGATTTTGGTGGATGCATACAACTTAATTTGCTTTCTGGAATATTTTTGAGCAAATATTGCGGTTTTTAAATTGAATTTTATGACCGATTTTGCGTTAGTTTTCACTTAATGTATGAGAAATTCATACTACAAGCTTTCAAGGTCAGGAACATTTCTTTAATTGAAAAATGGTTGGGTTTTGTTGGAATAATAGACAATTCTGTTAAGCACACTCAGTGGCATGGCTCCGTGACAAGTTCATCATCAGACGCCTAACTACTGCGCCCTAATTGATACCTTCGGTTGCTCATCAATCGAATATATGTCTACAAAATGAATTATGCAATTTACATATGCGAATTAGTATCGTCCGAAGATCCCTAAGTAACATCAAAAACAAAATTCTCTGGTAGGCTGTGACGTCATAAAGATCTCATCAGAATGTTTTGAAAAATCATATTTTTCGAGATAAAACTCCAACAAATATGAGGTGCTTAAAAATGCTAAAGTTTGAATTGTTTTCACTAATTCATTATCGAAGTTGTTTATTTGAACTAACTGTGAAACATTTAGCTGATTAAGCAAAAGTATATTGTTGTAAAATCAAATAATTTGACAGCTAAAGTCACGATCTCGAAAGAAAACCTAAGCGAACGAAAGCCAGTCACTCACTTTCTTTCTTATCCCAGGCTTTAAATGTTATTGTGTGATTGTGTGTTTGCAAAATCGGAAGCCACTAACTACTTTCGCTGTCATTTATGCGAACGAAAATGTCAAAACCAGTCACTTGTCTTTTGGTTGTCGCATAGCTGGAAATCAAATAAAAGCTTGAAACAAAAACAATTTACATAGAATTCAATGGAAGAAACACAATGGACAGAAAATAATCTCGTTATAATAAATTTGTCATTAAAATATATTTAAATTTTGAGCACAAAAACGACAACTTTGTTGCACCTGCAGATACTAGTTCTACGTACTCTCCTCTCTCGCTCCGAAATTAAATGGCGAACGTCTAGTTTATGTTATTGCTTTGAACAACAACCACACAAACACACGTAAAACCATGCGAACGACAAGTCGAAAGATACTGACTCGCATTCTGAAACGAAAGTGAGTGCCTGGCTTCGTTCGCTTGGATTTTGAGGGAGAGGGTGTAAGTGGGGTCCGATTTTGTACTGAATTGTATATATTTTCGTTCGCTTGTTAGTGACTCCCAAATCAGCTGTTTGTCGCATAGAAAGAAAGCGAACATTAACGTTCGACATCGTGACTTTGGCTGTGAATTTAAAAATCTAGAAAACAAAAGTTTGGATTTCAAGAATTTTTTGTTCAATTTCAAGAAATGAATATTTGAATTCCAGAAATTTTATTCACAGAATTGTAATTATTTGATTTTACCAATTCTGTTTTTTCCGTGCAACGAGTGCTCAAACGCATTTCCAATTTTAAGCAAATTCGTCCAGACAGATATGGTTCTGCCACATTCATCTGTGAACTTAAATAAAACAAAAAACTTTTTAGAAATTAATAATACAAATTGTTACAATAGTGTTGTTAAAAAAGTCTTAATAAAATTGCTAAATTCAAATATATATTCATAAATGTGAGGCATACATATGTACTCGTAATACCACCATTTATTTTGGTCACCATTTAAAGGGATGGAAAAATTTAATAAGTGATGATTTATCCGACCTTTCGTATTGTATTCAAAACAAAAAATTGTTTTTTTATTGATCTCATAATATGACAACAATAATTAATATTAAAAAACATTAAATACTAACTAGTATAATTTAACTGTATTACATTTTTCCGTTCGGTTTTATGAAATAAACGTTTTATTTCCCCTTAAGAAATGGTCATTATACACTGAAAGAAAAACGCTTCGTCGCATGGATGAAACACTTTCCTTAATGTTTTTACATTGTTATAGTGAAAGGTGTCGTATATCCGACAATTTGGTAGTAGCTGCAACGACAAATTTCATACTTGACTTCTTTGGCAAATTTTCATTTCGTTGCTGCAACAACTTACTTGTCGTTCCTGCAACAATTTTATTTAATTTGAATTTTGTAGAAAAATGAGTTGGAAATTATAAAAAGTAAAGGCATGAGTTTTAAACTACTGATATTTGGTTTATATCTTACTTTTTTTAGTTTATATTTATTATATATTTATTGTGGAGGTTTGTCAACATTTTTAGCTGACGAAACAATTTCGTTATTGTAACGAAACTAATTTTTATAATGGTAAGAGAGAGAGAAGCAGTCGAAAAAATGAGCGAGCGTAAAAAAGAGGCCGGCAAGAGAAAATGGTGAGCGTGACTCACGTACACATTTTAAATCAGTTCCACTGCAACAACCTAAAGTCGTAGACATATTTCTACGCTGGAATAATTTAAATAAATTTGTTAAAAACAGAATAATTACTTATACTTAATAATAAACTTTTATTGTGAAAACTAAATTGTGTGAATTTATGTGTTTGCTGTGATCGTTTGTGTAGCTTGCGAATCTATAAAACAAATAGATAAATAAACAGAATGCAAGGAGCAACACGACAGCAAAGAAAGTGACGCATCGATAGCAGAAAAACTACCCCGAAATATGTAACTGAACATTTGTGTGTGCACGGAAAGAAAACACTCGTTCCTTCCAAACGAAATCTCAGATAACTGAAGTTCGTTTCGGGACTGTAGTTGGGAGAAACGAACTTCTGTTAAGCCATACGTATCATTTCGTTTGGGAGAACCAAAAAATGTTAGCAGCAAACGAGTTATGAAAAACATAAGCTGAAAAAAACGTTTGCGAGAAACGAAAAACGGTTCCGCCAACTGTTTCCTCGGTTACAGCAACCGAGTTGTAGTTACAGCAACCGAGTTCTAGTTACTCTATTCAGTACATTACTTATACATTAAAATTCATATTTATGGCTTCCATAAGCTCTTTTTTGTGTAAATTTCCAACTTTTATGATATTGGTTTTACCCATAAAGTTTGTTTTAAAAAGAGTTGGAATTTTTGTCTATCTTTTCAGTGTCTACGAACACGTCCGTCTCGACTTGCATTCAAATAACAACTAATAGCGCAGCAAACTACAACGCGCCACTTGTCCATCCGAGATATATTGACCAGGCAAAAGCCTTTTATGTGTATGCGTGAGTGTGTATGTCAAACGAGTGGACTGTGTATACAGTCGACAGAATGAGAGAAATTTACGTTCTTCGTACTCATTAGAAAAATGGCTAATTTCAGTTATCGCAAACGGTTTTTAACTTGCGACAAATGTAATTTTGTACTCGTTTAATACAAACGAGATCTCGTTTGCAACAACATGATACGCATTTGCGATATATGAGTTTATTTGGGACAACTACATAAACGGTTGCGATTAATAAATTAATACAAATCAATTAATACCACAACCGAGCAATAAACGTTTTATTCCTTTGTGTGCACGCAAAGAAAAAACTCGTTCCTCCCAAACGAAATCTCGGATAACTGACGTTCGTTTGGGGACTGTAGTTGGGAGAACCGAACTTCTGTTAATCCATATATGTCATTTCGTTTGGGAGAACCGAAATATGTTTGCAGCAAACGAGTTATGAAGAATATAAGCTTAACAAAACGTTTGCGAGAAACGAACAACGGTTCCTCTGACTGTTGTTTTGGTTACAGCAACCGAGTTGTAGTTGCTCCCAACGAAAAAACATTTGCGAGAGCTGAAAACCGTTGCAGTAACGAGTTATGAAAAATGTGAGCTTAAAAGATGTTTACGAGAAACGGAAAACGGTTACACCAACTGTTCTTTCGCTTAAAGCAACCGAGTTGCAATTAAAACCTTTATTTATGACTTCCATAAGCTCCTTTGTGTTTAACTTTTATGATTTTGTTTTTACCCATATAGTTTGTTTTACAAAAGTTGTAATTTTTGTTTTTTTTTCACTGTCTAGTTACACGTCTGCCTCGCCTTGCATTCAAATAACAACTAAAAGCGCAGCAAACTACAATGCGTCAATTGTCCGTTTAAGATACATATATTGACAATTATTAGAGTATGTGATCACTTTTATGTGTATCCGTGAGTGTGTATGCCAAACGAGTGGGTAAGACTGTGTATTCAGTCGACGGAATGAGAGATATTTACGTTCTTCGTAATCTCTGCTCTCATTAGAAAAATGGCTAATTTCAGTTATCGCAAACGTTTTTTAAATTTACGGCAACTGTAACGAAAACACGTTTGCAACAACATGATACACATTTACGATATATGAGTTTGTTTGGGAGAACTACATGAACGGTTGTGATTAATAAATTAATATAAATCAAAGTATTGTTGCGGCAACAGAGCACTAAACGTTTTTTTTCTTTGCATGTGGTAAGTTATTTGGGTATGTTAGATGCAACTAATAATACATATAACAGTTTATGGAAGCAGCAAAATATTTCCAGAGACGACTGAAGAGAAATGTTCCAGTAAGACGACCTGATGGGCAATGGTGTGGGTCTGATAAAAGTAAAACAGATTTGTTATCTGATCACTTGCAAATAGATTCAAGACATTACCGACAACGGATTTGCCAATTGTAATTACAATTTTAGATTTCTTAGAATTCCCGTTGCAAATGGACTTACCACAATTTCCCACAGCAAGTTAAAAAAAAAGTATATAAATCAATCTATAAACAATCAGCCGGCTACGACAAAATCGAACCAATTGCAGTCAAATCATTACCAAAAAATGGTATTTTGTATTTGACGAGCACTTATAACGGTATCCTAAGATTGCACCATTTTCCTTCTTAGTGAAAATTCGCTGGAATTATGGTTCATAAACCCAATAAGCCCGAAAATGATGTGTCATCTTACAGACCAATCAGCCTTTTATCTACTTTATCACAGATATTTGAAAGAATGCTTTCCGCCCGATTAGCAAAGATTTTGGAAAACGAAAATATTATACCTGATCAGCAATTTTGTTTCCGCCACAAACACGGAACACCGGAACAATGCCGTAGAGTCATAAATGACATGACGGATTCGCTTGAGAGGAAACTGTACTATTCCGCCGTTTATTAGACGTAAAGCAGGCATTTGATCGAGTATATAAAGTTATCCTAAAGCCTGTGTGGACGTATGGTCCAGTAATTCTAATGTAGAAAGATATCAATGCATAACATTACGACGCATTAAAAATGCTATAAAGATGTGTTACACTTTGCCCAACTTTCCCACCATATAGGTGATACAAATTTATTGCCTGGCCAATGACCAACAGGCCATTCGATTTGAAAGTGTTTTCCGAGTAGATGCTTATATTCCGAGGGGATACACATCATTTTGTTTCGTGCTGCAGACCAAAATACTATAACTAAAACAAGTACATAATCATACCCTCACCCTAAGTCATCCATTGCGTGAGAATTCAGTTAAAAACGCCCATACTCAAATGTGGCCATATTCAATAGCAGATTGACGACATTGCGCTAAATATTATTGAATACCCAAATTAGTTAGTTTCCTCCCAATATTTATATGCGAGGTCCAAAAATGGGCATGGCAAGTTGTTGCCAACAGTTTTGATCAGTACCAAATTTTATTAAGATCGATTATGATTCATTGCAGATATCGAGTCCGCAAACCGCAAATACGCCCTACTTTAGTATGGAAGGTACGAATCTGGGCGTGGCACAATAGTTAGTTATTAATTACATAGTAGTTTTAGCAAAATTTTGCCTAGTACCGAATTTTATTAAGGTCGGTTGTAGTTTACGAGAGTTATCGTGTCGATCAACCGGTCATCCGCCCAACTTTTATATGGGAGGTACCACAATGGGTGTGGCAAACAGCTCATTTTCTATAGGAGAGTTTTATTTGACTAAATATTGACTAGTACCAACTTTCATAAAAATTGGTTCGGTTTTGCGGGACTTCTCGTGCCGAACAACCTGACGGCCAAACAACTTTTGTATGGGAGGTACCACAATGGGCGTGGCAAAATCACCCTTGTTTTAATCAGTGATTGGCGTTTGATAACGTGAAGCCTTATACCTAATTTCACGCGATTTATCACATTGACAACCCAGACGAACACCCCGTTTTGTATGGGAGGTACCAGAATGGGCGCGGCAATCTCGCCCATTTCTTCCAGTTAAGTAAGCATTTACAGATTATTACCCGGTGTGTGTGTTGAAGCTAATCACATCTAAGGAAGGTTTGAAAGAAATATGATTTTGTGCTAAATGTGTCGATTTGTATGGGAGGTACCAAAAGGGGAGTGGTCAAAACGCCCATTTTCAATGCCAAACTCAATATTGGCAAATAATAGTCACTGACAAAATTTCATTGTGATCTGTAAAGATTTACGGCAGTTATCGTGTTGACCAGCCAGACAGACAGACGGACATGGCTCAAACGTCTTAAAAAGTCCTAAAACGAATTTCGTCCAAAGATACTAAGGGTCTAAGATGGCTCCTTCTATGTGTAACATTTTTTTACGTATTAAATGATATATACCCCCATCCCTATGGGTGAGGTATAATTATGCATTTGATAAAATATATTTTTTATTTAATTTTAATTTTTAATCTAAACATTTCATTTTCTTCATATTAGCAATAAATCATTTAACATTCTTTAGCTTTAAATTTATATTATACGGTATTTACACCGACCAAGATTACCGCATTTCGAAGGTTAACACCGTTAACCTACGCTAAACCAGAAGATTACTCACACTGTAAACTTTAGAAATGTTTAACCTCATTTTAAACTGGTGTACATTTTGATACAACACTGTTTGTTATTAAAAAAAATGCAACCATAATAAAAACATACACAAAATATCAACTGTTTGTCAGATGGAAGCCGATCGAAAACTTTCCGACGCGCCAGCGCCACCAAAACTTTTTTGAAGCTCAGGCCGCCGCCGATGTAAATGGCTTTTATTGGTTTAAACTGTGGGCCGATGTTATCGACTGGCCCGATTTGACGCACTGATCCAATTTTATAGGTTCAGCTATTTCGAAAACATCCCAAATGTGTAAAAAAAATTAAAAGCTGCCACCTTAGTTTTAATGATGTGCCGCCGACTTCGATAATTTGGTCTCGGCACGGAGTTTGTCTAAGCACGGAGTTGCCAACTGAAATGTCTATTTAATTTCAAATTGGGTTGTGTAAATGGCAAAGATTAGAGAACTAGGTTATCGCTAACGTGGCCGCGATAAACGACGGTGTAAATGCGTTATAACCGGCATAAATCAATTTTATAAGATGTTTCTTCTGCTTACAATTTAGTGTTTTTACATTTTTCGTAATGACATTATTTTTATTAGTTTTCAATTTTAATGTAGGAGGAGTTTATACTACAATACCAACTCAACTGAAGTTACGTTGTATCAAATCTAACACATAGGTACGTATACCTATAATAAATGTAATCAAACACATACAAAAACAAAATACATGTGAACTTTACATTTCGAAAGTGCTTTGCAATGTAAGCAAAGCAAATCAGCTGTGCATATGCGTTAACCATCTATGAATACACCTTGTGCAAAACCTTCTGATTTTTGTTCTCATTCCATAAACAATCTTCTGTGTTTTTTGCGATTTCAGTAGATTGTAATTTGAGTTTGTTACAATTCGGCATGTAACGAAATGAAATTTTGCTCGATTACAATGCGAAACATGCTCGTTGATGCTCCCGTCTCGTGAACTCAAAAAGCAAAACGGTATTACAATTCATATTGCTGTATCACCCTCCCGTTTTTTACCCAGGCGAGCAAATCATGTCCGAATATTAATTATTTCTAGAGTAGAACAGAATCCAGGCCATCCAGAGTTCTCAATCTGTTCAGTATGCCACACGAGGATCAGCCCAGCTCCAGTGTAATGGATACCAAAACTGGCATCATCTTCGAGTTGAGCCGAGAAGTTTTGTGGCGAGTTGTTGTGGCCGATTATAGCAATCGGGAAATAATGCTCCTGTTATTTTAACACCCCCAACCCGTGGTCGATCTACACCCTCAGATCAAAATGCAGTTGTTAGCATCAGTACACTGTAACTGCTGTAGGAAATGCTGCTACATGAAGCGTTACACTGCTCGTATTATCCGTTCTCACATGGACTGGAACGGAGGCTTTGTCGCAGATTGTTGCACTGCTAATGGCGGGATAACAGTCGGTACTCTAGGGGGGAATGTGATCATAACATGAACACCACTCTCCATATTATAGCAATTATCCTTATCCACGCCTCGCCAATACAACAATTTCCTCAGGCAACCAACCCATATCTGTTGCCCTCGTCGAAGTCCAAGTTGCGTCCCGCAATTTCAAACGAGTTTCACGCTCGCTCGCTACACAGTTGCTAATGGCAACCCTTGCTGCGTCCGTCAGCTACTCAGTTGCGACTTGTTACTTCCATGCACTCACTATTTCAAACGCATCCTGCGGCTACCAGTTGCGTAGTGCTATCCATCAGCTGACCATGTTAGCACAGTCGCCTCAGGCGACATCCCCGCTGTGTCCGACAGCGCCCACCTCATTGCGACAACTTCTAAATTGCCTCCTGCAATATCCTAGCTGCATCTGACAGCTCCCAACCCATCGCCACAGCCCCACTCTCAGCGGCAACTGCATACATTTGGTTATAGCAACATTTTAAGATCATTCAATTTGATTGTAATGATTTTAAATACAAAATTGCTGATATCACCAACTATACGCACACACACAAGATCCTTATAGCCACCGGTCACGAGACTAAGCAGACCAGTGAGTGCAGACTTTCATCTCATGTGAACAATGTCATCATTGGGAGAGACAGGGACAGTGTTTATCATCGTGCTATGCGTGAGCTTCAGATTCTCAGATCCACCCTCCCCTACTCAGCCCGGCCAGTTCCCTGAAGCGATAGAGACTGGAGATATCGTTATTGAAATCGTGAATGTGTACATTCCGCCCGTTAATAGCATTGGTGCGAACTATCATCCCTCTGTTGAACACCTACTGCCGGGTAACAGTGCCATTATACTTGGCGAGTTCAATGCGTGGCATTACTATTGCAGACCAGATAGACGACTCGCAGCTACAAGTCAACTTGCTCAAGCTGGCGTGACATCTTCATCCTTAGTGCGTCGCAATTCGCCAATACCACATGACAGACCTATATAGCCTTGAACTGTGATGATATTCTCAATTTGATTACTGTAGAGACGCCTAGCGACTTTGTGGTGAGGAATAAGCGCAAGTTCGGCAACTGCAACAGAACCTACTGGATCCTTTCGCCATTTGAAGGTACCATATTGCGCGAACTCAAGGTAGCAAAAAAATGTATTGCAGCTGGTAGAATTCCTAATTGTAGACCCAACTAAAGCAATGGCTTATCGGAAACCTCCGTTAGCTAGCTAAAGTGAGAAGGCGAAACGAATGAGCAACCTGAGTGGTAATGCGATCGCTGATACATCTCAGGATTATTAGGTGACCCTGTCACTGAAGCTATTCGAAGTAGTGGACATAATCTTCCGTCCTTTGAAAGCGGATGAGCCAACACCCCTGGCCAAGGGCGGATCAAAATTGAAGAAACCAAAATCCAGTTTCGACACACTGCATTCTGATCAGTGTCTGATCCATAATGGGCGGCTGGAACATGGTCATCCTGGCAGTGGGTAAAATGCAAACCACGGTGGGCTGGGTTTGCCTCCCGCCACCGATATATTGGCAATGAAAATGCACTATAAGATTAACGGACACGGAAACCCCCCAACTGTTGACGACCCTCGCAAACGTTATCAGCACCATGATTTAAGGATATGTACCTGGAATGTTCGAACGTTATACAGGACTGGTGCCACTTTCCAACTGGCGGATGTCCTCGGGAAATATAAAGCTGACATCACAGCGCTCCAGGAAATGCGGTGGACGGGATATGGTTGCACCACGGGGAAAAACTTCGATATTTACTACAGCTGCCATGAGCGTAAGCACGAATTTGTGTGCGGATTTATAGTAGGCAAGAGACTGCGACACCTAGTTTCAAGGTTCAACCCAGTGAGAGACCGCATAGACACAATTCGCATCAAAGCGAAATATTTCAACATATCGTTAATTTGTGTGCACGCACGGACAGAGGATAAATATGATGAGGTCGAGAGAAGATTTTATGAGCGCCTGGGGGAAGTATATGAACGCTGCCCTGACCACGACTTTAAGATTATTCTAGGCGATTTTAATGCCAAATTGGGAAGGGAAAGTGTCTTTCGACCAACCATCGGCAATCACAGTCTACATGATACCACCTCCGATAATGGAATAGGACTGATAGAGTTCGCCACTGCGGGGAACATGGTAGTTATTGGCACACGATTCCAGCATAAGGACATTCATAAGGCGACCTAGATATCTCCTGATCAACGGACGGAGAACCAGATTGACCACTTGGTAATAGATGGCAGGCACTCTTCTAGTGTAATGGATGTACGTGTGATTCGAGGTGCCAATATCGACTCGGATAATGACCTGGTGGGTGCGAAAGTTCGCACGAGATTGAGCAGAGCGAAAAGCGTACGAAGCCGAACACGGGAAAACCTGGATATTGACAAGCTACGAATACCGGAGATATCAATGTCCTATCGACAGAAACTCTCTCTCCTGCTAGGGCAAAATACCCCCTCCCGAAGATGCAGTTGCGCAGTGGAAGCGCATCTCCCATTCTTTGGAAAACGCTGCAGGGACTGAACTTAGCTATCAAAAACCGCGGAAGGATAAGCCATGGTACGACGAAGAATGTCGCATTGCTACTGATGAAAAAGACGCTGCACGTATGGAAACGAAACAGCCAGTTACAACGCGTGCTGCGAGTGAGCGGTACGAGGAGCTGAGAAGGGAGGAAAACCAACTATTTAGGCGGGGAAAATGGCAGTGGGAGCAGAGAGAGAGCGAAAGAACCGAAATGTGCAGGATGAATTGTGAATCCCGAAAGTTTTTCCAGAGGGTAAGAAAATGGAATAACGGGCCTAATATTGGGCTGCCCTCCTTTAAGGACGAGAATGGGAATCAGGTGACTGAGAAGCAGTGTCTGCTCAAAATGTGGAGATACCACTTTTCAGCACTACTCCACTCAGATTCTTCCACTGAAGATCAGGAGGTAATGACAGTGGAAGATTGTGTGGATTGTACCCCCCCCCAACCAAGACGAGATTAGAACGGCGATCTCCCGCTTGAAGAATGGTAAATCCGCTGGTGCGGATGGCCTACCCCCTGAACTTTTTGGGGCAGGTGGCGAAGGACTGATAGCCCACATGTATTATGTCCTGTATTCGAAAAGGGTGATCCGTGTGTATGTTTCGACTATCGCGGTACCAGTATTTCAGCCATCGTGTACAAGGTCTTGTCGAGCGTATTATGTGAAGGACTAAGACCAATTATTGGGAACCTGATTGGACCGTATCAGTGTGGTTTTAGACCAGGCAATATTCACGCTACGCCAACTCCTGGAAAAGACCCACGAAAAGCAAATCGATGCATACCACCTTTTTGTCGATTACAAAGCTGCTTTCGATAGCCCCATATGTGGAAAACTGTACGAAGCTATGTCTGAACTTAGTATTCCGGCAAAACTGATCCGCCTCTGTAGAATGACGCTGACCAACACCAAATCAGAAGTGAAAGTGGGGAAAGACCTCACTGAACCATTCTGTACCAAGCGAGGCGACACACTTTCTCTTCAACATCTTAATGGAGATAATAATGGGAAAGGCTGCAGTAAATACGGACAAGACCATTAACACGAAAGGCCACAGGTTGCTGGCGTATGCTGACGACATAGACATCATTGGGCGAAATTTGCGGGGGATGGCAGGCACTCTTCTAGTGTAATGGATGTACGTGTCATTCGAGGTGCCAATATCGACTCGGATCATTACCTGGTGGGTGCGAAAGTTCGCACGAGATTGAGCAGGGCGAAAAGCGTACGAAGCCGAACACGGGAAAACCTGGATATTGACAAGCTACGAATACCGGAGATATCAATGTCCTATCGACAGAAACTCTCTCTCCTGCTAGGGCAAAATACCCCCTCCCGAAGATGCAGTTGCGCAGTGGAAGCGCATCTCCCAATCTTTGGAAAACGCTGCAGGGACTGAACTTAGCTATCAAAAACCGCGGAAGGATAAGCCATGGTACGACGAAGAATGTCGCATTGCTACTGATGAAAAAGACGCTGCACGTATGGCAACGAAACAGCCAGTTACAACGCGTGCTGCGAGTGAGCGGTACGAGGAGCTGAGAAGGGAGGAAAACCAACTATTTGGGCGGGGAAAATGGCAGTGGGAGCAGAGAGAGAGCGAAAGAACCGAAATGTGCAGGATGAATTGTGAATCCCGAAAGTTTTTCCAGAGGGTAAGAAAATGGAATAACGGGCCTAATATTGGGCTGCCCTCCTTTAAGGACGAGAATGGGAATCTGGTGACTGAGAAGCAGTGTGTGCTCAAAATGTGGAGATACCACTTTTCAGCACTACTCCACTCAGATTCTTCCACTGAAGATCAGGAGGTAATGACAGTGGAAGATTGTGTGGATTGTACCCCCCCCCCAACCAAGACGAGATTAGAACGGCGATATCCCGCCTGAAGAATGGTAAATCCGCTGGTGCAGATGGCCTACCCCCTGAACTTTTTGGGGCAGGTGGCGAAGGACTGATAGCCCACATGTATTATGTCCTGTATTCGAAAAGGGTGATCCGTGTGTATGTTTCGACTATCGCGGTATCAGTATTTCAGCCATCGTGTACAAGGTCTTGTCGAGCGTATTATGTGAAGGACTAAGACCAATTATTGGGAACCTGATTGGACCGTATCAGTGTGGTTTTAGACCAGGCAATATTCACGCTACGCCAACTCCTGGAAAAGACCCCCGAAAAGCAAATCGATGCATACCACCTTTTTGTCGATTACAAAGCTGCTTTCGATAGCCCCATATGTGTAAAACTGTACGAAGCTATGTCTGAACTTAGTATTCCGGCAAAACTGATCCGCCTCTGTAGAATGACGCTGACCAACACCAAATCAGAAGTGAAAGTGGGGAAAGACCTCACTGAACCATTCTGTACCAAGCGAGGCGACACACTTTCTCTTCAACATCTTAATGGAGATAATAATGGGAAAGGCTGCAGTAAATACGGACAAGACCATTAACACGAAAGGCCATAGGTTGCTGGCGTATGCTGACGACATAGACATCATTGGGCGAAATTTGCGGGGGATTACTGCAGTATTTTCAAGAATCGAAAAGGAATCAGCGAAGGTGGGTCTTGCTGTTAATCAGGGCAAGACAAAATTGATGGTGTCAACGACTAGGGAGACCTCTCGACTTGGGCCGCACTTGAACGTTGACAACCGATTTAATTTTGAAGTGGTAGATGAATTTGTCTACCTTGGATCCGCCGTGAACAAGGACAACAACGTCAGCCTGGAGATAAATAGGAGAATTGTGCTTGCAAATAGTTATATGCTATTTTGGGCTCAGCAAACAGTTTGGGATCAAAGGCCTCTCTCGACGGACAAAATTCCAGCTATATCAGACTCTCAGTTTACCTGTCTTGGCATATGGCTCCGAAACTTGGGTCATATCGCAAGCGGATTAAAAACACCTGGGAGTTTTCGAGAGAAAAATTCTCCGTAAAATATATGGTCCTGTTGGGGAAAACGGCGAGTACCGACGTCGCTGGAACGTAGAGCTATATAGTCTGTATTCTGACGTGGACATAGCTAGACGAATGAAAGTTGGCCAATTGCGTTGGCTAGGCCATGTTATCAGAATGGATGAGGAACGTACACCGCTGGAAAGACGAGGCAGAAGAGGTTGTAATATAGTCAATAAAAGTAAAAGTAAAGACCCAACTACATATATGATGCAGCGGATCAGCGTGGTCGCATATGATGACGAGACTGTTTGTTTTGGCAGGTCATCTGTCCAGTCACCCGAACCATCATATTCTGATGCAGAATCCACCTCCTCAAGTCATTCCATCTGACGCCACAAGATTGTCGATCGTAGTAGCCCAGAAAATGTTGCACAACTCGACGGTGTCAGAGGTTATTCTAACAACAGGAACCTTAATGAGAACCACTCACAATTTCGGTTAATGAGAGGTTTCTGCCACCAGAACTATTTTGGCCCAGCTTGCATTGGGTTGAAGTTCTATTCTGAATGCATACAAATCGAGGATAATCACAGGCACATTAGATCAGTGTCCATACTGCCTGCAAAGCCCTCAGGACACTATTCATAGTTCCCACTGTCCTGATAGGCCTACTGATTTTCACCCAGTGGACCTAAGGGACAGACCCATTGAGGTGGCACAATTTCAGCAGCTTCCCACCGCCAGTAACACATAAGGAAATACTCAAGCGAGTGGAAACAGACAGTCTATTACAACAACAACAATAATTCATATTTCAATTATGATTCAGTTATATCTAATCCTTCCGGTAGTACCTACGTAAATATGTTTGGGTCTGGTTCTGCTCCAGCTTGTAATTTTATTGGCATTCTAGTATTTTCAATCGATTTTCTTACCAGTTTATTTATCTACTTGTTTATTTCTGACCACTTTTAAAACATTACTTCAGGTCATGTAAACATTCCGTCAACCTTTCACCGTCAGCATAAGTGTCTGTGCACTAATAATCGGTTTCTTGCAAATTTGCTGGAAGAAGTGTTGCCAGGCCATTGAAAAATATTTGTTAAATAGCATTTTAAAACTAAATTGGGATACATCTTTTTATGGGTTGTAAGATATTACAACTTTATTGCAACCAGTAGGCGTCCATTATTCAAGCGCGTATTCGATAAATGCCATATCAAATGCCCTAACTATATTTTGGGAAGTTCGATGAAATATTTTAAATTTTAATATTCCATGAAGCGGCAAGAAAGGGGTTCTCGCCATCCATGAGCTGTGCGATTTCAAGTTGTACCCTCACTAATTGGGACTTAGAGCTTAACACCGGCTCCTACAGGGTTTGCTTAGAAGCTTTTTCGTGACTGATTAATTAGCTGGCCGTCGTTGAAACAAATATAAGATGGTCAGAGTAGAGATCGAACCCACGTCCTCATGTACATAATCGGGCACACTATTCATCCGACGGCCCAAATTAACTACTTCTAAAACAGAATCATGCCGTAAACAGAAATCCGAATAAACATTTTGAAACATTTGGGTTCCATTGTTTTGTATTGTTTTTAATAACAGGAACTCTTATTGGAGGTTTTATTTGTGAATGTGTTAAAAATTATTTACTTTAGTGAATTAAAATAGATATTTAAATTAAAGTGGGATCGGGATACACAACGGCTGTTGGCAACACTGAGTGGACTTTTCAATCAATACCATCAAGTGGTAGGTATGTGCACATTTTCAATAACTGAAGAGAAACCAATAAAGAGGGAATGATGATGATGATGTTTGCCGACGGACGACTCTGATTATGCGGAAAAGAGTGTTTGGTGGCTAAAATACCCTCTAAGTGTTCTGTTGTTTTAATAAAGACGTTTTGGCGATAAAACACTCCCTTCTCGAAGACCGACCAACTGCTGCCAAAGACGCATCGAACTACACCTTGGATTCTCGTATGTACATATGTAGGTATGTATTTGGCAACAACATAATGGCTCGGGTGCCGCCTGTACAGCGGCTGTTGTTACCTCTGAAACGCGTGCAAATCGATGGATTGTTTATACTGTTGCATGCCACTATTGAGGTTGCATGCTTCCACGTTTAATTTGTTGTTTTCTTTTTCGTGTTGATATCATGTTGGTCTTGCAACGGAGTAAGTGTTATAGAGTTGCACGTCCCGTCCCGTCGGCATTGGGGAACAACGAGTAGGGTCTAATTATTGTGCCAAGCCTCTGAGGTATAATTTGCCTGATTGATTTACATAACGATCGAAAATGATCAAGACATTAATTTCTTATTAACGTTAACTCGAACACAACATAGCGTTTTCATGGTTCTTCAGACGATGTTGGAGAAGATAGACTGATTTCTGTTGCCTTTATGGCAAAGTTACCGGTACATACACGAACATACTTTGTATCCTTTATTAACAAAAATAAATTTTTCAATTTGATACCTTCTGGTGTATTTTTGTTAGTGTTAAGTTTCGACATTGTCTTCCAGTTTTCAATAAGAATTTCTACCAGAAAATGCAAATAACTTGATGTACATGAAACAAACATGACAAACGTTATAACGCACCAACTTTCCATAACATCCTTTCCATAACAGCCTGCGTAAGTGTCAGGGAGAGTTTCTCACAATCAGTAGGAAACAGGTTTTTTTCAATTTTTCGTGACTATCAGGATTCCGAACAGTTATATTTGGAAGAGCTTTTACATGATTCAAAAGGATTATAGGATACTAAGTTTTACAGTTAGCAGTTTATATGTATAACCTTAATATTCAGATGTCTAATATCCCCTACATCCAGGGAAAGTGGAGATAATTGGATGTGGGATTGATAAAAAACAGTGATAATTTATTTGAGGATTTGGAGTATGCAGAACGGCTGCGATCAAGTCAATTTCCACAGTCTGACAGATTCTAATTGGGTGGTTAACTATCGAATTACTTAATCATAATTGAAAGATAATCAGAAGTTAACTTTGCATTATGTTTGTAAACGATTGGGGCAACCCTTGTATTCTTAATCGGGAAAACATCTGTTTTGGGCTAAATACCAAAACAATAAAGAGGAACAAACAATATGGAATTATGCAAAATAACAACTAAATTCATAAAATCAAGTCATTTTAACAAAAATGT
Source organism: Phaonia tiefii (assembly GCA_963931995.1). Classification (NCBI taxonomy): domain Eukaryota; kingdom Metazoa; phylum Arthropoda; class Insecta; order Diptera; family Muscidae; genus Phaonia; species Phaonia tiefii. Next base: position 37,050,965 of record OZ008370.1, on the reverse strand, counting down.
GTAAAAAAACAATTTAACGATCTAGTGTCAAAGTATGTGTTGGTTGGTTGGTTGGTTGAAAAGGCTGCAAGACTACCACATGTCTACCACACTTAGGCTAAAGAAGCCCATTGTGATACCTGCAGTTTCCTCCATAGCAACTATTGACTAGTCGTCCAGCCAATTTGCCCTTTCAATAAATTTGTCTATAAGACCTACAGGAATGTCCTGTAGGGCTACGGTGCAAACTAGATCTGTTCCGAATATCCTACTTCTCAGTAATGCCAGAGCAGGGCAATCCAAGAGAAGGTGTTTCGTCGTTTCCTCGTCCTCTTCCATGTAGCATCTACAGAGACTGGGGTTTCTACGTCCCAATCTTAGGGCGTGTTTTCCTACAAGACAATGTCCCGTAAGTGTTCCTATCATTGTGGATAACCTGCCTCTCGGCACGTTAAGTAGTTGCGTAGTCCTCTTCCTGTCCACCTGTGGCCAGAGGACCCTGGCTTGTTTGCAAGTTGAAGTAAGTCTCCACTTGTCCTTGAACAAATTATCGGCCCACTGCCTGCTCTGCAAACGGCAGGTAGAGATTGACATACTAACACCTTCTTTTGCCGGAAGAACCTGTGCCGTAGTGCCCTGTCTAGCTAACGCATCCGCTACGCAATTGCCTGGAATGTCGCTGTGTCCCGGCACCCCGATGAGCCTGATGTCAAAATACTCTGCCATCACCCTAAGTGATGAGTGGCATTCTTTCACCGTCAGGGTCGTAGCAAATATGGCTTCCAGGGAGTTTATGGCAGCCTGGCTGTCTGTGTAGATACATATTGTCCGGAGGGTTGTGACACTACTTTTCAGTAGTTCAGCAACCTCCAGTATGGCGGTAATTTCCGCCTGAAATACACTACAGTGATCAGGCGGCTTGAAGAGATATTTACATTTAAGTACGGTGAATGGACCCCATAGCCTTCTTGCTCGTCCAACTTGGATCCATCCATGAAAAATCTGATACTACTGGTGTCCCCTTCCAGTGACTTTCCCAGGTATTCCTGTTCGGAATAGAAGTCCTTAGATTTGTCGCTGGTAGAAGGTAGGGGATACAGTAGTCCGTTTTTGCGGGAATAGAGTTGATCCGGTGAAGTTATTCAGCGTGTCCAGAATGCCACGATATCAAAACGCCACAATCTCTGATTCTCACCAGGGATGTAGCGGCTGCCGATACGGCCATGATATCAGGAGTACAGATGTTCAGGATAGCACTAAGTGCAGTACCTGACGTCGTGCCCATTGCCCCACTAACGCTAATCAGTGCTGTTCTTCGCATGTTCATCAAGGAATTCTAAATATAGTTCTTTTGGAGGGACCTCCACCAAACTACGATGCCATGGAGAAGTATTGGTCTGACTATTGCCGTATAAATCCACATGGTGATCTTAGGAGACAGTCCCCAGTACTTTTCTATCGCCCCTTTACATCAGTAAAGAGCAATAGACGCCTTTTTCACACTTTCTCCACATTCGGTTTCCAAGACATTTTTCTGTCGAGAATTATTCCCAGATACTTGACTTTTCCGTCAACTGTAATTTCACCCCCATTAACTGACGGCAGTTCAAATGCGGGTATTTTATATTTCCGAGAGAACAAGATAAGCTCAGTTTTAAGTGGGTTAAGTGATAGTCCGTTGTTAGCGGTCCAGTTCGAAATCAGACTAAGTAGGCTGGTTGTACGAATGCTAAGTAAATTGAGGTTTCTACCTGTACAGATGATAGCAATATCATCGGCATAGGCAAAGACCTGGCATTCGGCCCTGTCCAATTCAAGAAGCAGTTCAATGGCAGAAGTTAACCATAATAGTGGTGACAGAACTCCCCCTGTTAACGTACCTAGTAATTGTAACACCACCCCATTCAGCTTTGACGGATCTATCCACCAGAAATACTCAAATCAGACACATGTATTTTCTACAATTTTACATTTCTCATATTGACAATCAGTAATGTGATTGTCAAAATCATATGATTCTGCCTACAAGTTAACTAGTCAACATTAGGTGTTTACAACACAGTTGACTATTGACTGGAAAACAAAATTCGATGTTGAACCACAATTTAATTAAGAAACACAGATCACCACTGACTGAAAAACTGGTAATTAGGGTAGGTAATTTTAATAAATATTTCCTCGGCCCGGCCCACCCATACCAGAAACACACCTGCAAAATCTTTTGCGAATTTTAGGTAAAATATAGCCCGGTTGCGTTACTAATATGGTAGTAACGACATTAGGTTAGAGTGACTCTGAGTTCCTTACATGGAAACTCACAAAGTCGAAATGATGCAATTTTGAATAGCCGCGTCACCCGGAAAAGAAAATACAAAATAGAAAAGATTGTACCAGCAATATAAGTATTGAGGTTACCCGATTATATCCAGTCAGTACTGTTAATATATTTTAGTCACAGAATGAGTTCGATGTTCACCAGGTACTGTATTCCGCCAAAATGGGCTTTCCTCCTTATATCCGCCAAGGCTGGGCATTATAGAAGATAATGTACAGGGTTTTCCGCCCTTAGCTCGTCGTCGCAACTACTTCAGTAACACCTGTATTTTATTCCAATGGAAAGGGGATCTTACGGGTTTTTCAATAAGAGCGCTACAAAAGTTTTTTAAATAAAACAAAACTGGTTTTAGATACCAATGAAATTCTTTATTCCTGTGAAAGTACGTTCGATGCCATTATGTATGGAACTCTATTTCTTTTGCATGGCCACCACGGGCACGCTTGCAGAAGTCCAGACGCTGAACCCAATTGTCGACGGTTTTCAAGCATAAATCGGCCGATACTGCTGCAATTTTACGTTCAATATTCGTACGAAGTTCATCAATCGTCGCTGGCTTGTTGGCATAGGCCATAGACTTCACGTAGCCCCACAGGAAATAATCTAACGGCGTCAAATCGCACGACCGAGGCGGACAATCGACTGGGCCATTTCGTGAGATAACACGTTCACCAAACTTGGTTTCCAATAAATTGATAGTGGCATTCACTGTGTGGCTTGTGGCGCCGTCCTGGTGGAACCACATGTCCTCCAAGTCTATATTATCCAATTGGAGCCAAAAATATTCGGTTATCATTGAACGGTAGCGATTCGCATTCACAGTAATGTGCCGGTCTTGATCATCACGGAAGAAGTACGGCCCAATGACGCCGCCGGCCAATAAACCGCACCAAACCATAATTTTTTCGGGATGCAATGATGACTCGTGGATTACGTGTGGATTGCTGTCTGACCAATAACGCATATTTTGCTTATTGACGAAGCCATTCAGCCAGAAATGAGCCTCATCGCTGATTGTTGAGGCCTCTTAAAGTTGAGGCCACTGACTCCAAATTTTGGTAGTAAATTTTAATAATTTCGACTCGTTGTTGGCTCGTATATCTTTCGATGATGAAATGGCAAACCTTACTGAAGAGAAATGTCAAAAGAGCGGGAAAAAATATGGCGTCGTTTGCTGTCCCTATCGATTTACTTTTGTATTGGTCTTATTGAAAAACCCTTCACAAGTACAGAACAAAAAACCGTCGCAATTTGGCAACCCTCCTGGCAACATGATTATTTCATACTTTTTACATACTTTATGTAATTTCTATAGTTAGATACTCTAACATCATCAGAGAACTGCTCGTGTATTGAAATATTCAACGAAGAGAGTAAGAGAGAGAACAGAGAATGACTAGGGTGTCACTCGTTGTGTTTGTTGGCATTTGAGTGAAGAGAAATTTTGACTGTCTACTTGTACATCGTTTTTGTAAGAGACATTCAGCGAGGAAAAGTCATCTTAAAAAAATTTTATTTGGCAGCTCTTTATGGATTTGCCAGCATCAACGCTAGTATATACATATATTTGTTAAAGCAGGGCGTTCTGTACGAACCAAACATTTTTCAGTCTGGCTCAGCAAAAAACGTAAAGCTTGGATCATCCCGAGAGTGTACGCAGAAAAGACCTATAACTTTTGATGAACTCTACCTCGGCCGAAAATTCAATATAGATTACACCACTATATAGATTACATTACATTACTAAGCCACAGCTAATCAACTTTAGAGTTGGGAAAACATACAGAATAAAGTAAGAATTTTTGTTATAATTAAATTGAGGAAATAATGGATAACAGGTGAAATAAAGCAAAATGTAATGAAGTGTGAGAGTAAAATTATTTATAGAGATTGCAATTAAAATACAAATTTATTGAAATAAAATTTTTTCTCATTCTGCATGGGTTGCCAAGTCTGTATAACTCTTGCTCCAACTTTTCTAGTGGCTTTTCTTGGTTTCCGGTCCAAGAAAAAAAGCTCGTGCAGACTCTATTATATAGAAAATTTTCGGCATCTAGAAATTTCAAATGTGCGAACTTTAAACGGAAAAGAATACCTCATTTCCATCGAGCTAAGCCGCAGCCTTCAACGTCATGCCCTTCTGTTAACAATCAAACAGGTTTGTCACATTATGAATTCTTTGAAACGCTTGGATTTGCCTGAATTGACGATTCTACGGCCTCTCGATGAAAACCGTGTATGCTGTTTTACATCCTTTTTTTATTTATTTTTTATTATTACTGCTGCTCGGTTCCTTAGGAGGAACTCACCGTCTCTCTAACCTAACCTATTTTTTTATTAACTTGAATGTTCAAAAGCAAAAGTTTCAGAAGCATTTAGTCGCAAAAGTTCATTAAACAAAATCATCCCAATATTTTGATTTTGCCATTTTGATCATTCATGTTTTCGTTCCACATTTATATAATTTTACGCAAATTAGCTGATTATTGAAATTCAATAATTAGTTTATTTATATTCATATGTAGTTATATCGTACATACTATATCAACATAAATTCGCCGGCATATGTAAGACTGATATTAAGACAAAACTCTATGCTTCTAAATTACTAGGAAGTTAGTAAATTTGAAAGTGAGTAACGGTGGCAACTCTTTCATGTGCAGAGTTCGTAGTTACCTCCCCCCAACCCAAATGTGTAACCCATATACATCAGCGTGGGGAATGGGTAATGAACGTTTACCCATTACCCAGAGGGTATGGGGAAAATAATGTGTAGCTACTAGAGAGTAGCATCAGGCTACTCACTTTCAAGGTGTCTTATGGTTTTATCGTCAAGAACAAAGCAAACGAATTATATGGAACAAAAAACAAATAATATTTGATTTGATCGTAAGCGAGACAAATTTTTCCGATGCTAAGCGAATCGATTACAAGTGATTGGATGTATTTTGCTTTATTCTTGTATTTATATTGCCTGTGCCTTCTATCAACGAAGACACACAAACTATAAACAAAAAATAAAAATTTCCCAGTAAAAAATATACGGATTAATACCGAAATCGAGCAATAAAGGAGTAACGACTTCTACATCCATTCAAGTAATAAGCGAGCAATTGAAACGTTTTATTTTTGTTTTGATAAAAAAAAATTACTCGAAGTTAGAAAATGCATCAATAACCCAGCAAAAAAAGAGTATACCAAGAAGTAGAATTTGCACCACAACTACTTGGTAAGATGTAGTGCTAATTTAGGTGCAGAAGTACTTCTTTTAATATGGCGTTGTCCAACGCAGCACTACTTCTTATTTGACTGTTTGGAAGAGCAGTTTATGCTAACATTTCTATGCTACATTTCGTCCGCAAACGAGCAACCAAAACTATTATTTCAACAATTTTTAAATTTCTTGTCATTTGAAACTTGGCAATAAGTTATGACTTTAAGCTACAACCTTAGGTCTTAACTTTTTAACCTTTTATATAACTAATTATTTTATAAATTGACTTTTTATTAGTACTCCAAATGCTTCTGTCAACAGGTGAAAAAGAAAGGAAATGAATAGAGATTTGAAAGAAAGTAAATACAAATTAAAAACAAGTAATATATTTAGGCATCTTTGCACTTGTCCGCTATCCCTTTAGCTCTTTAATAAATTTGCATCATAATGGATGTGATGCAAATGTAGATTTTTCGGAGTTTTGTTTGATCAGAATCAAAATTGCATTAAAAATGCACATAATGTTGCAGAAGATGTACAAAAATAATAACTTCTACTAGAACTACTTCATTTTATTTTTGCTGGGAAGGGATGCATCAATGCATTGTTGATGGACTATTTCGTCGCATAACTGTAAATTTTTGATGTTTTCGCTTTGTTTACATATTATCTCAGTTTAATCTTACTCATCGCGAATATGTAGGTACTGGTATTATAATAAATTATAAATAATTTTATTCAAATAATTATATAATTTTATTCTCCCGTTGTTATTTAGTTCAATCTATTTCCTGTTCTACCTTACCCGTGTTTGAACAAAATCGTCTCCTTCTGCTATAATAATATATATTGGTTATGGCTCCCTTTTTACCGGCAGTGCATGTTTTTGTCCAAGGGAAAGAACCCATTGGAACCTGGGTAACCCATTACCCATCACCGTTGGTAATGGTTAAAGGCCGCCTGCCCATTCCCCATGTGTTAACGTGATGAGTAATCCCCCATTGCCTTGGTGGTGTAATGGGTAATCATGATGGGTAATTCCCTATTGTCGTGGGTAACTACCCATTATTTCCCCAATACCTTGTGGGTAATGGGATCGCTAAGAAGCATTTCGTGTCCTAGGTCTACTTCTACTGAAACTTCTAGCCCGCTAACGATATTGATCAAATTCTTCCCTCATTGAAGAAATCTCTAACGAAACGATACGAACACTCTTACATATATTTGTCGTTGCTTGTACCAAGTTCTCTACCACTTTGAAGTCTGAAGTATTTGATACCAATTTTGGTGTATTTATATTATTTTGTTTAATAAAGGGTCCGCCAAATAACTTTTTTTTTTGAAAATGCTATAAAAAAAAACTATTGAATATTTTCTCAAATTTCTTTTTTTATTTGACAGTACAATCCTTCCGGTTAATAATGGAAAAGAATTTCATTCAAATGGCTGCCTCGGCTGGCCATGCAGTAGCCTACACAATCGGTCCAATTTTTAAGCACATTATCGATTGTGTGCAGCTGTATTTCACCAATGGCTTCCCGAATATTCTCCTTTAAAGCGTCAATTGTCTCTGGCTTGTCGGCGTAACACTTATATTTGAGGGCACCCCACAAATAATAGTCCAACGGTGTCAAATCGTAGCTCCGAGGTGGCCAAACGACATCAGCTCTGCGGCTGATAATGCGATCTTCAAAAACAGGGCGGAAAACATCGAGTGTAGCTTCGGCTGTGTGGCACGTAGCGTCGTCCTGTTCAAACCAAATGTTGCCAATATCCTCCTCTTCAATGTTTGTGAACAAAAATTCGTTCAACATGGCCCGATAACGATCGCCATTGACTGTAACGGCCACTCCTTGCTCATTTTCGAAGAACAATGGCCCAATTATGCCTCTGGACCAAAATCTGCACCAAACAGTCACTCGTTTTGGGTGCATCGGCTTTTCAATGTATGCGTGCGGGTTTTCTGTGCCTCAAATGCGACAATTTTGCTTGTTTACATACCCGCCAAGATCAAAATGAGCTTCATCGGAAAAGATGATTTTTTTGGCAAAATCGGCATCTTCTCTAACTCGATCGCAGGCCCATTTTCCCCATATTTCCCAGCGTTGTTCAAGCGTATACCCAACCATATTCGTTCAGCGGAAGGATAAAACTTATTATGTGTCAAATCAGACATGAGCTAAGTGTTACCATTCACGAAATAAGCACTAGTTGAAAAAAATAACGTTAGATGGCGGACCAGTTATAAGTGGTACAAAATATAGATCGTTTAATAATTTTATTTTGAAAACCTTTTTTATATGTGTTATATTGTGCTCATTGTGGAGCTTTTCGTATTCAATGTAATTTGTTTTGAATATATAATTGACGACTATTTCGACGTGGTTGCAGGTAACGCTGTACCGAATAAATTCGTCACATTGATTTTGTTTGCGTTTTCATTTTCCGGTACAAATTTTAATCCAAAATTATTTCGAGACTGAATCCGATATGATTTACATATCGGATCCGTTCTCGTTTCGATTTCGGAACCCATCGTAATGATTTAAAATCCGACCACATTTCGCTATCGGGGCCGAATTCATTTCGCTATCGGAACCGAATACATTTCGCTATCGGGTCCGATTTCATTTCGATATCGGGTCCGAATTGATTTCGATTTCGGGTCCGAATTCATTTTGTTATCGCAATTCTCGATTCGAGAAGGAGAGACGAATTTCTCCCGCTCGCTGATCCGATCACGAACCGAGAACGGATCCGTTCTCGAAATCATCTCCGAGAATTCGGATCCGAATCGGCTTATTGGTAACACTTCAAAAATTAGTAGGATTGATAACTTTATTATTCATCTCATAAGAAACCATATTCTGAGAAGCACAGATTGTATAGAAAACAATTTTGTGTTAGCTCCATATTATACCAATGAAATGTATATAAATACGACATTACAAAATGGATACGTACCGCCAGAGTCATTTTTGTACCTCGATAGCATGGGATATATGCAAAATGATTTAGGAATTCCCATATTTTACCATATATATAGAAGAGCCAGTGATAAAACTATAATATGTGCAGAATTAACCACAGAAAATCGAAGATTTGACACCCACATATATTCAGGTGTTAAAAATATACAATCAAACTCTATTACTAGGAAATATTGGTGGCTTGCCGAATAATATTTTCACATTTTTTATTTTTTTTTTTTTTACCCCCTTGACTGTAGCTTTATCCACATCTTTGCCATATAAAAGTAATGTTTTTTATTCCACATTTTTCGTTACATTTATGAAATATTAAAGTTCAATTTATTGTACAAAATATATTTAGAAGTTTTGAAAAAAAAGTATAGCTGTAAGCAAATAAACTATTATACTTGAGAGCCCGCTTAAGGGACAGTGTGTATACATTTATATATTATACTATTTGTTTATTTGTAGTTGAAGAATATGAATTTTGGATAAAAATAAACGAATTAAAAAAAAAAAAAAAAAAAAAATTGGTATACATTTTGCCAGTAATCATTAGGATTAGGCCGAGTCGTATAAGAAAGGGTGAATCTACAATATTTGAAAAGAACGGGTTGAATAAGAAACTGAAAAATTATAAATTATTATGAAATACTTTCATAAAAATGTTATGAATAAATAAAATAGATTCATAATAAGTTTCGTAAAATGTTTTTCAACGATTGAGTGGAATATATTCATTTACGATATCATGTGTGTGGGTGATAGCGAGTCTTTTCGAACACTTGTATACTAAAGACTTCTCTACTACAAGGATGATTTAATAGCCTTAGTCAGAACGATCGCTGTTGAGTCTGTAACTAGATCTGAAATAGATAAACGTTTTGCCGGGAATGATAAACATTAATTTTAATTGTATGACCGGTTTCATATAATCTATGAAAATGTTTCATAACTGTACGGTATAGATTATGCGCCATTAAATCCCATTAATCCCGTGAAGGATTTCATAACAGGGAAGATAATGTTGGTACAATTGTACCATTTTTGGTACAATTGAGTCCATAAAAGTACGATGGTACACCAATGACATAATTGGTACAATTTAACATGTACTTCTTTATGTATTTTATTTTCAGTTAACATCGATTTTTTCATCGCGTAGTTACATGATGAAGAAAACTTTATCCTTATTTGAATTCGGAAAATCAATCGAAATCGATTTATGAATGAACAATGCATGAAAAGTGGGAGTCGCTTTTTTTAATTTAGTATAATTGGGACTGTCCGTGGAGGTGGAAAGTTTCTGATAGCCATTCACTTGGGAGTGGCCAGAAATGATTCCTTCATTGGGCAGTCCAAGAAGCTCACTACTTCCACGCAGTATGTCCTGGGCAATGGCTTATCGGAAACCTCCGTTAGCTAGCTAAAGTGAGAAGGCGAAACGAATGAGCAACCTGAGTGGTAATACGATCACTGATACGTCTCAGGATTATTAGGTGACCCTGTCACTGAAGCTCTTTGAAGTAGTGGACATATTCTTTTGTAATTTGAAGGCGGATGAGCCAACACCACTGGCCAACGGCGGATCAAAATTGAAGAAACCAAAATCCAGTTTCGACACATTGCATTCTAGTCAGCGTCTGATCCATAATGGGGGACTAAAACATAATCATCTTGGCAGTAGGTAAAATGCAAACCACGGTGGACTGATGAAAAAAGAAACCCCCCAACTGTTGACAACCCTCGCAAACGTTATAAGGACCACGATTTAAGGATATGTACCTGGAATGTTCGAACGTTATACACGACTGCTGCCACTTTCCAACTGGCGGATGTCCTCGGAAAATATAAAGCTGACATCACAGCGATCCAGGAAATGCGATGGACAGGATATGGTTGCACCAGAAAGAAAACCTTCGATATTTACTACAGCTGCCATGAGCGTAAGCACGAATTTGGGTGCGGATTTATAGTAGGCAAGAGACTGCGACACCTAGTTTCAAGGTTCAACCCAGTGAGTGACCGCATAGCCACAATTCGCATCAAAGCGAATATATATCTCGTTAATTTGTGTGCACGCACCGACAGAGGATAAAGATGATGAGGTCAAAGAAACATTTTATGAGCGCCTGGAGGAAGTATATGAATGCTGCCCTGACCACGACATTAATATTAATGCCAAATTAGGAAAGGAAAGTGTCTTTCGACCAACCATCGGCAATCACAGTCTACATAATACCACCTCCGATAAAGGAATAAGACTGATAGACTTCGCCGCTGCCAAGAACATGGTAGTTAGTATCACACGATTCCAGCATAAGGACATCCATAAGGCGACCTGGATATCTCCTGATCAACGGACGAAGAACCAGATTGATCACTTGGTAATAGATGGCAGGCACTCTTCTAGTGTAATGGATGTACGTGTGATTCGAGGTGCCAATATCGACTCGGATAATGACCTGGTGGCTGCGAAAGTTCGCACGAGATTGAGCAGGGCGAAAAACGTACGGAGCCGAACACAGGAAAAGGTGGATATTGACAAGCTACGAATACCGGAGATATCAATGTCCTATCGAGAGAAACTCTCTCTCCTGCTGGAGCACAATTCCCCCCCTCCTGAAGACCCAGATGCGCAGTGGAAGCACATATCCCATTCTTTGGAAATCGCTGCAATGACTGAACTTGGCTATCGAAAACCGCAGAAGGATAAGCCATGGTACGACGAAGAATGTTGCATTCCAACTGATGAAAACGACGCTGCACGTATGACTACGAAACAGTCAGTTACAACATGTGCTGCGAGTGAGCGGTACAAGAGGCTGAGAAGGGAGGAAAACCAATTATTTAGGCGAAAAAAATGGCAGTGGGAGCAGAGAGAGAGTGCAAGAACCGAAATGTGCAGGATGAATGGTGAATCGCGAACGTTTTTCCAGAGGGTAAGAAGATCGACCAACGGGCCTAATAATGGGCTGCCCTCCTGCAAGGACGAATATGGAAATCTGGTGACTGAGAAGCAGTGTGTGCTCAAAATGTGGAGACCACTTTTCAGCACTACTCCCCTCAGATTCTTCCACTGAAGATCAGGAGGTAATGATAGTGGAAGATAGTACAGATTGTACCCCCCAACCAAGACGAGATTAGAACGGAGATCTCCCTCCTGAAGAATAATAAAGCCGCGGTTGCGGATGGCCTACCCGCTAAACTTTTTAAGGCAGGTGGCGAAGGACTTATAGCCCACATGCATCAACTGATATGCGGTATATAGCTGGGGGAATCTATGCCCGACGACTGGAGCCTCAGTGTATTATGTCTTGTATTCAAAAAGGGTGATCCGTGTGTCTGTTCCAACTATCGCGGTATCAGTCTTTTATCCATAGCGTATAAGGTCTTGTCGAGCGTATTATGTGAAAGACTAAAGCCAATTATTGAAAACCTGATTGGACCTTATCAGTGTGGTTTTAGGCCAGGCAAGTCCACAACTGACCAAATATTCACGCTACGCCAAATCCTGGAAAAGACCCACGAAATGCAAATCGATACATACCACCTTTTTGTCGATTACAAAGATGCTTTCGATAGGCCCATACGGGGAAAACTGTACGAAGCTATGTCTGAACTAGGAATTCCGGCAAAACTGATCCGCCTCTGTAGAATGACGCTGACCAACACCAAATCAGCAGTGAAAGTGGGGAAAGACCTCACTGAACCATTCTGTACCAAGCGAGGACTTAGACAAGGCGACACACTTTCGTGCAATCTCTTCAACATCTTAATGGAGATAATAATGAGAAAGGCTGCAGTAAATACGAAGAAGACCATTAGCACGAAAGGCCATATGTTGCTGGCGTATGCTGACGACATAGACATCATTGGGCGAAATGTGCGAGAGGTTACTGCAGTATTTTCAAGAATCGAAAAGGAATCGGCGAAGGTGGGCCTTGCTGTTAATGAGGGCAAGACAAAATTGATGGTGTCAACGACTAGAGAAACCTCTCGACTTGGTCCGCACTTGAACGTTGACAACCGATTTAATTTTGAAGTGGTAGATGAATTTATTTACCTTGGATCCGCCGCGAACAAGGACAACAACGACAGCCCGAAGATAGATAGGAGAATTGTGCTTGCAAATATATGTTATTTTGGGCTCAGCAAGCAGTTTAGGAACAAAGCCCTATCTCGACGGACAAAAGTCCAGCTATATCAGACTCTCATTTTACCTGTCTTGACATATGGCTCCGAAATTTGGGTCATATCGCAAGCGGATGAAAAACACCTGGCAGTTTTCGAGAGAAAAATTCTCCGTAAAATATATGGGCCTGTTAGTGAAAACGGCGAGTACCGACGTCGCTGGAACGCAGAGCTATATAATCTCTATTCTGACGTGGACATAGCTAGACGAATCAAAGTGAGCCAATTGCGTTGGCTAGGCCATGTTATCAGAATGGATGAAGATGAGCCAGCGCGAAAGATTTTTGATAACGTACCCGATGGAAGCAGGAAAAGAGGACGACCAAGACTCCGCTGGAAAGACCAGGCAGAAGAATCCCTCCGTATCCTTGGTGTTACCAACTGGCGAGAAAAGGCGAAGGATAGAGCCAGATGGAAGAGTATGTTGAAATTTGTTTAATTTGTTTGTTTAATTAATATGTGTAAAACGTCGGACCTCATGAGGTTGTAATATAGTCAATAAAAGTAAAAGTAAAAAAGTTGAATTTTTATTTAGTCGATTTTGAGGAATATTTCAAGTATGAAAAACTTAATTTCAGTTATTCTGGATTCAAAAACCATTTTTAAAAACTATCAATTTTATATTTACAATACAAATAATTAATAATGTTAATTTAGAAATGCAGTCCGAAGACGCCAGAGCACAAAGAAAAAGGCTCAATGTGACAACTGTGTCAAGCTTGAAACCAAAGATCTTTTAAAAACATATAATTCTTGCTGCTACAACTTTTAAATAGGTAGTGATTTGGGACAATAAAATTTATACATATTTTTCATTGATCTCACTTTTTTAAGAACGTGTGCCTCGTGTTTTGTTTATTCTTAAAAGAACCTACGTTATTATAAAAAGAAATGTATAAGATTGAATTATTATTTGTTAATTTTCCGATATTTGTTTGAAAAACTTGTTTATAACAAACTTACAGCTTGTTATTTTTTAAATTTGGTACAATTGGTATTACAAAAGTACAGTTTTGGAAGCTTGATGGTACAATTGAAGAAGTTTAATTTTTCATCCCTGTTTCATAGCATTTATGACGAACGTTTTTGCAATGTTTCATACTTTTTTAAGGCATTGCAAATTGTAGTACATCTTATTAAATATTGTACCCCAATTGATTTAGGGTTAAAGTATTTACAAATCAATTTCTGCTTTCCCTCTCGAGCACAGCAATAACTGAAGGTCGTCATTATACATGTATACGAGATGTCGTTAAAATAAATTACTTACAACACTTTTATGAGCCATATTTTAATGCCACAAATTACCACTTTCGTCATAATGTTGATCGACCAGCGCAACGTGAGAAACAACACGCATGACTGCCACACATGCATCAATGGTCCTTCCATAGCCGCACAGTGATTTGGCTGATTCACGCTCGCGATCATTGTACATAAAATTAAAGAAACATATTATTGATAATCAACTTTGAAGTTAATCCTAAGACCGATAGATGGCTAATTACAACCGACAAGACTTGATTGCACTTAGTTTAATCATATACCAGCATCAGTGAAAACAATGTTAACCTCTTGACTTAAAGATAAGCTAGTGAGTGTACCAGAGAAACGTAAGATTGTTTCAATAATCTAATTCAACTATTCGAATGGCTCCAGCAAAGGTTAATCCTGTGAGCTCTTCAAGGAGTGAATGCCAATTAAAATAGAAATAACACTAAAATCGCGCACTGAACACGGCTAAATAATACGAATAAATGTCACAGTTGAATGTAGAAAAATATTCATTCATATTTGTTTGAAGCAACTTTTGAATTTCAACTCCCTTATACTTCAGATAAAGCAGAACTAAGTCCCAAACAACTATACAATTACTTCCTTACTTACTTATCCGGTCTCGTACAGCCCCAGGGAGTCAGGGACCTTACAATACGGAGATATCATATTTCGCCAACAAGTTCGATCTTTTGGTTTCTATCTCCAGTTGGTAATACCAAGTGTACGCAGGGATTCATCAACCTGATCTCTCCAGCGGAGTCTTGGTCTTCCTATACTTCTTTCGAGTTGGTTTGTCTTCATCCATTCCACTGACATGGCCTAGCCAGTGCAATCGCGTTATTCTGATCCGCTTAACTATGTCAATGTCCGGATATAACTCACGGAGGTCATGGTTCACGCTTCGCCGATACTCGCCGTTGGACATACATATTTCGGAGTATTTTTCTCTCGAAGACTCCTAGAGATGTTTCGTCTGCTTGCGATAAGACGCAGGATTCTGCGCCATAAACCAAGACATGTCGTATGAGAGTCTGGTATAGTTACACTTTTGTTACTCGAGAGAAGGCTTTATGTCTAAAGGGCTTGTTTAGCACAAAATAACATCTATTCGCAAGCTTGATCTCAAGTCTGACGTTGTTGTTTTTGTTTACGGCAGATCCGAGGTGTATAAATTCATCCACCACCTCGAAATTATCACGGTTTCAACGTTCACGCTTTGGTATAATCGCGTGGACCCGCTCGTTGAAACCATACATTTTGTCATAAACTCATTTACTTTCAGACCCACTTTTGCGGACTCCTTCTCAATTCTCGATAACACCGCAGTGACTTCTCTACTTGTGCGCCCAATAATATCTACATCACCCAGCAGGACCAATATACTATACGTGTTGGCATTCGTATAGTATACAAACTAGACATGGATACTGTGATCTTCACTATACCTCACTTTTAAGGGATGACCGCTTGTGTGGGTACAAACAATATAGCATACAAAGTATATGGAAATGTTTACAAAATCTTTATCTACATTGTTTATTTTAATGTTTACAATTTAAATACAATTCTGATGACAATGTATTGCAGAATGGTCGTACCTACAGTAGAATTAATTTGGATATAGAAACATTAAGACCCCTTTCACACTCGACAAGTTACTTGCGCAAGTCTCTTGCCCAAGTCTTGGTTTGTTGATGACAGAGGTAAGGTCGGGATAGGGGAATAAATTTTCAGTACAGACTTGCTTATACTCGGAAAGTTGAAAAACTGACTTGCGCAAGTAACTTGCCCAGTGTGAAAAAGGTCTAAAGAACTGTGAACAACCCTCATACCACTGTATATACCATGTATACCGAGGCGTATAGAATCATTTAAATCATTGAAAAAAATATATAATTTTGGGTTTCTTATTAATAATTTTTAATATTTATATACATTAACGGCCGATTTCACCAGGTCTAGTTATCCTACAGTTAGAGCTAACGAAAGTTGTAGCTGTCAGTTTGTATGGCATTTATAATTTTTAACAGACAGTTAGCTGTAACCTTTTATGGTGAAATGGGGCCTAAAACACGTGCGCACGCTTACACGTAATAAACACTACTAACGATTTATTACGAATATTCACATTAGCATTGTTCACGTTATCAATAAATAATGTATTCCAGCAGGTATAATATCCAATCAAAATTATCATGAAATCGAATCAAAAAGTTTAAGCTTCGTCAATGTACACTTTTTCAGTAAACGAAGTATGTGAGGATGTATGAAGTTACATTAGAGACGAACACAAATTTGTGATCTTCATAACTGCATATGCACTCTATATACAAAGTATGCTAAGATGTGTGGGGTTGTCTCTTTTGTCTCATCTGTGTATACTTCCGATGTACTTGTATTCGAAAAAAGTTCTAATGGGAATCAGAATACTCGGGCAGCATCTGACTTTTGCTGTTGATAGTTTTATTCTTGTTGCCTGCAGCTTTTCGCATAGTGATCTCCATTAAGATGTTAAAGAGATCGCACGATAGGGTGTTGCCTTGCCTGAGGCCTCGCTTAATTTCGAAAGGTTCAGTAAGATCCTTACCAACTTTCTCTGCGGATTTGGTGTTCGGCAAGGTCATCCTGCAAAGGCGTTTGCGCTATGCAGGAATACCAAGGTCAGATATTGCTTCGTAGAGATTCTCCGTATCGGGCTGCCGAAGGCCGCCTTATAATCGATAAATATAGGATAGGGACCAATTTGTGTTCCATGGGCCTTCTTCAGGATTGGGCGGTTGTCGGTAGTTCGGAGTTGGACAACTTATTTCAGAAAACTGTCGGCGAAATAATTAGTTGGTAAAGTTTTTTGTGTCTGTCTGGGGGGATCAGTAACCATAGTGAACTATGAAAAAGAATTTAGGTTTGTAATTCTGCGTTGTTATATCAGTTGTATAAAAAGCGAATAAGCCAGTTTATTAACTTGAAATATCCAGTGAAACCAGCCCTTCAAATATATCAATTTATAAAAAACCGACGTGTGACCGTCGGTGGTGCAATGGGTAGTGTGCGAGCCTCTTGTACAGGAGATCGTGGGTTCGATCCCTGCTCCAACCACCTTAAAAATTCTTTCGACGACGGTCACCTCGCTTAGTGACGGCGACACTATCGAGTATATAGCCATGAAAAAGCTTCTCAAAAATACCGTTCGGAATCGGTGTAAAACTGTAGGTCCCAATCAGTGAGTGAAAACTGGAAAGCGCACAGTTCAGTGATTGTGAGACGTTCTCCCCGGTCCCTTCATGGGATGTAATGGGAAACCATTTATGTTTTTTTTTTTTATAAAAAACCGACGTACGGTTAACCGACCGGAATTCGGTTAACCAGTTAACTTGTTTCGGGTTTGAATACACCAGTTACACCGCTATAATAAGCAACTTTCGGTGACGGGGTTAATAACACAATTTAAATTGCAGATATGAATAATGGGCTGTGTGATGCTAATATACAGAAGATTATGGAGTCTGACTGAAACAAATTCTAATTTGCAATTTCTGTAGCAAATGCAAAGAGGTAAGTTTGGAAAACATTTTTGCAAATCGGATGATGTAAGACAACAGTGGGCTATGTATGCTGCAAAAAATGAAAAACTGTGATGTCCCTGTTGCGTATTCTTTTGTTTTTTCGCACATTTCTCTAAACATAGTCTACCCTACCTAATGTTTTCACTGTATTCACTCTTTTTGTATTTTCGTGCGCGTGCGTGTTTGCAATTACTAAGTTCGTGCTCGTGAGGATCGTGCCTTTGTCAAAATTTAGTCGTACACGCCTGTACGTGCTTGTGTCGGGACGTGCCGAGAAAATTAGGCACGCGCCCATCTATACACGCTGACAAATAATGGCCTCTCTAACATATTCTCCCAAACATATTCTGCAGGAACCATGCAAATGTTTGGAACACACTTCAAACATTCATACGTTTGCAAGTCCTAAACTTACTTGTATTCAAATGCAAACAGTATCATGTTTACTGGCAAACATGTATGGTTTTAAGTGGAAGCATATGCGTTCTTCACCCCAAACATCCATATTCTGAAAACAAAAACGTGAGAGACAGAAAAGAAATGAGAAGCAAAAGAGCAGCAGAGTTTCATTTCATGAAAAAAAAAACAAATATTACAATCAATGCAAGCAAATGTAAAAAGGCCCGTTTTACATTTTTTAATTTTTTATATTAATTATTTATAAATGTGGATTTATATTGATAAATTGAATTATAATAAATAATATATATGTATATATTGAAATCAAATAATAATTTTATTCTCAATATTATGTTTGGGAGGAAATACCCATTTGTTTCCACGTTAGTATATGGAGGTTTGGGGGAAACACGCGAATGCTGCCACGTAATTATATGCATGTTTAGGAGGAAAAATGCATATGTGTCGATCGATGTAAAGCATATATGTATGTATGTTTGCCAGTACACATGCCACTGTTTGCATTTAAATACAAGTGAGTTTGGGACTTGCAAACCTATGAATGAATGAAGTGTGCAGCTGTATTTCACCAATGGCTTCACGAATATTGTCCGTTAAAGGGTCAATTGTCTCTGGCTTGTCGGCGTAGCACTTATCTTTGAGGGCACCACACAAATAATAGTCCAACGGTGTCAAATCGCAGCTCCGAGGTGGGCAAACGACATCAGCTCTGCGGCTGATAATGCGATCTTCAAAAACAGGGCGCAAACCATCGAGTGTAGCTTCGGCTGTGTGGCACATAGCGCCGTCCTGTTGAAACCAAATATTGCCAATATCCTCCTCTTCAATTTTTGTGAACAAAAGTTCGTTCAACATGGTCCGATAACGATCGCCATTGACTGTAACGGCCACTCCTTGCTCATTTTCGACAAAAACGGACCAATTATGCCTCTGGACCAAAATCCGCACCAAACAGTGACTCGTATTGGGTGCACCGGCTTTTCAATGTATGCGTGCGGGTTTTCTGTGCCCCAAATGCGACAATTTTGCTTGTTTAAATACCCGCCAAGATCAAAATGAGCTTCATCTGAAAAGATGATTTTTTGGCAAAATCGGCATCTGCAACATTACCATGATTTTCAAAGTAATGTCGCAATATTTCCCAGTGTTGTTCAAGCGTATACACAACCATATTCGTTCAGCGGAAGGATAAAACTAATTATCTGTCAAATCAGACATGAGCTAAGTGTTACCATTCACGAAATAAGCACTAGTTGAAAAAAAAAAGTTAGATGGCGGACACTTTACTTGTTACAATGTGAATTGTAATGCGCGCGTTGCAATTTTTGCAAACGCTAATTGCATGAAGTGTAAGAAAATAGTGAACATCCCAATCACTCAAATCAGGAAGATTTCTACATGGAATTGAAATCCCTTAATAATATTAAAAAACGATGTAGAACCCCCCCAATTCCTTTTTAATGATTCCAATTCCTTGGCCGAAGTTAGAAAAGTGTTTAGGAGCAAATGTGAAAGGTAAGTACGCGTTCGTTATCAACACGCAAGCGGCGCGTCCTTCACGACGCGAATCGAATCGAGGCCCATTAGGATAATTGTTTTCAAATGGTATACTTTGTTGTTTTTTTTTTTGTAGAAATCTGGTAGGTACAACACACTTAGGATGGTGTCGTGAATCAGTCACTTCGCGTAACTTTTGTCGTTTTGGTAGTTTATAAAACGTTACAGCTTTTCGGTGACTACCTGCGTTGAGTTACGTTATTTAATGCGTAGTTTATAAAACGCAGCGCAACGTTTCTAATCGCTTCAGCTGTCAAATTGAATACGCCACAGTTTTTCGCATTAGTTGAAGAAATTACAAATTTAAAGAAAAATGTCGATCGAGAATTGGCAGATGGAAGTATTTTGCATTTCATTGCTTATAAGTAGTTGCCAATTTTTGGCTGAAATGCATTCGACGGATAGAGCACAAACGTCTTTTTTTTTAAATAATTCAAAATTATACTGTTTACGCACTGAAATTCTTATTTACATTTAATAAAATTAGAAATGGAACGTTCAAATAAATAATGCGTTGCAAAACTATTATTATTATTTATTAATAGATTCATAATATACATTACAGTTCAAAATAATTAGTATTAGAAAATAGAGTTATGATCTATAATTGGCGAAGCATTTATAGCTGTAGCCAGATTGACAATTAAGTATTACACATTTTTAGAAAATGTCTTTCTTTTTATATTATGCAAATGTAGTTAAGTATTATAAATGACTAAATCTCAAAATCTTTCATTATTAACTTTCTAAATTTCAAACATGATTCTAAATATAAATAGAGCGAGTTGAAATTATTGCCATTTAATATATTAATTTCTTCATTATAATCTAGAGAAGTATGACCAAAGTGAATTCTTCTTATTTCTCTATAAATGGGGCAAATGCCAATGAAGTGAAATGTATTTTCTGATTCCTGCATGTTGCAAATTGTACAAATACCATCAGTGTTGTTCTTGAAGCATCTAGAATTAAGATCTAATATCCCACCTCTAGCGCTGAAAATTCAGACGTCAGGAATGGTGTGATGCTGTAGTCAAGCTCCGAATATAAATCATGAAATTGAGAATTTGACGCATCGATGGCAAAGATGTCCCTCTCCTTAATCACCAAAAAATCTCATATCTCCGTCCAGTATAGACAAACAGGACTGACACTATTCGGAGGGGAAAAATTTACCACGTCACATAAATTCACCAATTCCCTTGCCCAAAATACGTTCATTCGTATTATCGTCTCTGCCAATTTTCTAGGTAATCTATCTGAGCCTAAGGAAAGTACCCTATTGTAGTGAAGAAATATAAAGTGAGTTAAACCCGGTTTCTAAATATAGCATATAATTTGGAATATTAGCCGGAAGGTATAGCATCTTTTTAATAAAAAAAACGGAGCAATTTCTACACATCATCATATTTTTCGTAACCCCATATTTGAGCAGCATACAGCATTATAGATTTTGACGCAGCGCTAAAAATTTTGGCTTTAGATATGCTTGAATTGTTTATATATTTTGACCTTGTCGAACTAATAGCAACTTTGGAAGCAGAAAGTTTGTCTCGTAAATGGCTTCTAAATGACAAATTGTATGTTATATCCACTCCAAGATACACATAATTATTGACTATTTCAATATTCTCCTCACCATAGTGCCACTTCAAATTCTGAGGTATTCTAGTACATTTTCCAAATACCATAATCTTAGATTTTAACAAATTAACCTTTAAACTCCACTTTGAATAATATCCATGTAGAGCAACAATCATATCCTGTAGTCCATCATATCCTGGAGTATCAGACATTATAACAATGTCATCTGCGTACAAAAGAATTTTTACATCAATACCACCCACTTTTACACCACCTGGCAGAATATCAGGAAGGTAATTTATGTAGAGAGAACATAAAATTGGACTCAATATACATCCTTGCTTGACCCCTGTTTCCACTGCAAAATTATCGGAAAACATACAACCGTCCCAGACACGACTTTCTGTATTATTATACAAAGATTGCAAAATCCTAATAATCTAGGATGAAAGACCTATACACGACAGTTTATAGAACAGACTGTTTCTTGAAATCGTATCAAAGGCACAAGAAAAGTCCACAAAAAATGCATACGTATGTTTCCCACTCAGATTGTTCAAATTCACAACGCTAACCAGATTAAAAATATTGTCCACCGTAGAATATTCCTTTCTAAAGCCAGCCTGGAATTCGTTTAAAATATTGTTACTGGCCAACCATACAGAGATGCGATTTAACAGTATGCTATTGAATATCTTGCAGAGAGTATCTATTAGCGACAGACCTCTATAATTCGTGACCAAATTTGGATCACCCTTTTCATATAGCGGAATAAGAATAGACTCTCCAAAAGACACAGGCACCTTTTCATTCATAAATATTTTGTTAAAAACGAACAACATTCGGGTTATAAGGCTCTGTGGGGCATATTTATAAAATTCGTACGGAATTCCATCGGCACCAGGGGATTTGTTCAGTTTAAGGTTTTTTACAACTGCATATAATTCACAGTACTCAATAGGGGAGTCCAAAAATGCGTCGACAATACAGGGCATACACCAGCTATAAAGCTGAACATCTCGATTTCGCAACATCGAACTAAAATATGCATAAAAGTCTGAACTTTAAAGAATTGGAAACTTTCCACTATTCTTTGCTACAGGTGACCTTATCAAGCAACATAATATTATTTTGATACTGCAGCTTTTTGGAACTGCACAGCGCAAGGTATCTGGACTTGGACGATAGAAAGCGAGATCTGTTATCGACTGTATGTTTTCTTCTATACTCCTGAAGAGTTTTCTGCATGTCAGAGTGAGACCGGAAACACTTCCAGTCGAACCACTCCTCTCTTGGTTTGAAGAAAGATTTTCAGGCATATAATATAAAACTATTATAATTATATTTAAAAATTATAGACATCAGTTGATGTTGACAATAAAAAACGAAACAACCAATACATTACAATCAGTACATACCACCAAATGGCACGTGTTTTTGAAAACATAACTAATTTAATATAGATTTGGAAATTTATTGGACATTGAACCCCAAAATAACATAGGTTTTTTACACATTTTATGTGAATATTGTTGGTGTTTGCAGTATTATAAATAATAGCAATCTTAAAATCTGTTGATCTACTGAAATCGACCTAAATTTTTTAATCTTTTTCATTCTGAGCATTTCACTCAAGATAACTTTTTCTGATCTATAATTGTTTATTTTAGTTTGGCAACTCTATAAACCGCATATGTCAGTGACAGCTTTCGTAAACAAACGCTAGCGCGAAGTGATATATAAACTACCATTTTTTGACTTTGGCTTTCGCGTTCGCTTCTGCGTTTACGTTCACTTTCGGGACTTTTAGAATACTACCCTTAGTTTACTCTAGATTTCTCAAGTCCCCGCAAACTCCATTGGACGTAATTGAGTCTTTTCGGACCGAATTAATTTGGGAAAACTATGGATTATCAAGAGAAAAAAACCATCCTCGACTGTTTTTTAAAGCTTGCAGTTCGGAGGCAGAACTGCATATTTGCGTCGAAGGCAATAATGAAAGGTATAAGCAAAAATATCAACGTTGGTCAGAGGCGATACTTAATTGATGGGACATTTAAAGTAGTACCAGTAGGCTGTTTTAAGCTGCTACTTGTTATTTACATCCAATGCTTGGATGAGCAGGTAAATATATCTAACAAATCTTTGAAAAAATATTAATTTACTTTGGTTTTTCTGTCAGATATTTACGGTATTTTTCATTTTGACTACACATAAATCGACAAAATGTTATACGCATTTCTTAAAGTACATAGACAGTTCAATATTTAAATTTCATCCGCTATCTTTTATGCTGGACTATGAGAAAGGATTGCGCAAGTCCCCAAGAAATTGCTTTCCCCAAACGAATTTAAAAGGATTTTGCCAAGCAATTCGGCGCAAAATTTCTACAAAGTTCAAATCAATTATGACGACCTCTATACGCAGTAATAAAGAGTTTGCCTTATTGTATCATAAAATACTTGTCATTCCACTTTTACCAGCTTACGGCACACAATGTCGTGACAGCGGCCAAAATCGAAAAAAATTTTTTTTCGATTTTGTTCAAATTATTATACTTGCATCACAGCAAATACTCCAATTAAGATAATTCTAAAAGATGTTAATGAAATATTTAATATTTCTGCTTATATGGTAGCTCAAAGTTAAACTTTTTGATAATGTTAAAAAACAAATGTAGTAATTAGATTAAACAAGGATCGTATTTATGTGGCTAGATTTTGAATAATGATTAGAATAGAAGAAAATCCTTTTAAATGTAGTTAACACGAATAGTTTTGACTAAAACAAGTAAAAGTGTTAAATTCGGCTGTGCCGAATCTTTGATACCCTCCACCTTAGTGTTAACCAGCAAAATATTAAATTTAAAAAGGACCTTTTTTAAGAAAATGTACTTTTTTAAAAAAATAAAAATAAGTTACTTGTTCACAAATGCAATTACTTGTACACAAATGCTCATAAATGCAGGATGCTAACAAATGCTCACAAAGGTCAAATGCTCACATTGAAAATGTACTTAAGAAAATGTACTTTAAAATGTACTTTGAAATGTACTTAATGTACTTTGAAATGTACTTAAGAAATGTACTTAAGAAATGTACTTAAGAAATGTACTTAAGAAATGTACTTAAGTAAATGTACATTTCTTAAGTACTTAAGAAGAAATGTACTTAAGAAATGTACTTAAGATAGAAATGTACTTAAGAAATGTACTTAATGAAATGTACTTAAGAAATGTACTTTGAAATGTACTTAATGTACTTTGAAATGTACTTAAGAAATGTACTTTTATTTAAGAAAATGTACTTTTTTAAAAAAAATAAAAATAAGTTATTTGTTCACAAGTAAAATAAAAAAGCATTTTTTGAAGAACTGTTAAAAAAAAAAACAAGCTGCAAAGCATTTTTTGAAGAACTGTTAAAAACAAAAAAAAAAATACAAGCCGGGCCGAGAGTTGAACCAACAACCCTCAGACTCAAACGCGCAACCCTTTACCCATCAGGCCACAGCGACCTTAGATGAAGTGTGACAAAATTCATATAAATGTATGAACACATGAAAGTACATGTAAACATTCTAAAGTACTTACCTATTATAAAGAACAACAAAGATTTTCAACATGGAAATTCACCACACGGCAAAAGGAGTAGTAAGTAAAATAAAAAAGCACTTTTTAAAAAAAAGCATTTTTTGAAGAACTGTTAAAAAAAAAACAAGCAGCAAAAAGCATTTTTTAAAAATAAAAAAGCATTTTTTGAAGAACTGTTAAAAAAAAAAGAAAACAAGCTGGGACGAGAGTTGAACCAGCAACCCTCAGACTCCAACGAGCAACCCTTTACGCATCAGGCCACAGCGACCTTAAATGAAATGTGACAAAATTCATATAAATGTATGAACACATGAAAGTACATCTAAACATTCTAAAGTACTTACCTATTATAAAGAACAACAAAGATTTTCAACATGGAAATTCACCACACGGCAAAAGGAGTAGTTTAGTATAAAACTACAAAAATTAATGTGAAAATTTTATGAGTCTTTTTACGTTTCCAATCATAAAATTTTTTCCAATGGACCAATTTCGCTGATTTTCAATACCAAACTGCTCAGGAATACGTGGAACATTCCGGCCAAAAACCAAACCGCGTTATCGCCGATTGAAGTCGTGAGAATGTTTTCAACAGACGGACATAGCTATATCGACTCCGGTTATTATAAGGATCAAGAATATATTTACTTTATGGGGTCGCAAATCCTTATTTCTATATGTTACAATCAGAATGAAAAACTGATATCACTTACAGTGGAGGGTATAAAAATGGAGATAGATTTCAGTACCTAAAAGAAAAAATTGAGTGCTTTGATTCGCTTTGCTCTTGGTTTCATTCGAAATCGTGGGTTTGGCAGTAGCAAACAGTAACAAAAGAAAGTTTGAATAACTAGATATTGTGAAAATATATCTACTTATTATAAGTAAGTACTGTTAGTTAGAAAACTGTCACAATTTTATTCAGTGCTTTTACAGTGCCCCGGAAAATGAAAATTCGAGATATTTTTAATATTTGGGCTGAAGCAAGGAAATGTATGCATAGAGGTGTCGAACAACATGTACTGGAAGTTATACAAAATAAACACCGAATCGAAATTTATGATAAGAAAATACAAGAAATAAAATGGATTTTATGTTCAATTAAGAAATCTTGGGAAAGTTGCAGCCGATGTAAATCATTCTTCGAACAAACGAATGGAAAATGGTTGGATACTGAAATCTGGTTTGATGACGATGACTTGAGCTTAGTAAGTTAAATTTGGTATATGTGCAAACTTTAGCTGATGAAAAAAACTTTAGGATCCTAGTATAAGTTGTGGTGGACGTAAGAAACTGTCGTACGCGGAAAGTTCTGAAAGAACAAAACGAAGGAAAGTGGCAAAACTTGTTGAAGGTGCAAGCCAAACAGAACTACAAAGAGCTGTGCAAAGAGTATCTAATCCAGTTCATCGTACAGATATTTCGGTTGATAAATCCTTAGCACTTTTCATCGATATGGGACTATCTGTGCGACAATACAATAAGATGAGAATATTCGTAAATGAAGAAAGTAAAAATACGTTTCCTTCTTATTACGCTCTAGCCAAGGAAAAGCAAATGTACATTCCAACTGGTATTAAGGTAACGGAAATCTCGGCCGAAGTTCCTCTGCAGAACCTGTTAAATATTACAGCATCAAGTTATTTAGACGCATTGAAATTGAATGCCAGTAATGATTTGGTGTGTGGCCGTCGGTGGTGCAATGGTTAGTGTGCGCGGCTCTTGTACATGAGATCCTGGGTTCGAACCCTGCTCTTACCACCTTCAAATTTCTTTCGGCGGCGGTCACCTCGCATAGTGACGGCGACACTATCGAGTATATAGCCATGAAAAAGCTTCTCAAAAATACCGTTTGGAATCGGTGTAAAACTGTTGGTCCCAATCAGTGAGTGAAAACTGGAAAGCGCACAGCTCAGTGATTGTGAGAAGTTCTCCCCGGTCCCTTCATGGGATGTAATGGAAAACCATTTATTTTTTTATTTTTAATGATTTGGTGTTTGAAGTAAAATGGGGTCTGGATGGAAGTTCTGGTCATAGCATTTATAAGCAAAAGTTTACGGATGAAAGCTCAACAGATCAATTTTTGTTTATAGTATCTATGGTTCCTTTGAGATCTGTACATTCATCATCGGAAGGAGTTTTGTAGAGCAATTCAAAGCATTCCTCATCAAAATGTTGTCGACCCTTACGGTTTTATTTTATGAAAGAAAATCCAAATTTAGTAAGGGAAGTGCAAAAAAGTGTGGAAGCAGAAATCAACAGCTTAAAGCCTTTTAATTCCGTGACCGAACAAGCAAACATAAATGTTTATTTCCGACTTAAATTAACCATTATTGACGGTGCAGTAGCAAATATATTAACTGGAAATAAAAGCTCTGCGTCATGCTTTTTGTGTGGTGCAAAACCGTCGGAAATGAAAAGTCCTAATATTTATGAAAAAGATATTAGGGAGGATTTTTCAAAATACGGAATGTCTACTTTGCATGGCTGGATCAAGGCATTCGAATGTTTTCTTCACATATCGTACAGACTGCCTTTGAGGATATGGCGAATTTCTGCAGAAGAAAATAGAAAAATTGTCGAAGAATGAAAGAAAGACATACAAAAAAGGTTTAAGAAGGAAATAGGCTTAAATATTGATATGGTAAAAAATGGATATGGCACAAGCAACGACGGGAATACAGCCAGAAGTTTTTTTGGTAATATTAAAAAATCCTCTGAAATTACTGGAATTGACCCACTATTAATTGAAAAAATGGGAACCGTTCTGAGCACAATTTCAAGTGGGTACGAAATAAATATTAATAATTTTGAGAGGTTATTGAAGGAAACCGCCAATTTATACTGGGATAAATATGGCTGGTACTTTATGCCTATGACTGTACATAAAATTCTAATTCATGGTGCTGATTTCATAAAGTATTCGACAATTCCAATCGGAATGTTGTCAGAAGAAGCCCTGGAAGCATGTCATAAAATTTTTCGTATTAACCGACTTCATCATACTCGCAAAAATAGTAGAAATAATTGCAATAAAGATTTAATCGAAATTATGATTCTTCAATCAGAGCCTCATTTTCGTATTTATATACAAACAGATGTGAAAAAAACATGTCTGCAGATCCAGAATTATATTTTAGAAGACATTCCACACTTCGAAAATGAAATTAAAGAATCTGTCTCACAAACTGATACTTTTAACGAATCATATTCTGTATAATTAAAATTCAAGTTTATAAAACATTTCAAAACGATGTCTTTTATTTGTTTAAGGTTTTATAATGGACTAGTTCCATCAAAAGCGATCATGAATAAAAAGGGGGTAATTCCCCCGATTTTGATGAAAATTTGTATATAAGATATGTATGTCTCTTGGGTGTGTTGTTTAAAGATTCGTAATTCTTTTTGTAACCAATTGAAAGACAACTATGGATATTTTTCAAAAAACTATTGCGGTTTTACAAAAAAATATTTCAGCATATACAGGAGGTGGGCGTGTACTTTGAGATAAATTCATATAATTCGACATATGTAGTTATCTGTAGTATGTCGCAGACAAATCATGCCAAATTCGGTTCAATTTCAACTACAATTTGAAAAACATATTTTTTTTATTTCAGGACATATGGGAGGTGGGTGTGACCTTTGAGGTAATTTCATAAAATTCAACACAGTTATCAGTAATATATCGGAGACAAATCGTGCAAATTTTGGTTCAATTCCAATGAGAATTTTGGAAAATACACGACATTTTCATTTCCGGATATATGGGAGGTGGGAGTGGCGTGTCCTTTGACCGATTTCCACAAAACTTCGTTTTTTTCGTTCCTACTTATAAAAGCAGTGTGTGCCAATTTTCATTCTTCTATGATAATTCCTTCTAGTTTTGGCCACCGTTTATATGAAATCACGACACTGAGCGGCATACTCGATGTTTTTGGGAGCATAAAACACGAGATGAAATTACACGATAAAGATGGTAATGTTGATAAATTTGTGCAATACTTTGAGAAGGAGTGGCTGCAAAAGGAAATTATTTTATTTGCGTGTTTTATAGTTATCCTTAATCTTAATAACTTCATTTTGCACTCTACAAATAAATTAATATTTTGAAATTTCTAAGTTGGACCGTAAAATATATGTGTTTATAAGGAATCATTTAGGACAATGTCTTCAGTGGAAGCCTACAATGCTACCTTGGGACGTTTAATACATCCTAATGGCAAGTTCTTCAAATTTGTGTTGGCGAGAAAGAAGAATTTGAAAAAGCCGAAATTTCAGTCTACTCACCGAAAGTGGGGCTGCGTTTGGAACCGTAAAAAAACGAAGGCGCAGCAGATAAAACCATTTGAAAATTCTTATAGAATATGGGAAAATTACAATCTATTCCTACATTAATAGATTGGTTTTCCCTAATAATCATATCTGTTCCGAAATGGAACCTATTGATTACAAATTTGAAGAGCCACCTGCTTATGATTCGCCAGATGAATCAAGTGCGGATGACGAAGGAACAATATGTGAAAATGCCAATAATTTTAATACGTTATGTGTCATATGTCATAATGTTCCACCAAATATTTTGCAGGTATCTAAAAATGTGTAGCGAATGCTACTTGTTACGGCAAGCACAAGGTATATCCAATAATGAAACCAGTACCTCGTTTCTATACCTTAATGTGAAAACTTTTTCGATTCGAGAACTACAGAAACGAGGTACAGTACTAAATGTCCATACTGTTGAGAAATTATCTGTGATACTATTCAAGTATTTGCATAAGCTGAAAATCGTACAAGAAATTTTAAATACGTTTATTAATACAGATAAACTTCGATATAACATACTTCGTTATAGCGAAAAACTCAATATAACGTATTTTATTTGAAGTCCCTTGAAAAAGCCTCGTTTTTACAAAGTTTTTCATACAAAAATGCACTATAGCTATAACGAAGAAACTCTGAGCTCTAAAGCCTCTATATAGCGAAGCATTCGTTCAAAAGCCTCTGTACATCGAAATCATAATAAAGCAAAATTTTGAGTAAGTCGTTAAAGTCCCGTTACCAAAAGCCTCTACATAACGAAGTGTTGTGTCTATAGCCTCTGTACAACGAAGTCAGAATTACATTTTACATTCAGTTTTGTTTTGATTCTTGTCAAAATGAGTTCATTCAAGCGTAAATCAATTTCGATTCGTGAAAAAATTTCTATAATTGATGCCGTTGATCGTGCTGACAAATCTAGGCAAGAAATTGCTAAACACTTTAATATACCGCTGAGTACTCTTTCTACAATTTTAAAAAATCGGGAGACTATTTGCTACACCAAAACTTTAAAGAGCAAAAGAATGCGGCTTGCTGAATATGAAGACGTAGAACAATGATTATCTAAATGGTTTACAAAATTTCGAATTGAAAACATTCCTTTAGGAGGACCAATGGTAAAAACTAAAGCTGAACAGTTTGCAGCACGTTTGGGGCATAAGGATTTTAAAGCTAGCAACGGTTGGCTTGATAATTTTAAAAAGCGCCATGATATCGGGTTTCGAAAAGTCAGTGGAAAAAGTGCCAGTGTAAGTGGCCAAGTTTGTTCTGATTGGAAAACATTGCTACCTAGTTTGTTGGCAGAATATCAACCACACAATATTTTTAATGCAGACGAAACTGGACTATTTTTTAAATGCGCACCAGACCGGGCAATGGCTTTTAAATCCGAGAAATGCCACGGTGGCAAACATAGCAAAGAAAGATTGTCTATTTTATTTACTGTTAACAGTACAGGTACTGAAAAGAAAAAATTGCTCATAATCGGAAAATCGAGTAATCCAAGATGTTTTAAAAACATAAAATGTTTACCAGTGGACTACACTGCGAACAAAAAAGCTTGGATGACCAGCGATATATGGTTGGATTACTTGCAAAAATTTGACAACGACATGACTAAAGCCAATCGTAAAGTTGTATTATTTGTGGAAAACTGTACGGCTCATAAAAACGCGCCATCACTTAAACCCATCAAATTACAATTTTTGCCGCCAAACGCAACATCGAGACTACAACCTTTAGATCTGGGAATAATCAAAAATTGCAAATACTTTTATCGCAAAGAAGTGGTCAAAATTGTAATCAACGACCTGGAAGAGGGGCGCAAAAGCTCTATTAACGTTTTACAAGGAATAAGAATGGCCCACAAGGCGTGGGAAAGTGTACAAAAAACAACAATTGTTAACTGTTTTGCGACATGTGGCTTTGTCGACCGTCCAAATATTGTGGTAACAGAAAATGTTTGCCTCCAAGACAACGAAGAATGGCTTACTCTAAAAAACCATTTTAATTTAACCGAACAATTTGACGATTTTGTGAATTTCGATGACAACATTACTTCTACGGGGTCCCTTACAGATGATGACATTGTTACTAGTGTAACGAAATCGCAAGAGCACGTTGAACTGGAAGAAGAAGTAACAGAAGAAGTAAAAATGTTGTGACCGCTAGAGAGGCTAAAATAATTGTCGGAAAACTGCAAACATTTCTCGAGGCACAGTATTCTACTCCACAAAATTCATTCGATGGCTTAGCAACTGTCGAAAAAAATATTGATGATTACATTCGAAACTTGCGTAAACAACCGAAAATAACACAATACTTTATAAAAATCTAATAAAATAAATAAAACATAAAAGTGTGTTATTTTTTATTTTCCTCTTGAATAGTGAATTTTGTTAGTGTTTTCGGATAAAAAACTATATTTATAACGAATTTTTTGGTATTTCTTCAAATTTCGTTATACCAAAGTTTCATTGATAAATATATATAACGAATCAATAGATATAACGAAGTATTTCTCGATCCCCTTCAGTTTCGTTATATCGAAGTTTCACTGTATATGTATATTTGTTCTTCTACAGGAAATTTTTGTTTGTTTTTTGGAAGAAATTACTTTGTTATTATTTCATGGTTTTGTTTTGAACAATTATTTGGGTATGTGAATGAACTTATTACAATGATTTTGAAAATTTATTAAATATATTTACACATATATAGCAATATGTCAAAAACGACTTTTTGCGAAAAAGAACTTTTTTATTGTTGAATATGAATCTTTGGGGACTCAGAAACAATATTTATTCCACGAGTTTTTTTTTAAAAATTAGTTGTATTTCAAAATATAACACAGTTTAACCATTTTCGTGGGCTTAAAAATTAAAAAATTAAATTAAAAAAAAAAAAAACTGGAATTTTTTAATTTTTTACAATAAACTGGGTTAGTAGCCTTTCATTTAAGATGAATATTTCATTCGTACACTGAGAGAAAAAAATTATTATAATAATAAGTGGTAAAGGTAGATTTGCGACTTTTTCATTTAAAATGACACAACAACGGCTAAAGATTGTTGGCCAAAATTTTCTATTTCTCGTTTAGAACCTTAAAATCTAAAATTCCACCAAGGCGCTTCACGTCACAAAGCTTAGTTTGGACGTTATGAGTTGAGGAAGGTAAAAAAGCTAAAAATTTTGGATTTTTTCCATTTTTCTTGAAGTTTTTTCAATTTTTTTTCCAAACAAAACACTGCGAAGCGCCTTGGTAGAATTTAAGATTTTAAGGTTCTAAACGAGAAATAGAAAATTTTGGCCAAAAATCTTTAGTCGTTTTTGTGCCATTTTAAATGAAAAAGTCGTAAATCTACCTTTACCACTTATTATTATAATAATTTTTTTTCTCTCAGTGTACGAATGAAATATTCATCTTAAATGAAAGGCTACTAACCCAGTTTATTGTAAAAAATTAAAAATTCCAGTTTTTCGGATATTAATAAAATTACAGGAAAAAATTCGTAATCAGTTGAAAAATCAATGACAACAAGAACACCCTATAATTCACATATCATGTAATTGAGGGCCACCCTAATGAGCATTTCAGATAGCCGAATGTATCCCCAAATCAGTACATATAATTTGGTACATATGTATATCTTTAAATTGGAAAAACCACTTTTTTTGACATATTGCTACACATATATATACAAAATGAAATCAAATCTGCTACTGAGTATATTTTAAGTTTTGCGGCATATTTACAACTACACATTAAGTGTGTTCGTTTACTTTCCCAGTAAAAATTTGCAAGATTCTAGTTTGAGAGAGTAAGAACGATTTTACTCTCTTTATGCAAAAATTGTAACAAAAGTAAACGAACGACATCCAGTAAAAATTTGCAAGAAAACAGCTGATTTGCTTGTGTTTGTTTTTTTATTTTAGTCTGTTGTTCTGTGGTGATTTTTTTGCAGTTTTAAAATAAATAAATATAAAATGGATAAGAGGCAGGTACATGTGAAGTGTTCGCCAGGAACTTTCCAAAAAGTATCAAGTGGTAAGTATTTAGTTATAAAGATGAAATAAAAAGGGGTGAAAAGATATGTTTTTTGTTTCAGATTTCCAATATAGACAATCAGTGACACACCAGGCATTGACTATGGGGGAATACGATGAAGTCATCTTCACCCCCAATGACCCCGATGTCCCACTGGAGACAGAAGTGACCAGTGATGTGAATCAAACAACATCCTGCACCCCCAATGACCCCGATGTCACACTGGAGACAGAAGTGACCAGTGATGTGTATCAAGCAACATCCTGCACCCCCAATGACCCCGATGTCACACTGGAGACAGAAGTGACCAGTGCTGTGTTGCAAGAGACACCCGATGCGCACCCAAATAAGTCGTTGTGGCTGGAGGCAACGACGAAATTTTTAATAAGCCGTGTGAAGGATTTAAGGCCGAAGGTAGGCAAAACAATTAACCTGAAGACGAAGAAGCAAATGTGGAAAATGATCGCAGAAGAATTGTGTGTGAAGGGAAGCAAATTTAACGGCCAGCAAGTGGAAGCGAAGTTTTTCACGTTGGAGAGGCAGTACATAAAAACGGTACTGTACAACTCCAAGACTGGCCGTAATAGGCAGACTTGCCCCTTTCAAAGGTTAATTGTGTTTTATGTGTGTTTGTGTTTCATATGCTCTAATGTTTTTTTTATTTTATTAAGCGAATTGGACGAGCTTTTTCACAACAAAAAGGGCATTTACCCGGATTTTTCGTTGGGCAGTGCAGCGGAGGTACCAGGTGATGTGTTGGCGTCTTCTGAATTAGGTATGTGTAAAAATGTCATTAAAATAATATGCAAATTTGGCATTCATTTTTATTTCCATTTCAATAGAACTTCCGTCTTCATCAAAAAAGAGACGAACAGCCATAGAAGATTTTCTGAAGAAGGCTGAGGACCGGGCCAAGCGACGGGAAGAAAAGGACAACCTACTTCGGGAACAGTATTCCGAAACTCTTAAGAAAAGGGAGGTGTGCGCTCAGGAGAAAATGGAGCTACTCCGGAAGCTCGTGGAAAATACTTCGAAATAAGAAGTAAATTTTTTTTAAATGTAATGTTTCTTTTTAATTTATTTGATTTAATTTATGTTCATTTATTATTAATTTATAGAGTATCTGATGAGGAACATGCAAAACTAGTCAGTGTGCTGTAGCTGAATTGTCTTTTGTTTTTATTAAAATATATATGTTTTTATTAAAATGTTTTTATTATATTATTAAAATGTTTTGTCATTTATGATTTTTTTTACTATTAAATTTTATTAAATATAAATGAATTTATTGACTTTTAATGCGTTTCATTTAAAGTATTAATATTGCCTTGTAATTCAATACTCAGTAAATTACGCACGGAATTGCCCTGGGCTGTTTGACCATGATATTCGATTTCCTCATTAGTCTCTGGGCTTATATCTGTATCGAATTGTAAATCATCTTCACCTGCAATGTTATGAAGAACACAACAGGCTCATATGAAATGGCAAAGCTTTTCCATGCCACGTAACTTGCAGTAATAGAGTTGCATAAATCTCTGCTTCAATATACCAAATGTGTGTTCAATCCTGACGAGGCCCGAGCTTAGTTTTATGTTAAACTGCTTTTGAGCAGTCGTAAGGTGTCCATTGTCCCTGTATGGTGTCACCAAATACTTGTTGCAGGGATAGGCCGAGTCTCCTAACAAAAAATAGTCTGAATGTGAAAGGTGTAAGTCAGTTTATTTAACTATAGTAAGATTTCATTGCACTTACCTCCACAGGACGAAGCTAATGTGTCGTAAATTGGAGAATTCTTCAAAACCCAACTGTCATGGCATGATCCAGGGTATCCCACGAATATATCGATAAATTTTTTATTTTCATCGCATATCCCTTGAAGACAAACTGAAATATCTCCTTTACGGTCTATGTAATCGTCCTTGGACTTCTTAGGAGGATCAATGACTACGTGTGTCCCATCTATGCAACCTAAAAGACGTACAATTATTCACTTATTATTTCCTGTATATTTGGAGTACACAATTCTTACCTATGACTTTGGAAAACAATCATTTCGTTGCTTGACTTCTCCTTTTTTTCCTCACTTGCCCATTTTATAGTCTGTGGACTTAGGGAACTAACAAACATTGTTACCCTTTGTATCACCATGCACACTGTCGACAGAGATAAGTCGAATCGATCAGATAGGTCTCTGAAACAGCAAGCTTCGTGTCCCGCGAACCACAAAAACACTAGCATGTGCACTTCTTCTGAAAACCTTTTGTCTTGTCGGAGGTTTTTGTACCCATTCCATTCTGACAGGCGATGGCACATATTTTCGAACAAACTCCTTGATATCCTGAAGTGCATGCGAAACTCGGCTTCGGTGTAACGCGGCACTGTTGGTCGAACGTAGTCCTTGATGGAATTTCTACGTCCTCTTTCACACAATATTGGAAGCTCAATGGCCGTCGTGTCGTCTCTTGCAAGGAAGTCCTGAATTTCCATATCTAAATCGTCTTCACTTTCCGATGAATCCAACAATGCAAAGGCAATTCGAGCGACATTTCCTTTTACAAATTATAAAACAAATGAAACTAAATTATTCCGCGTACACGGAAATATCTTCCAACAAGTACAAATAAACTACAAAATGTATTGTGCTTGAAAAATTATCCCACAAATACACTTTCCACACGTTCCTTTGATAACATAAACATCTGGTTTTAAACAGCTGTTCAATCTTGCAAACATCTGATTTTAAACAGATGTTCAATCTTGCAAATTTTGGTTGGAGAAAATTTATCCAGTAAAAATTTTGGACTCTCTAACATCGAACTGTCAAAATTTGCGTTCTCTGGCTCTCTTTTGCAGGACTTTTGGTGTAAACGAACAGGATCCAGTAAAAATTTGCAAGAATTTGTAAAAATTTGCACGAATTTGCAAGTAAACGAACACACTTATTAAGTTTTTGGTTTATAAATTTGGTAAAAATCAATATTACAAGATAACGTCATTGCATCCGAAACTAATAGCGTAGACAGACGATAGCGTTAATTT
Source organism: Phaonia tiefii (assembly GCA_963931995.1). Taxonomy (NCBI): domain Eukaryota; kingdom Metazoa; phylum Arthropoda; class Insecta; order Diptera; family Muscidae; genus Phaonia; species Phaonia tiefii. Next base: position 37,014,870 of record OZ008370.1, on the reverse strand, counting down.
GCATTAAAAGCTCACTAATGTGAATTAATATTTTGCCCTGACAGATGACAGTTTTTGCATTTAGTAAACAGCTGTTTGTTTGTAAACAACTGTTTGTTTGTCAAGTAATTTTTTGGACTTTTACATCGAAATCAAATGGATTGAAAGCGGAAAATACGATAGCACACGCTTCGCTTCTTTCCCTTGGAAATCTTAAAATGGAAAAAATGCGATTCGATATTAAATATTTTGTCATTTTTTTGCAAAAAACAATTAAAATAACTCACCTTTGCTGACTTTGAATTAATTTTCAGTTGACGATAGCAAACAATTTGACAACAGCTTATTCAAGATGTATCAAATACATGGTGATAGCAGGTGGTGTTGTTGCAATAACATCCACTTCAGCGGTGTCAAGCATCAGTACATAAAATCAACAAAGCAAACAACAAACACAAGAAAGTTCCACTTCCACTGTGTTCCGGCTATCACCTCAATGTAAAGATACATCTTGAGCTGATTGATTGTCGACGGTGTTGCCATATTGAAATACCTAAATGCAGTATAAATTCACTCTGATTTCATGCATTTACGCCAAAGCTAATACACATTGGGACGGGGATAATTCACAAGTTAATTTGAATTAAGACTGCTAATGCAAATTAACGCTGTCGTCTGTCTACGCTATAACGTCATATTCTCCAAAAGTTTGCTAAATTTTGCAACAACAATTTACATTGTTAGTTTTTGGACGATTTGTTATTCCTAGTTTCGGTCAATATAACATTCGGTGAAGAACGCTGCGCCGTCAGTTTGCCCAGAAAAACACATTTGGGTTTTATGAAATAGCGTTTGGATGAAATGACATTTTCTGCGCAACACTTTTGGGTGATTTGGTAGATTTCGATTTGGGTGCCATTTGTTGATTTGGACGGTATGACTTTGGGTGTTTTGATGATACGCCGACTAAATGGCTGTAAGCTAGGCCATACCAAAATGACATATCGCCCAAAAGCACTTAGATAAGACCCAATACATTTTTTTTTTGGGTGAAATGTTATTTACGAAAAGAATTACGTTGTAGAAATGTAACAACCACGGAATAGAAGTAACACCACCCTAATGGTAATACGGGCATGCTAGTTTGTCAATCTATTCGGAACACCTCAGAGGTCTTGCGTTAATGAGGAAACATATGTGTGCTTTATCCCAAACACCCATACACTTACGTGGAAAACATGAACATATTTCCTCCCAAACATAATAGTATTAGAAACAAATTATTTATCGATTCCTATATATATATATTACCAATTATAATTAATTTTACCAATATGAATTTACATTTATAACCAACTAATAAAAATATTAAAAATGCACCGTTTTGGTGCGGTTTACACGCTGGTGGCATCATCAGGCCCTATTTCTTAGAAAATTAAGCCGCAGATCGCGTTACTGTTAATGGACATCGTTACCGCACCCTGATCAATGAGTTTTGATTTGAAATTATGGATGGCATTGATGCGGGCGAGATGTGGTTTTAACACGATGGCGCTATGTGTGATACGGCGACCGCAATCATCGATTTATTGAAATCAAAATTTTGGCGATAAGTTGATTTCGCAAAATGGACCTGTCAATTGGCCTCCAAGATCATGCGATTTGACACCTCTCGAGTATTTACTGTGGTGCTTCGTGCAGTCACTGGCAACAATGACGCCTTGGAGCTCGAAAAAGTGACCTAGAATTGGACGTCCAGAATGCGCTTCGTCATGAACAGCCGCTGTGACCATATGCCCGAAATCATTTTCAAGTCTTAATGCCATGTGTTGGTTGGTGTTTCGAATAAAAATTTCAATTTCTATCCAGCTTAAAAATTACCTTTTAGTATCTGTAGTTTTGTGTGTTGTTTTCGTTTGTATCGATATAATTTAGTGTTGTTGATACATATCCTTTAAAACCACTGTTCAAGAGTAGAAGTAACACACAAATAATCGATCATTTAGGAAATGACTTCATTATCGATGTCTGAAGCGGCCAAGAAAAAGTGCATTGTTTAGTCATGTGGAGATCGCCACCTGCAAATTGCTCAGCGTTTTTTGTATTCCAAAATATAATTGGAAACAAATAAAGCCATCAAGAAGATTTAGTCAACAGAGAATGAAACTGGTTCTGGCTAACAAATCACGTTTATATGTAGTGAATGGCTAAATGCTTGAAGACTCCCTGCAGTCAGATTTGGCCTTTCGTAATCGGTCGTGATTTTCAGCAAACTAAAATCATTCCGGAGCGAAACAAATATAACTACCTGTATCAATTAAATGTAATACAGCATGAATTTACTTAAATCGTCTATTAAGTATGAACATTTTTGTACATTAATCCGTTTTCTCAACAGTTTCACAGTTGAAAATTCTCCATTTAAATGTAGTTTAAATGCCCGATGCTTGTCATTTGAATGCCATTTAATATGAAAAATGTAAGTGAGCTTTTAAATTGAGCTTTTAAACGACGAGTGTGAAACTCGCCCTAAGTCTTTTAAATGTGTTTACATTTTTTAAGTGGATGCCAGACTATAAGTTTTCTCAATACTCGTACACCGAACACGCTACAATCCAAAATCGTTACTGTTGTGGGCTGCAAAATGTTTTGCATATGATTCTCATACGATAACTACAGGGTGTCTCAAAAAAAGTTAATTAAGATGTCTTTAAAAAAATGTTTATTACTTACACTGTTGTAGTTTTTGACATGCATTTTTTTTAAATTGTATCGGTTAGAGGCAACCCTACTTAGTTTAGGGGTATCACTGAATGCGTATCGCTCTTATAGCGTAGACACACGACAGCGTTAATTTGCATTAAAAGCTCACTAATGTGAATTAACATTTTGCCCTGACAGACGACAGTTTTTGAATTTAGTAAACAGCTGTTTGTGAACAACTGTTTGTTTGTCAAGTAATTTTTTGGACTTTTACATCAGATGCAGAACCTCCACATCTCCATCACACCACACGCTTCGCTTCTTTCCCTTAGAAATCTTAAAATGGAAAAAAGGCGTTTCGATTTTAAATATTTCTCATTTTTTTGCAAAAAACAATTAAAATAACTCACCATTGCTGACTTTGAATCCATTTTCAATTGACGATAGCAAAAAATTTGACAACAGCTGATTCAAGATGATAGCAGGTGGTGTTGTTGCAATAACATCCACTTCAGCGGTGTTAAGCATCAGTACATAAAATCAACAAAGCAAACAACAAACACAAGAAAGTTCAACTTCCACTGTGTTCCGGCTATCACCTCTATGTATAGATATACATCTTGAGCTGATTGATTGTCGACGGTGTTGCCATATTGAAATACCTAAATGCAGTATAAATGCACTCTGATTTCATGCATTTACTTCAAAGCTAATACACATTGGGACGGGGATAATTCACAAGTTAATTTGAATTAAGACTGCTAATGCAAATTAACGCTGTCGTCTGTCTACGCTATTATTCAGAATCTAGTGCAGGTATCTCATTTTGTCAAGAATTTTGATTTTTTGGTTGGGTTGCATAACGATGTGTAATAAATGGTTATAATTGTATTGAATGATTTTTAATATGTTCACAAAAGTTGTTCAGCTTTACCGTGGCTACAATTCTGCTAAATGTAGTCAGTGAAACAATTCGAGTCCCTTCAAGTTATGCTGAAAATAGAAAAATAGTGAAAATCTTTTTTTTTTTTAAAAAAAAAGTGCAAGAAAATATGAGAATTGGTAAAAATCTATGTTTTCAAAAATTTGACGTGATACGGACATTTTAGGGGTTCCGATCAACTCAGTAGGCTTGCCTTGAACCGATAAAATTTACAAGAACGCTGATAAATTTTTCGACTACAACAGTGTTATCAAAGTACAGTATTTGGGAGTGCAAATGTAAACCTTCGCATTACGGCATTCATTAGTCAAACGGAAAAATTTCACTAGCGCGCCTCCGAATTGAAAGATTCAGATCCTCACGAACAGACTGGTGTACACACTCCACGTTTGTGACCTTGACCGACTAGATTTAGGCTTTTGTAGTGTTAAGCGGGTCTCTTCAAAGTTGTTGACCCATTCAAGTGACAAAAGCTTCGAATACGACAGAATCTTTCACACGCTACACTGAACGGAAAAGCTTCGTCACACGGATGAAAATCTTCATCACCCCAACAACTTTTGTCAGCGAAAGTGAGCTAACGTAACGTTTCATTCCCGCTATGAAAATGTGTGCATCAACTGCAAATTGTTCTTTACTGTGGTGAAAGCATGGTTGTTGCTGCAATGAATTTGCTTCATTATTGCAACGAACTTGTTTCGTTGCTGCAATGAATTTGTTTCATTGTTGCAATGAATATGTATCGATCTTGCAAGGAATTCGCTTCATTGCTGCAATGAATTTGTTCATTGTTGCTATGAATTTTTCTCACTGGTCTAACGAATTTGAGTCATTGTTGTAATGAATATGTTTCATTGCTGCAATGATTTTGTTTCATTGCTGTAATGAATGCGTTGAAGTGTTTGAAATTATTTATTGTACATAAATACACTGTTAGTATTACATTGCAGGTGTTTTGTTAAACAAATTTTGAGTTTTTGTTTCGAAAATGGTATGAATTTGTTAAATATATTATATCCATTCCACTCGTCTGGAGAAAGATTATGGTAGTTGAGGGGGTTGAGTGGTATTGTGGCCGTCATATTCAGGTCCTGCAATTAAAAGCATATACGAGGAATTTATTGTTAAGATTTCTATTTAAGGTACGTACATGTCTATGTCTGTACTTACCATGAACATAAGCTCTACGCCGCTATGCTCTACTCCTTTAACATAGAACCACATGATTGTTTTGTTAAATCATGCAATTCTTGCTATGTTGAGGGAATCAGTCTGTTTTAAAAAATTTATTTAAAATATTCCGGCGGAGAAATATGTCTACCACTTTCGATTGTTACAATGGAACTGATCTAAGATGTGTACGTGACCCCGCACTCACGCTCACCATTTTCTCTTGCTGACCTCTTTTTTACGCTCGCTCATTTTTTTCGACTGCTTCTCTCTCTATAGCATCTTAAAAATTAGTTTCGTTACAATAACGGAATTGTTTCGTCAACTAAAAATGTTGACAAACCTCCAAAATAAATAAATAATAAATATAAACTATGAAAAGTAAAAGATAAACCAAATATCAGTAGTTTAAAGCTCATGCCTTTACTTTTTTTTTTCTAATTTTCAACCCATTTTTCTAAAAAATACAAATTAAATAAAATCGTTGCAGGAACAACAATGTAAGTTATTGCAGCAACGAAATGACAAATTGTCAAAGAAATCATGTATGAAATTTTTCATTGCAGCGACTACCAAATTGTCGGATATACGATACTTTTCACTATAACAACGTAAAAACATCAACGAAAATGATTCATCCATGCGACGAAGCGTTTTTCTTTCAGTGTACAGTCGCTGAATTACCGTTTTTGTAAAACTGTTGCAAATACAACTCGAGGACGGCTCCCGAGAAACGTTGCATAGTGACGGAATTCCCAAGGCTACCTACTAGCATACCCCTCATGCCCGTCAGTTTCAATGCGTTCACGCAGTCTGCTAAACAAATGTAAACTTTGTTTTGACACACTCTGTATAATAGTTATTAATAAGTAATTTAAATACAATTAACTTAAGTTGGTAACTTTTTAACAGTGGTTTTCTCGAAAGTTGCAACTACATATTCGTGGCCTTCGAATCGATTCATATTCGGAACAGTCTGTCACAGCATCCGCGTATAACAGTTAATACGTTGGATTTTGCCAAAGACTCTACTACTTCGTGAGTATCATTCATTGAGTAAACAGCGTAATCCACACCTTCCTTGGGACCGTCGCTTAACAAGTAAAAAATTAAAAAACAAGTTTGTTGCTAATGTTACTGTCGATATGTTTTCAAAAAAACAATAGATCGCCTGTGGCGAGCAATTCGGTGGCATGTGTAACTTTTAGCGCTTTTAATTAACTTTTCAATTAATAAAACAAAACACATTGCGAGGGTATCTCTACTCCAACGCTCATACACAAACGCACTGGAAAGAATGATCAGAAACAGGGTTTGCGATTTCGTTTTACATTTGACGAGAAACGGAAGTTTGTTCGCCACGTTGAGTGATCAATTTGCACAACGAGAGTCTAAAACTAGAGAACCACTCGACCGATTGACACAAAACTTGGACAATAAGTTAGTTTAGTCGGCAGGAAGGGTTATCTTAAGTTGAATCCTATAGGCGGTGGGGTCGTGGTAAAAGTATTTTTTGGAGCAAGAAGGCTGAAAATTGGTAGACATATAGATCAATTTGAGGTCGAATTTTAGATTCTCGGTTTTATGGGCAGGGTAGGGCGTGGCGATCATGTTTTTTGATACAATACTCTCAACTTTTTCATTACCAATTCCTTAGTGACGCCACCAGAAAATATAAAATTATCTGTAGCCTGATCGCATACAGTTTCTATCAGTACAGTACCTTAATAACAACACAAATCCATTCCTCGATTTTTTGGTTTTTGAAATTTATCCGGTGATCGTAAATTGTTTCCGTTAACAGGGTTCATATTTCGAAGGTAATTGGTTACTCGATAACCCAATATTATTGCCTTGGGGAATGGGTAGCGATTGTTTACCCATTATCCAGATGGTATGGTTGTTACCCACAACAATGAGTAATTACCCATCAGGATTACTCATTACCCAAAGGGTATGGGGAAAATAATGGCCAGCCATTGCTCTTGGGGAATGGGTAGGCGGCCTTTTCTCATTACACACGGCGATGGGTAATGGGTTACCCAAAGTTACCCATCCCCAGTTTTTATTGAAAATATGAAAAAATTAAAAAAAAATTCTATAGGCGGCAACGGAGCGTCGCATCGAAAAAATATCCAATTTGTACGGGTTTCACAAAGTGGTTTTTGGTATTCCCAAAAATCGCCTTAATAACAAAGTCAAATACAACAAGTAAAAGTGTTAAATTCGGCTGTGCCGAATCTTTGATACCCTCCACCTTAGTGTTAACCAGCAAAATATTAAATTTTAAAAAGGACCTTTTTTAAGAAAATTTATTTTTTAAAAAAAATAAAAATAAGCTTAAAAATCAAAAAGCATTTTTTGAAGAACTGCTAAAAAAAAAACACAAGCTGGGACGAGAATTGAACCAACAACCCTCAGACTCCAACGCGCAACCCTGTACCCATCAGGCCACAGCGACCTTAGACGAAGTGTGACAAAATTCATATAAATGTATGAACACATGAAAGTAGATCCAAACATTCTAAAGTACTTACCTATTATAAAGAACAACAAAGATTTTCAACATGGAAATTCACCACACGGCAAAAGGAGTAGTTTAGTATAAAACTATAAAAATTAATGTGAAAACTTTATGAGTTTTTTTACGTTTCCAATCATAAAATTTTTTCCAATGGACCAATTTCGCTGATTTTCAATACGAAACTGCTCAGGAATACGAGGAACATTCTGGCCAAAAATCAAACCGCGTTATCGCCGATTGAAGTCGTGAGAATGTTCTCAACAGACGGACAGACGGACATGGCTATATCGACTACGGTTGTTATAAGGATCAAGAATATATTTACTTTATGGGGTCGCAAAGCCTTATTTCTATATGTTACAATCAGAATGACAAACTGATATATATCCTCTATCACTTACAGTGGAGGGTATAAAGATGGCTATGACTAGGAAGTGGCCGTGGGTGGTGCAATGGTTAGTGTGCGCGCTTCTTGTACATGAGATCCTGGGTTCGATCCCTGCTCTGACTACCTTAAATTTCTTTCGGCGGCGGTCACTTCATAGTGCCGGCCATGAAAAAGCCTCTCAAAATACCGTTCGGAATCGGTGTCAAAACTGTTCCGCAGATCAGGAATGTCATCATCATTGGGATTATAATAAAATTTTATCAGATGTAACTGATATGCTACCCATTTATGGAAATTACATGTCTATACATATTACAGTATGGTTTCACGTCTCCCCCGACACCTGGGGGGACCAATACCAGCAGCAGTAGCACTATTTCCCAACCATTAACTCCAGTGATAAAAAGAATACAAATATTATTGGATCAACAGCTTTTTTAAATCCTAGGGATTTTATGTTTCAGTAGCCCGATATCAAGACATACGACGATCTCGATGTTCTAGGGAAAAGGATTGCTGTACACTTCCTGAGTAAGGAATAAAATCTATTGTCCCCAACCAAGAGCGGCAGAGACCGAGTACATTCAATACCAGCATACAAATATCCGAAAAACATTCTGCGAAATGACGAAAGGATGCTGACATTTATTGAGTATAATTGCACTGGGGACACTCCTAGGAGAAGTGCAATCAGAAGAGTGACGCCTCCGTGGTTCCCTGGTCGAATCAAAGCCAGAAGACTTTATCCACATTGGGCGGATGTATGGTCATGGTTTGTTCTCCGTATTATAGGCGGCTGTTTATCACAGTAATGGTTCTCCAATCCGGGGTGCCACGCATACCGTGCCTATGGATAGTTTGCAGTAGTGGGTGTCTGACTGTATTTTACGGTTACTAACTGATACCTGGCCACCTAAGTGAGTAATAAGTCTTCAGCAAAGTTCTTACCGTACTACTGGGGCTACGGTGCGGTCGACCTAAAATCCCCTACACTCATGGGACCGAAAATGAATTCCACTAACAATAACTAAAAGAACAACGTAACAAACGATATCGACAATTGCCTTCTAAAGGACAAGGATACAAAAAACTATAAAATCGAATAGAGAGATCCATTACTGGAATATCCCCTCTATAGTTGTAGAATAAAGCCGTCGATCGGATGGTGAAATTATCGTCGTTCTAGCACGATTCGGCAAGATATATCCGCCAGAAATCATAGATAGGCAAAGGTCATCAATTAAACGGGCAACTAATTTGACCGGCCCGCGCAACGCCGATGACTCCGGCTCGATAAAGTCAGGAAAACGTTTTCGATCATTCGATGATCCGCAAAGTGGAAACGACCTAATGTAATCGGAAACCGCTGACCGAGAGCGTTTAGTGAAATGCTGAAGGTGAACGTCACTATAACAGTCATCGACAGGGGCATGTAGACGGAACCATTTTCCGGAATAGATGGCAGAGTGTTTTGGCTGACCTTATCGCCGTGTACTATGAGGTCTGTGAATACTCTCCTGTGTCACCTTCCGAGTGCTATGAAGCAGGCTAGTAACAAGATCAACTTGAGCTCATTGCGCATAAAAATAGGCGATCTACTAAGCTGTAATAACTAAGAAGCCATTGGTAGGGTAAGATAAGTCTGGACTGTTGTCAAACTAGACGTCGTTGGCAAGAACGATATCCCGACCCGCCCGACAGCTCGTGTGTGGTTATTAGCGTCCATCAAAGGCGGCGAAGAGTAATACGGCTAATAAGGGTCAGTAACCACGACCTTCCATTTGTCAATTGGAAGGTTAGAAAGTTGAAGGACTCTGAAGGACCTCAGCGAGAAGTCGTGATTATCTTTAACACCGAATCACTTCCGTTTCTCAGAAAATAAGTCATTTCGTATGGCTTCGATCAGATTCATATTAGGATGTATTAAAGTGATCAGGAAGCCAAACCTGACAACATACCCCCAACGATACACTGGTATTGAGCGGAATGGGAGTCATGAGCCCGGGTTCTCTGAATCTGAACTCTTTAACAAGCTCGCATGAATCTTTCTGGTATACACCGATGAGGTGAGAGAAACATAGCAGCGAATGCCGGAGAAATTACAGATTTGACTGCCCATGTGGATAAAACGAGGGACGATATCTCATTGAACAAATCAGAGCTCACTGAAGAACTCATTGAAGAAACCAACGTAGAGGCCAATAACACTGTGGTGGAGAGGAAAGTAGCGGCTCGTGTGGACACTACTACAGATAAACCGCCACTACTCTGACGCTGCTTCTGCAGCTGTCCTGCTCCATATACAAAAATATGGAACCGATGTCGTCTTCCCCTAAAAACCCCGGGTAAACCATGTCAGGATTTGAGGATTGCAGACACCTGATTCAAGTTTCTCTTTTTCAAAGCCATAGTCATGGCGAGGACGTCTATACTTGCCAGGAAACATTTGAATATATTAATTTTATCGCACTAATGCTATAGAGACGTTACCGCTACCAGTCTGAAGACGGAGAATGGCTACAGCTGGATAGCGTCAGCCTATAAGCTGTATGAAGATACTGGACCCTGCCCGTCGCTTCTGCTGAGGAAGCTAATAGAGGACTTTGAGAAGGATAAAATGTGTAGTGGTGTTTGTGCGGGCGTCAATGTCCATCATACTATTTAGAGAAGTACCAACATATATGATATATGAGAGACACTTCTGGATTATGATTTGGCCACTAACCTGTATGTTTGTAGCACGGGCAAAAAATCTAACTTTATTACTAAAGATAGACAAGTGGTCCTTTATGTCACCTTTGCATCACAGGATACCTTTGAGTTGATCATAGTGTTGAGAGAGCATTCCTTTTTCGAGCATCGTTACGTAGAGTTTTGGCTCTCGCAGAATATCGCCCCTTTGTTCAAAGAAACGTCCGTAGAACAAATGGGAACAAGTACAAAGTCTGAACGGTTTTATGGAAACGATGTGGGTGTCTTTCGGAACCAGCTAATACCGCTCTGGTTGACGATCTTACCGATGCTCTCACCTCGGCTCTTAACACATCACTTAATTCTGCATGCCTTACCGGTTTCTACCTAGGTAAGAAGAAACCTTCGTGGAAAAAAAGTCTTGCTGAAATCTTTTTAATACGGAAAAATCCTCAAGGACACAGCGAGGCTGCAACACGTACAAAATCAGACTTAAATAATGTAGGAAATGTTTAAGATCCTTAAGGAGGAGGTCTTGCAGACATTTCTGCGAAGGCACTGAAGACGCGCCAGCGACTTCCAGACTGCGCAAAACCCTCTCGGTAACTCCCACATCTGTGGGATCTATAAACGAAAAAAACGGGCGATGGACAACGACGAGTGATGGATCGTAAGACCTCCAGCTAAACACAATCTTTCCAGAAAACTGGGTCGCATACATAAGTCGGACTCACGGAAAAGTTTCGGGAAACATTATGAGAGATGTAGCACTATACTGGCAATAGGAAGTCTTAAGCCCTAAAAATCACGTGACCCAAACGACAGAGCCCCCGTAGAGTTACAAAGTGGACCACTTATGTTGGATCCCTGGCTACTGAAATTTTATACGAGCTGTATCAAGCTATCTTATATTCTAGTTTTACATTGATGGCGAATTTACGCAAACCGCTCTACACGATCTCGTGAGCTGCATAAAGTATTGTATTTTCTTAAAGGAATAGACTCCTCTCGCATTTGTCGATATAGGGTGCATTTAACAACGTCTTACCAGGATCGATCAAATCGCCGCTATAGGCCCTTTTTGTTGATCAATGAATTACTTACGAGAAGGCTATTAACCTCGGCCCTGGGACGCTCGACTTTAACTCAAATTGTAAATAGAGGACCACGCCGAAGGGAATTCTGTCTACAATTCTCTGAAATATTCCTCTGAATAGTGTATTGCTAAAGCTGGAGGGATTACGTTGCACAGTCGCAGCATATCCCGATGACCTGGCAATTCCAGTGCAGGGAATATACCTCTCCACATGCCGAGATTTGCCCACGAACTTAATCAGGAGACTCTCTAAGTGGACCACTTAGAATGAACTGGGTATTAGTCCAGAGAAAACCGAGCTCGTACTCCTTTACCAGAACAGAAAAGTTTCTTTATATTCATCCAGTGTCTCCTTGAGGTAGAGATCCGTGCAGAAAAGGTAGTGCACGTGATTCTCGACAGAAAGTCAAAAGCTATGCATTGGATCAATAGATCCAAGTAGACTCAAGTCAACAACTATGCATTGGATCAGTAGATCTACAGTGGCCCTATATTCGTGCAAAAAGACCACCGGAGGACGATGGTGCCTATCCCCGAAAATAGTTTACTGGATATATACAGCTTTGCTCTATATACTTCTACGGCATTGTTGTTTGGTGACCGGTCATGGAAAACTGCACTTTCCTCAGTCGGTTGACAAAAGTTCGGCGACTGACAGTGGTGTGTCTCACGCGTGCCCTTCCCAGAACCCCTACCGAGAGTTTGGTGGTTACCGTACACCTGTTACTACTAGATGTGAGCGGAAAACAATTGGCTGCAACACAGCCAATATGTCTTCCTCGCAAGGGTATACTAGCCCATATAGTCATGGGTCGATTTTGACGGATTTGCGGCTATCTACAATAAAAGTCGACTACATAGCACACACGTCAACCTTTGAAAGAAACTTCTCCACTCATAGCCCCGGTAGGTAGCACTGAAAGGTTATAGAAAGATTTAGGCTACCAGGTTATAGAAGGTTGTTTGGGTTCTACACTAATGGCTCCAAACTAGCAAAGTCCGGTTTGCAGTCTATTCTAAAGAGCTGGGTGTAGACCTTGCACAAAGGCTACTAGCCCATTGTAATGTCCTTCAGACAGAATCCATGGCAATCGGAGTCAGTGGCTTTTGGCTGGGACGAAACGTCATCACCGCCTGGGGTATTATAATCTACTGTGACAGTCAGACTGCCATAAAACCTATGCAATCTATAATCCTAACTTCAATAACTGTCCACAACTGCCGCGAATCTTTGAAGGAGATGGCCAATCAGTTCCATATTCACCTTATATGGGTTCCGGAGCACAGGAATATTGCAGGCAACCATAGCGAAGAGGAGCTGGCAAGATTAGGGATATGGAGCGTATAGGTATGCCCCTTTCTGCTGGCATCCTCATGCTTAAAATCAAAGCTTTCAGACATAAGGATGATATATAGTCTGGTGGGTCAAACTGCACTATTACCAGGCAAGTGTGACCACGTTTTACCTTGAACAGTACTCTAAACTTGATATACATTCATAGACAAGATGTCGTTACGTCAGTAGCTGTGACACTCTTTGATACGCAGACTCTCGTCAAGACTTGGAATCACACCTTGTGGTTACTGCATATGATGTTGGGATGAAGGTGAGGACGAGAGCGTCGAACATCTCGAATCCTACTGCCCGGCCTTTTGTATGAGTATGAGACAATATCTAGGAGCTTACTTCATATTGAATCTAACATACATTCAGCAATTTAAGCCGAACGATCTAAGTACCTTTCTGCAGAGTACCAAATGGTTTGCCAGGGACTAATGAACGACTCCGCTTCATACATTTCCTGGAATATCGGGATGTCGCCCCAAAACCATGCCAGATCAATGTACAGCTATCGTCGCTTTACCTGAAACCAGTATTTGCCTTAGTATTGAGGCCTCGAATGTATGATATGTAGACCAGATATTCAAGTAGCACTCCTAGAGCTTCTGTGCTCTTCGTTCGGTATTCATATTGTTGCTGCAGTTCCATTTTCTGCAGTTCAAATGTCTCATAGCATCCTCCCACCTTTTATTTTTAAGCATGGGCATAAACCATAAACAATGTGTTCGTAGTATAATTTAAAATAAACAAAAAGTTAAAAATAAACTCGGCCTTATTTCTGTGTATTACAGTGAACATCGCTTTCAAATTAACATATTTTGTCCCGTGATTCCCGTTCAAAAACCTCCTAATATCGAAAACTCAATGTTCCCCGGGAATTTGGAGTAGCAAACCCTAATAATAGGAATTAAAGCACATTGTGTTTGTATGTTAGGGTGACAGCGATAATTTATTTTCGGAATTTTAAAATTTGCAGGATGTAATATTGTAATACTTGGTCTAAAACTGCTACGAGTTTAATTGGAGGAGAATCGGACGACCTTTACATGCGACACATTCCGGTTAAAGGTGACGAAATCCAGCAAATTGGAAAATTGGTTAAGTTTGAAATTTGAGAAATACACTGTGTGTAATTTTTTAAGTCATGGAAATATAACCATATACGGACACCACTACGTGATAAAATACAAAAAAAAGAACCGTGTCACCCAGTTTTGCCCAAAGCCATCCACTCTTTTTTATGGGCCCCCAAAGATTTGGGGCCTCGGTGTAATTTTTTGAAAAAAGTAATCATTTTGTTGGGCTCATATCTTGCAAACCGTTCGGAATTTTGATTTACTTTCTGGGGGAAAGTTGTAGCACTTATCACGAAGAACAAAAATTGTGAACATATGAAATCAAATAACTTCTCCTTCAAGGTCAAAATGTTTTTCAATTTTCTTTTCAATTCAATTTTTTACCGTTTTTCCCCTGGTCAGGTCCATAGGTAGCAAACCGTTCAAAATTCAAGGAAACAATCAAGCACAAAATTGTACCTAAGATCTCAATAAACAAACACCTGAACTTCCTAGGAATGCTTCTTATATTGTGTGCTGCGTTCCTTGTTGCGTGTGCTGAGCTTACTGCTTTGCCTGTGCTGCTGCGGTCGGTGAGATAGCATAGTATCCCAATGTTGAAGTAAATGGTGTTAAGAATCATTCCTAGGAAGTTCATATGTTCTAGAAAGTTGTTTATTGAGATCTTAGGTACATTTTTGATGTTGATTGTTTCCTTGTTGATTGTTTTCCTTTCCAGGGGAAAAATGTTAAAAAACCTAAGTTTTTTTTGCGATTTTGACCTTGAAGATGAAGTTTTTTTGATCTTATATGTTCTTTATGACAAGAGCTACAACTTTCCCTCAGAGAGTAAATAAAAATTCCGAACGGTTTGCAAGATATGAGCCTGGCAAAATGATCACTTTTTGCAAAAATCACAGCGAGGCCCCAAATGCCCATATGACAGCGTAGCCCATAAAAAAGTGCATGACTTTGGGCAAAACTGGGAGACACGGGTGTTTTCTTTTTGTTTTTTAACACGGTTAAATATTGTATATATGTATATATTACATTTTTTCGTGTTGCACTGTGACATGTAAATCCTGTTAAGATGAAAAAAAAAATTTTCATTAAAAAATTAGGAAAACTCTTTTCTGCTGAGGGATTTTTTTTAATTTATTCATGCAATAAAAGGTTTTATTTAATGTAAATCGTATTTATTTAGTCTATAATATTTCCTAAAGTAACTGAGTAAAAAAGATTTTCCTTTTTCCTTTCCACCAGTGTTGTGTGTATACCTACTTTGGATCTTGCCATGTTCGTCATGATAATACTGCCACGTGGGATATTATGAAAACTTGAAATATAATTATTGAAGGTTTATTGTTTTGGAAAATGGCAAATGGGCCATGTAAAATTTCGAATTGAATTTAATTTCGTTTTAAAAAATCATTCGATCTACCCAATTTTGCAGCACATTTTCGACTGTTTGGGCCTCATTCTCGGGAACCACAGCGCCGATTTCGTATTTAAAGGCCACAATGGACGACGTGTGGGTTTTCCGAGCCCCAAATGCCATAATTTTGTTTGTTATCGTAGCCCCTGAAGTGAAAATGAGCGTATAATATGATTTTTCGGTACAACTTCTCATCTTTGGAACTCAGGACTTTGGAAGAAAGTTTTCAATATTTCCGAATTTTCTTCAACCGTAAATCGACTCGCTTCGTAAGTTTATAACCGTTCATAAATGCCAAATTGGCCCTTCACTTCATAAATGCCAAATTGGCCCTTTGCTTCGACATGAAGTGTTTGAAACCTTTGCGGTTTCGGCACGAAACAAAGAATGCTGATGCCTGGTATTCATTGAACATATGCATGAAGGAATTCTCAATAATATGATGAGTATTTCTATGTATATATAAGTACTTATTAATATAAAAAGTACTTATACATGATTTCCCATTAATACCAATGAATGGACAGAGGAGAGCTTCTCACCATGAGTGAGCTGTGCTCTTTCCAGTTTTACACTCACTAAATGAGACATACAGTTTTACACCGGCTCCACAGGTTTTTTTGTGTAGCTTTTTCATGAATAATTACTCGAAGTCACTAAGCGAGGTATCCTTCACCGAATGAAATGTAAGGTTGTCCGAGCAGCGATCAGAAATACGTTATCGTGCACAAAAGTCGCACATACTAAACATTGCACCACCGACGATCTATGTATAATGTGGTATAGAATTAAAAAGAAAAAACATAAACGTATGTTGATGAAGATCGTGACAATATCCGAAATGGGTATACGGACAGCCTGGTATAGTAGGGTGTCTCAGTAAGATTGCACTTTTTGGAACGAAGTTCCTAATCACACGTCGCGGGATGGGGACTAAATGAAAAAAAATTGAACAACTTTTTTTAACACTATTATGCTACAACCCAGTATTATCAACTATATTGGGTACTTTTGCTTTGGTTTGTGTCTAAACTAACATATGTTGGGAAATTTCTTGTTTAATGTGAAGTTTTCTAGGTGGAGCCTGTAACCAATGTTTAGTATATAAAAAAAATATAAATAAATGGTATCACGTTACGTCCCATCACGGATTAAGGAGAGCTTCTCACAAACCAGTGAGCTGTGCGCGTCCTAGTTTTACACTCCCTGATGGGGACCTACAATTTTACACCGGTTCCGAAAGGAATTTTGAGTAGCTTTTTCATGGCTAAGTACTCGATAGTGTCGTTGTCACTAAGCGAGGTGACTGCCGTCGAAAAAAATTTAAGGTGGTCAGAGCAGGGATCGAACCCACGTTCTCATGCATAAGAGTGTGCGGTACCATTGCACTACCGACGGCCACTATTTAGTATATATGTAAGTACTTTATATTGTAGTTTCGAACCCAATAAAAAGTAAATTTAGAAAAGCCAAACTGAAAGAAGTTTAAAAAAGAACATTTTCTTAAAAGAGTGCCTTTTCATAAAAAATTAAATTTTCTCAGAAAAAAAACCTATTCATATTCTTAAACAAAGTACATTTTCTTATAAAAAAAGTACCTTTGCATAAAAAAAGAAAATTTTCCTATGATTTTCAATTTTAGTATCGGCTTGAGGTCAAATCATAATAATAGAAAAGGTCAACTATAAATACAACTAAAGTACATTTTTCTACAAAAAGTACCTTTTCTTAAAAAATAAGCACATTTTCTTAAAAAAGTACATTCTCTTACAACAAATTGCCTTTTCTTAAAAAATTACCCTTTCTTTAAAGAGTACCTTTTTAGTGAAACAAAATAACTTTTCTTGATATGAGTACCTAGAGTTAAAAATTTACCTATACTTGAAGAAAGGACCAATTCTAAAAAAATCCCATTTCTTAAAAAAAAAATTTCCTTCAAAAAATTCCTTCGTTTAAAAAACATCTTTTCTTACAAAAATTCCTTTTCTTAAAATTAAAATAATACCTTTTCCTTTCTTTTCTTGAGATAAGAGCCTTTCTGAAAATAAGAAGATTTTCTTCTTTAAAAATTAGTGTTCTTAAAAAAAATCTTCTTTGTCAATAAAATTCATGCTCTTATGGCTTTTTCTTACAGAAAGTACTTCTTCTTAAAAATAGTACATTTTCTTAAAAAAGCATTTGCTTTTAATAAAAGAAGTACCTCTCTTTAAAATAAGGAACTTTTCGGGAAAATATAATATGTATATATTATTACAAAAAGACATACAAATATATTTAAAAAAAATATATTCTATAAAAAAAAATGTTTTCGTAAAAAAAGTTCATCATTTTACAAAAAGTATCATTCCTTAACGATCCATTTAAATTATTGTATTCTTAATGGGGCTCCTTAGTGTTGGAACTAACTAGTACATAATATACAGCGTACATAAAACTGGGAATTTCAACACCAGACATTAATCAAATTTACCGAGTGAAGAATAAAAATCAGTCGACAGCTGCTACCATTCTAGTGAAACTAATGCGCCCTTACGACAAAAACTTTGTGTTGAGAGCAATTTCCACCTATCGCCGTAGAAACAATGACTTATTAAGATTAAGTTTATTGAATTTTAATTCTAATGCGCCGTTCTTCGTGAATGAAAACCTATCAGCGGCTAACTACAAAATTTTTAATGAGGCACTGAAATTGAGAAGACTGAAACCTCTTTTTGCAGTATTTACTATGCGCGGAATTGTTCACATTAAGAAAAACGCAGATGATAAGCCAATTTCGATTGATCACATTGACGTACTGAAGCAGTTTTTTCGTGATGACCAAGATGAAGCTGGAATATAGGATTGATTCAGTAGAATATACATTTTTATTTTTTAATTTATTTGAAATTTATCCGAAGCTTTTTTTAATTCTGTCCCACATTTATTTATTTTTATACATTGATTTTATTATTATTTTTTCTTTTAATTTGTGCTTTTGTTTCGTCTTAGAGAAACACGAATACGTTGCTCTGAGTTGTTTTGTTGCTGTAGGTTGTTTTGTCCACAATTTTAGATTTCATGGTGATGATTTCGTGTGACGGTTCAAGTCCCAGAGATGTAATGACAGACATGGTAAAAATACTTGCAAAGCAGAGAAATGGCTTAAACGTGTGCCATATAAACGCCCAGAGTTTAAAATGTAAGATTGATGAGTTCAGATTATCGTTCGAGAATTCTTCTGTTGACGTCATATGTATATCTGAAACGTGGTTTAATGAAACTACGACTGACAGCTTGATATCATTGAATGGCTATAAGGTTTTTAGACATGATCGAAAGAAACGTGGTGGTGGTGTAGCGATTTATGTAAGGCTTGGCATATCTTGTAAGTTTATAGCTGAAAGTGGAGATGATGATAAAATAGAGTTTCTGTTTCTTGAGATCTCGGCAAATGACAAAAGACTTCTTGTTGGATGTGTATATAGGCCACATTGTTCGATTTCGTGTGATAATTTTAATGCCAGGTTGGAGGTGATTGCGAATGTGTACCCGAACGTCCTTATCGCGGATGATTTTAATTCAAATTTATTAATTGATTCTTCACTTATGGATAACATGCTCTCTCTTGGATTATCTGTGGTTAATTCTAATATACCAACACATTATACTATAACAAGCAATACTTTACTCGACTTATTCTTTGTGAACGACTCCTCTAAGATATTGCTGTACGACCAACTCTCAGCGTCATGTTTCTCAAACCATGATTTAATATTTATGGCTTATGACTTTAACTTGGACGAATCTAAACAGACATTGACATATAGATATTTTAAGAACATAGATTATAATTGTTTGAGGGAAAATCTAGGACAAATATATTGGAGTGACATATATACTTTGGAATCAGCTAACGACCAACTTGATTTTCTCGAAGGTAATATCATCAAACTTTATGACATTTATGTTCCAATAAAAACTAGAATAATAACTTCTAATTCAAGACCATGGTTTAATTTACATATCAAATCCCTAATAGAGCATAGGGACTTATTGTATTCTCGCTGGAAGCGCTATAAATTAAATGATTTTAGGGAGGAATACAAAATTGTTAGGAGAGATGTAAATTTAGCTATCAAACGAGCTAAGATTGAATATTATGCAAGCCGTTTTACTTATTCTATAAGTGCAAAGCAGAAATGGAATACAATAAGGGAAATTGGAGCTGGAAAAGATGTTGACACTTCTGAATGTATCACTGACGTCGATGAATTGAACAAAACTTTTGTTAATATACCTATGCATTCTCCTAATGCAGATTTTTATGAAGGGTATGAAGTGGATGAGAATATGAGAGGTGACTTATTTGAGTTTTCGTGTGTCAGTCAAGAGGACGTAGCTAAAGCCTTTTCCGCGGTCAAGTCGAATGCTACGTCAAGTGATAATATAAACCCGAAATTTGTAAAGACTTTACTACCCTATTTATTGCCGTTTGTTACACATTTATTCAACACGATAATCATGTCTAGTTGTTTTCCAAGGAAGTGGTGTCATGCCAAGATTATTCCAATTCCCAAATCGAGAAAAGAATACAGGCCAATCGCTATCCTACCTTACTTGTCAAAAGTCCTAGAAAAGATATTGCATGCACAGATGAGTACGCATATCCACAATTCAGCGTTACTGGCCGAAAACCAATCAGGTTTTAGGTCAAAACATAGCTGTGTAACTACCTTAATAGATGTAGCTGAAGACCTAAGACGCAACTTAGACCATAAGGATGTGAATATCCTTGTACTCCTCGACCATTCTAAGGCATTTGACACCGTTGATCACACCATTCTGTGCTTAAAGCTCCGCCAGTTCTTCAAATTTTCCAAAACCTCGATGAAGTTAGTGCAGTCGTACCTTAAAGAAAGAAGTCAATCCGTCTATACAAAAAACTCCGTATCGAAACCACTTTGTTTGATTAGAGGGGTTCCACAAGGATCGATACTAGGGCCTTTATTATTCACAATGTACATAAGTGATCTTCCGTCGCGCATATCTTATTGCAAGTCACACATGTACGCAGATGACATTCAATTATACACTAGTACCCCCATCGATGAGCTTGACGAAGCTGTGTGTAGGATAAATTCTGACCTTGAATCTATATATTTGTGGGCTTGTGCAAATGGTCTTTCTTTGAATCCGCAAAAATCAAAGTGTCTTTTGATTCACGATAGGTTTACGAAAATCACTAAATCTAGTGTTAATATAATGTTCAATAGGCAGAAAATTCAAATTGTTTCTTCTGTTAGGAATCTTGGTGTTATTTTCGATAACATATTATCTTGGAAAACTCATATTGACAACATTGTTGGCACAACATATAACAAACTGCGGACGTTGTGGTCAACGCAACCTTACACACCGTTGAATATTAGAATTTTGCTTGCTAAAGCATATCTTATGCAGTCTCTGTTCTATGCTTGTGAAGTTTTTTCAAATTGTGACTCGGTTAGCACACGAAAGTTTAATTTAGTCTTCAACAATATTTGTCGTTATGTCTATGGCATAGGTAAATATGATCATATCTCCTATTTCTCTATGCAACTGTATGGTATCTCCATTGACAACCTTTTTAAACTAAAATCTCTCTTGTTTCTGCATAAAATTATACATTTAAGACAACCCTCTTATCTTTACCGTCGTCTTAGTTTTGCAAGGTCAAACAGAGGTAACATGCTGATAACATTCAGATACAGATCATTAATATCAGAAAGACAATTCTTTACTAATGTCTTGCCTCTCTGGAATACTTTACCGCACTCGTTTCAAACAACCAGCAACGCTAAACAATTTATAGCACTATTAATGGATTATTATGCGAGAATTCAATACTTACATGTACCACTGATAATATCAATGTATTTATTTCCTATAATTTTATTTTGTTATTTTTATTATTATTTTGTTTTTCTATTATTTTGACTTAAAATTTATTTATTACTATTGCTATTTATTTTTATTTATTTTTTTTTAATTTGTATTTTCATTTTTATTCTTTTTAATTTAACTAACTCTCTGAATTTTTGTTTTGGTAATGTTCAAGGTTCAATGTTCTAATGTCAATGTTTTATTTACTCTTAATTTTCTAAATTTTATTAATCAATTCTCCATTTAATTGTACTTCCACATCTAATTCCTATACTATAATTATAAGATTGAAATCTTGTTGTATAGGATAAGCAAATAAATAAACAAACAAACAAACAAACAAAGGAACTTCGTTTCCCTGACAGCTCATGTATTTTAAATTTAGTGTCATTTTTTTGTGCAAGTGGCAACTCTAAAATTTGGCAGCTGTCACATATGTTTATTGCAATTATTAAAACTGGAGCGAAATGGAGCAATTATTTAAACTGGAGCGAATTGTGAAATCTTATTACAAAAATTTCGAAAGTTATGCTGAGACCTCTCGCAAACTTCGAAGAATTTTCAGTCGAGAAAGTGCACCTAATGTGTCAACCATTCGAAGAGTGGTCAACAGATTTCAAGAAACTGACTGGGTTATCTACAGTAAGACTCCTGTGGTCAACGTACCGGTCGGTCTATTGAAAACATTGCTGCTGTAAACGAGAGTGTGGCCGAAAACATCAATTCGGCATCGTTCTCAACAACTTCAAATTTCACGAAGTACTACGCAGCGAATTTTGACGAAAGATCTCCACTTTCATGCGTACAAAATTCAGCCTCAAACCAGCATACCACGGGAAGCGCCGGCAATTCGTTCAATGGGTAATGGGGCAGAGTGAAGTCAATGCTAAATTTTCAAAAAAAAGTGATCTTCTCCGATGAAGCGCATTTCCAACTGAATGGCTTCGTGAATACACAAAATTGTCGAATTTGGGGCTCAGAAAGTGCACAAACAACGAGCAACTGTCTGGTGCGGATTTTGGTCAAGCGGCGTGATTGGGACTTACTTTTTTGAAGATGAGGCCGAAATTGCAGTGACTGTGAACAGCATTCGTTACTAGAGCATGATAACGGAGTTCTTGTGGCCTCAACTGGACGGCATAGAACTGGACGATATGTGGTTTCAGCTAGACGGCGCCACATGCCACACACCCCATGAAGCAAACGATTTACTACAGCAACGATTTGCACAATAAATTATCCCAAGAAATTCTGAGATAATTCTGCAATTTCTTCTTTGGGGTTTTGTGAAATTCCGGGATTATAGGAGTAAACCAGAAACAATTCCTGAGCTCAAATCCGAGATCCAATGCGTCGTCGGTGAGATACAGCCACATCTCTGTGAAAAAAGTCATGGAAGATTTCATGAAAAGAGTAACAGCGACTTGGGTGCGATTTGACGGATATTTTCTGCTATACTTAATCGGAACATGTCTTGTTTACAATCCAATAAATAAACCACAATTATCTCGGAAAATACGAGTTTTTATTTTAAAATGTATAAGTGCATTCTTACTGAGACACCCCTATAATAGTAAAACTTCTTTGCTGAAAATTTTCAAAAATAATATAAATAGGCTGTATTGTGATGAATAGCAAGGGAGGGTGAGTAGGTGACATAAATGCGTCGACCTCGCGAATTTAAACATTCCAAAATATTGGTATTCATACATTTCTCAGCCACCCTAATGCACATAAAATTGCGGTTATTTAACATAGAAGCATACCTGAGGGCTTGTATGTTTGTATGTAAAACAGTTGCCGTTGCTGTCGGTATCGCTTGCTTGAATACGTTTTCTTTGCAAACGATCCGGATGCAATTAATAATTAAGGTAATAAAGATGTCAGTTTACAAGTATGTAGCTACAACAAAAACGTATGGGTTTATTAGAGTGGCCCGTTGTGATACGTATCTCGATAAAGCAGAAAATGACATTCAAACCAGTAAGAACATATATTTCAAGCGTAGATAATGCGATGATTCGCCAATTTTAGGTACGCATTGATCTCCTTTCTTCATTTGGGAATGCGACGAAAACATCGAACTGTATTAAGTACACTGTGCAAGTCTTTGAAAAAAAATTGAAAAACATATGCGAACTCAACGGATTTACACTAATACGAGTCCTACGAATCGAACTGCATCATTAGTTTTTGGCCTATAATGATGGTTTCATACAGAATGTTTTTTTAATTTCTTACTCAGAGGCTGCGATTTAGAGCTAATTTTTTGTGACAAGTTGATACATATGTCACCATTACTCGAGAAAGCGTCATCCGATTTTGTTTAAACAAACATAGAAAAAATTAACAAATACAATACCTATAATATGTACCTATACTATTTCTCAAGATCAACAACAGTTTCGCAGTTATCAATAAATTGATGAAGAAAAAATGGTAATTTTTTGCGTAAAAAACTAAAATTGTGTATGAAAACATATTTATAAAACCATCATTATAGGGCAAAAAAACTAATAGTGCAGTTAGATTCGTAGGACCGAAATAGTACAAAACCGTCGAGTCCACTTCTGTTTTGTATACGACTTGCACAGTGTTATTAC
Organism: Phaonia tiefii; assembly: GCA_963931995.1. Taxonomy (NCBI): domain Eukaryota; kingdom Metazoa; phylum Arthropoda; class Insecta; order Diptera; family Muscidae; genus Phaonia; species Phaonia tiefii. The sequence continues at coordinate 36,991,040 of OZ008370.1, read as the reverse complement.
TCTTAATAAAAGTTGACATATCGGTGCATTCTAATCTACGTTTATAAATTGTCTGTTAATCATGTTCTTCTTTGCTGCGTCTAAAATTTGCAAGGCAACAAACGAGTAGTCATTTCTTTCAATAACATTGGAGAAGCTATATCCAACCACGATGATATTGATTGAAAATTAATCACATTTTCTGGGATGGGCTTAAATTATTTTCAATTTACCGTATGTTTAGACTAAAGGCGATATCATGATCAATCAAAAGCCTTGTGAGGGAAATTGAACATCACTTCCTGAACTGGTTAAGTTTTTCAATGTTGCAAATTATGTGATTTCATTTTAATATTAATCTAAGAAGCTCTCCCCAATACCTGCACGAGATGTAATGGGAAACCATTTTTCAAATATTAATCTGATGTAGTTTAATAGAATGTTAAGGACATTTTTTTTTTCAAAGAAGCAGCTATTAAGGACATGTTGAAAGACCCTCATCACTCGAAGACTTGTCTGTTGTATATGGGGTAGTCCAAGGTAAAAAAAATATTTGTCACCGATTTTGATGAAATTTTGTGGAAAGTATGGCAAGTAAAGCTCAACCCTAAAATTTGGCTTTCTATGGGGTTTATAAGCTTACTCGACAACGGTAAAAGCTAGACTTTTGAAATTTTTCACGAATGTCCACAAGTAAATTGGCCTTAAAATTTTTGTTTTTTTTTAAAGAAGAATTTCGATTTTTTTTTTGCAAAAACATGGGGTTTTAAAAAAAAAACTTAATGTAGCCGGTAGACATTTTCCCATACATGCGTTTACGCCAGCCCTTACACCTGTGTTTACGGAAGTTCCATCGGAATTGATTTAAAAGGTAACCTTCCGAATGCAACAATTTTCCGTTGACTGGTGTCGCATATCCGTCGAATGATGATTCTGGCTCTTTTAGAATTGTTATGTGTTCTTCTGTTATTTCGTGCAGTATGTCGTGCAGTACGTCTCAACTATATATTTTTTTAAAGTTTTGTCTTTTTTTCACGTGTCATAACTTATGCATTTTAGGATGGTGGATCTGGATTCTGCTTTAAATTTAACGCTTTCTCTATTGATTTTATTCTTATGAATAATAAGGCCGTCTAAGTAATGCAACATTCTGTCACAATCATCTTTACGCGCTGGCTTTGATTTTGCAGCAATAGATATTTTTAAGTCTTTTATAAAAGTCGTAGCAAGTAAAGGTCCATACCGATCTGAGATACCAGTGCGATCCAATGCTAAAGAATAATTTCTGTCTGATTTTTTTGTTGCTCCTGGATTGGCGAAATATCAGCATCTTCAGCTTCGAAATCATACTCTTTGCTTGAACTTGGAGCGTATTCAATGGTGTAAGTAGAGGGATGAGTTGTAGCGATACTTGACACAACCGTCATTCATGAGTTTATTGTCACTGAATTCTTGTCATTGGCATTTCAGTTACCTATTCTGGAATTGCTGTGACAACTTTAAAGCTTTTTTGTTTTAAAAATAATATCATTGTTACCCAAAACTAAAAACTACATTATTAAGAACTTTTGTGTTTGTTGAAAACAATTGAAATTCATAATTTTTCAATCTGGCAATATCTTTGCCTAACAAATAATTATTACTAGGGATGGGGGTTTCATGTCTTTATTGTTGTACAATATGCTCCTAAGGCATGCTCGTAAATGATCAAAATTTGCCTAAAAATTTAAACAAATGCATTTAGAAATATGCACATTGAAAATTCAGCAATGTATTGTCAATAAGGTTTAATTACCAGCCTACGACGGAGGTTACAAAAAAAAGCTGTTTCCCATTACATCCCATGAAGGGATTGAGGAGAGCTTCTCACAATCAGTTAGATGTGCGCTTTATAGTTTTACACTCACTGATTGGGACCTACAGTTTTACACCGGTTCCGAACGGTATTTTGACGGTATTCTTCGCGTAATTTGACAATTTTGCATAATTTTGTTTACATAGACATAATTTTTTTTTAAATATGCATTTAGAGAAAAAAAAATATTCACCAACAAGTCAGAGTGTGTGATTAGGCAAGATAATTGTGTAATTTGTGTAATTACTTTTAGACTTTTGAAAAAAAAAAACATGGAGTAGCATGGAAATCCCATCCCTACTTATTACCAATTAGAAAAATTGTTACATGAAAATATTCGTTAAACGGAGAATCCAACCAACAAATTAACCAATTTTCCGTGTTTCCAAGGGTTTTAGAAAACTTGGTTCAATTCACATCGTAATTTTTTCCAAAATCGCCAAATCTTTTTAGCTTATGCATTGAACTAACTTTATAAAATCCCTGGAAAATGTTATAAATTGGCTAATTTATCGTTTGGGCACTCCGTTTGCGAGATATAGCCCTTTTTTTAAATTTTGTGCTGTTTATTTACACAACATTTTTATTGTCATGTGCTATTGAGAACGTTATAACTATCATTATCAACTAAAACAAAAAGAGCTTTCAGTTGGCATCAAGAATAGAAAATTGAAGTTCTTGTCACAAATGTATTTACTATCACGACAAATACGCTTGTCACTCGGTCGAGAATAGCACTGTAAATCCCAATCAGGGATCATAAAATTAGACAGCGCAGAACTCTCAGATTTCGAGAAGTTCTCTCCGGTCGCTCCATGGGATGTTATGGGAATTATTTTTTTAATATGAAGTTGAGAAACATCGAAGAGAAGTAAGATTTAAAAAATGAAAAAATCGTCTTATTTCACAGAAAACGAACCATGAATGTTTAAAACATGAATTACCATTGGCGGAAATAAAATTGTATCGCTAAAATTGTGTATCACTTGCATTTAAAACAATATATTAATTTACTCTACTTCAGACATCAGTGTATTCAAATTTATGCTGTTTGAGTGAGCGTGTATGGTGTGAATGAGTGATACAAAGTCGTCACAAGACTAATTTGAGCCCTGTTTTTTATATTCAAACATTTATGAATAAAAGTGGGTACTTCAAAGGCAAAAGTTTTATAAGTTTGCAAAATGGTCTCCCAAGACACTAATTGATGCTAAATACATATTATCTTTAGCAACCACGTAAACCATAAGTTTTTAATATCTTTACATGCGTTATGAAATATGTCTCCATAAAAGGGCTAGAAATCGAGATACAACCAGTCACTAGTCGAATTTTCAGTCGGATTCAAAAATTACCTACGGGTGAAATGAAGCCTTTGAAAACCCATAAATCAACTGTATATATTTTTTCGATCGGACTTCAAATGACGTCACAGCGCAAAAAAAGCAAAATGGGCCGATTTTAGGGTGCGCGTAAACATTTTTTTCTTATGTTCTAGAATCGTTGTGGCCTAATCTTCAAATCTAGGGGGTGACCAGCGCAACTTTTTTTTGTTGATACTGGGACCGACCCACTCTATTGTACATTCGTGAAAAGTTTCTAATTGGATTCTTATAATTTACTTGACTACTAAAATGCTCACAAAAAAGTTATTGTAAAACTCAGTATTAATTATTATTCTGAGTTTTATTTCCAGTGGAAGCTATTGTTTTTACTTGAATTTAAAGAATTTTTTTTATCAAACTAACCCTGAGGGGAGGCCCCCTATAAATTCAGTGCATTGTGTTGGCGAAGGAAAATTGAGGCAGTGGTGGGAGGGTCTGTTGACATTTGCCTTGAATATTTGTATGTCACAATTGGTAGGAAATACACTAGCCGGAAGTTTATTCCATATACGGACTGTACGGCTGAAGAACGAATTTTTGTCCTTAGTGTGTAGTGCGGTCAATCGGCCACTCGTTACAAAACGGATAAGAGTTCCTGGAAAGCCGCGAACTTCGGCTAAATATCCTCACGCCTGTATAAGTATATAAGTCCGAGGAACACATACCGTGGAAATATCGATAGAACAGCGACACTCTACCCACATTTCGACGATGCTCAATGAAGGTAATAGAGTTGGATACCTTACTGTCCCCTATCAATACCGTCGCTCTCCTCTGGACACGGTCGAGAAGCTCCAAAGAAGTCCTAGGAGCACCTGCCCATATATGGGAGTTATACTCCATCTTTGCCCTGATGTAGGTGGTGTAGATATTGAGAAGATCAGATGGAGTGAAGTATTTCTTGCACCGCTTTAAAAAGCCTAGACATTTGAATGCATCTTTCGACACTTCAAATACATGTTTTGCCCAACGGACATCAAATTGTATTTTCATGCCCAGAACATCAAGAGCGTCTGATTCATCAATATTCACACCGTCCATAGACAATGACGACACACCTGGGTCAGCAATCCGTTTATGCGACAACAAACAACACTGGGTCTTACTCGCATTAAAATCTGCTCTATTCTGTCGACCCCATTCAACAATGGACACCAGATCCCGGCCGAGTATTTCATTGATCGCCCGGCGTTTGACTTCAATCTCTTGAAGACTTGGCCTACGGTCAAACGAATAAGAATGACAGAGATTACTGTCATCCGCAAAAGAGTAGATTGGATTCCCAGTCTGACTCAGGAGATCGTCAATGAAATAAGGAAAAGAGAAGGAGAAAGAACAGAACCACCGCAGAGCTGCAGTCAATTAATGCTCATCGGATGAAACCCCATCTACCATAACTCGTATAGTGCGATCTCACAGAAAACTCGATATAAATCGAGTGAAGTTATCACCGACACAAGAGTGCATCGTGCACAAACTCTGTGAAAGGCCTTGGAAATATACAGAGCCCCTACCTTACTCTCACTAAGCCGGTGGATGTATCGAGTCCACTGTTCCGCAAGGAACGCCATCAGGTTTCCAGTAGATCTAATTCTACGGAAGCCATACTGCCGATCGTTAAGAAGGTTATTGGACTCAAGATATTTCATAATATGGTGGTTAAATATGCTCTCCATAACATTCGAGAGCGCAGAACAAATTGCAATTGGGCGGTAATTTGCAGGGTTATTTGCATCACCTGTTTTGGGAATTGGCTGGACATTAGCAACCTTCCAACACGACTCCCGCACGGTATGCAAGGTTGAAAAGGTTGCGCAGTCGACGAGCACCTACTCAAGACTAGTGCAGATATGCCATCCGGGCCCGGGAATTTATTTTCGACGAGATTCGCAAGAACCTTTTTAACTCCTCGCGTTCGAGAAAATATCTTGGGCATGGAACAAGATACGTAATTGATCACGGGGAGTGGTTGATTGCTATCTGGCAAGGAAGAGTTCCTTGCAATCATTTCAGCCACGAGTTTAGCTTTATCAACCGGTTCAGTGAACGTTATGTCATCTTTAGGAAAAGTTGGGATAGAGAAAGAACTATCCTTTATTCTTCTTGCAAATGACCAAAAGCCCTTACTTCCTCTAGGGAATGAAAAGAATTCACCACGAATATGCTGTTCGTGAAGAAACTTTTTGCGTCGAAGTACTTTGGCGCACTAGGATCTTGCCTGTTTGCGTAGCAGTTCAGTATTAACGTTTTTGTTGCAACGCCAGTCTTTGAACGCGTCCTCTTTGGATCTGGCAGCATTCTTGCATGTCTGGTTACGCCAATTTTATTCCGATGGTTTAACCGAAATAATTTTCGTCGGGATGAATGAATTCATACCAATCAAAATTATATTCTCGATCATTTCAGCAGCAGCATCTATGTCATTGTCCAGAAAAAAAAGCTTCCAGTTAAAATGCTGATAAAAGCTGTTGAGCTCAGCCCACGTGCCTCTTCATAGATAAAAAGAGATTATGTACGATAGTAATTTTGGTTTTTAATAGCAAGAAATGTGTGACTCAAATTACTACACTTTGTATTTAAATTTAATTTAGCGCTTTCCGAGGAGGTTTCAGCGTGTTTTGGTTATAAGTAGTTGACGACGCTGCTGAGGAGAGCCTGCACGAAATGTTCCTCATCTGCCAAAGAGCGGAGCAATTGTTTTGCTCGGGCTCTCTAAATATTCATAGTCCAGCGCCCACATGTGCCCACACGAGAGCAATTTCAAACACTGAGTATCATAAAGGGTCCGCCATCTAACGTTTTGTTTTTTTAACTAGTGCTTATTTCGTGAATGGTTTCCCATTACATCCCATGAAGGGACCGGGGAGAACTTCTCAGTTTTCACTCACTGATTGGGACCTACAGTTTTACACCGATTCCGAACGGTATTTTGAGAAGCTTTTTCATGGCTATATACTCGATAGTGTCGCCGTCACTATGCGAGGTGACCGCCGCCGAAAGAATTTTTGTTTGAAGGTGGTCAGAGCAGGGTTCGAACCCAGGATCTCATGTACAAGAGCCGCGCACACTAACCATTGCACCACCGACGGATTAACCCTCTAACTGAGAAAATTTAACCCATGGACATAATTTTTTGAAATTTGGCACAGTGGTATTATTGGCCAACATTAATATTTATTTATGCAAAGATTTGATATATCGTCGGCTTAACCTGCCAACCTGCTAAATCCACTTTTTAAGTAAATTGAGATTTTGATGCCGTATGGTAGAGAAAAATACGCCTCGTTGACCAGCATGTAGTTTTTCTTTAATTTGAGTCTTGAAGTGGGTAAAAAGGTTTGATAATATATGTAATATTTATATAATATATAAATAATATAATATAATAATATATATAATATAATATAATATGCTGAAAGGGAGTTAGCAGGTTTGCAGGTTAAGCCGACGATATGTTGTCTGATGTAGTTTTCAGGAGAGAATAACTGGCGGTTAAAGCAAACCAAATTTAAGAGAGTTACTACTTTTTTTGGTTTGACTTTATTTAAAATTATTTTTATTTGGAGTGACGGTACTCATAAAAACAGTTTTTAGAGTTTGAACAACAACATAAATTAATATTTTCTATATACATTACGTTTGGGATGTTTTTCAATGTTTGCATTCCTGTTTTCCGCCTTTCTTTTCTAACCAAATAAGAAAATGGGTGTATAGGTCGAGCCGAGTATCTGGCACAAATTTTTTTGTTTTTACACCAATTGAAGTACTACTTGACGGTGCTTATAGGCAACGAGACCTGCTGCAATTTCTTCACGGAACTGTGCCAATTGCAATAACGGGGTCTTTCATGTTCATCGTCACTAGATTCATTACAGTTTTGAAACTGGCTTCGTCGATATAAAATATGTATATACTTTCGTTGCCCTCAAATCAACATAATGATAAAAAATCTCATCGTTGGGTTTTGTGTGTTAGCTCTTATGTCCGTTCAAATGGTTGCCACACCCATATGCCTATTATGTTTATAGATAATTTGTGGAGCATCTATTTCAAGTTAGAGTTTGTGCTTCCGGCCGTATCTACGCACCTTTTGCTCCTTTAATGTTTGCGTCTCCTCTGCCAAATGTACCAACATAATTGGACATCAAGCGCACAATTTTATTATCCTGCCTAGGGACTGTGTTCATGTCTAGTCTGTCTGCAGTACCCACAAATTCAGTTGAGTATCCTCTTGGTTGTTTCATAATATATATTCGGAGGGTAGCTTACAATTCGGAATACAGTTCAATCTTATTGTGCCTAAACTGAAAATACCTTTGGCACGAAAATTCGCCAATAATGGCAGAGTGGTGCAAAAATTGTGGAAATTCAAAATGTGATGTACGAAATCCGGTAAAGACTGTGAAAAGCAAACTCATACATTTGCTGTGGCAACAAGATTCTGAGTTCCTGGCAATATTATATTATCTCCTGCCCATTGTACACTTCAAATCGAAATACGTAACCTTGATAAACACAAAGTACCAAGTTTTTTATATTCCCCATTTCTGAGGTTTGTTTGGAATTTCCTCATCCACCCATAAGCGATTTTTTTGTGGAATTCTAAAAAGTGGATCAAATCCCGGATGTCTTTTTTGGATTCTAATGTTTTCATCTTCAAACAAAAGATTTTTTTTTAATTTGTATAAATCTTGAACGAGGCGTGCAGTTTTTAATGCTTGAGAAAGCATTTTTGTCCCAATATGTTCCCAATTGGGGTATCGGTAAAGTGGAATGTACATAGATATACCAATGTAGTGATAAATATCCTCAGAATTTGTTTTATATTTTTATTTAAAATCTTCATTCAAGGCTGCTCTGTTTGGTTCCCCGCCATCAATTTCGCTACATCTTTTGAAAATAAACAATTCAAAGAAGTTTGTAGTTTCATAATTGACTTTAGAAGCTACGAATTTCTGAAGAAACCAAATTTTATGCCAAGTAATCTTTGAAAATTCTTTTGGGATCTTCGAAACATTATACAATCCTTGAAAAAGGATAGTGTATTATATGAATTGTTTATGTTATGAATTGTTTGAAGTTTAAAGCTTGAAATTGATTTCAAGACAAAAATTAACCAGTAAAACCTACTGCTGAGGGTTTAACCCTTGGGCCAGTTATTTCTAGTACTGGTAATGGTGAACGAGGAATATTTGTTGGTTTGATACATATTTTGGATGATCTTGAGGTAGATGGAAAAGGTTCTATTAAATCTGACAAGTTATCCTGCATAAAAATATTAGTTGTTTCTCCTTCTATCATTTCTCGAAGGTACATATGTAAGCATAGCTCTTTATCGTATCTTCGGTTATTTGATCAATAGGTAAGTCTATTTCATTCTCATCAGCATTAGCTCTTCTTTCATTATTAGCGTTACCTCTTCCTATTATTCATCGGAAATTTCGGCAAGCTTGGACTTTTTTTTGATAAAACTTGTCTTATTGCTTTCAATTTCTGTATATGTATAATGTGAAGGTCAAGGAATCAGTGTGACTAAGACTTATATAAATGTTCACGTAAACCGCCGTAGATGCCCTGAGTCCACTATAACGATTTCACTTCTAAAGCACAACTCGAATCATTTTCCACCATAAGTATAATTGTTGTCCATTGAGAACACTATAGAGTACTTACGGATGCAATTTCAGCAAAATCAAACCGTTATATTCAACAAAATTTCACATTAAATCTGTAAAACCATCACAATGTGAAATATTTGCAACCACCTTAACGCGTCGCCAAAGTGTGACAGAATAACAAAACCTAGGCAAGTAAATGAGTTTTAAAATATTTGCCGTTATCAAAAATATTGTTTTGTGTTGATGTAAATGCAAACACTGGCGTTTTCTACATGCATATATAAGATAATGGGGGAATATCTATAGTGACCCTGAGGCTGCCTTATCAGTTAGAGGGTTAATTTTTGGAACAAAGTTCCTTATCGCACGTTGGGGGATGGGGACTAAATGAAAAAACTATTTATTTTAACACAATTATGCTACAACCCAGCATTATCACCTATATTGGATTCTTTTGCTTTGGTTTGTGTCTAAACTAACATACGTATGTTGGGAAATTTCTTGTTTAATGGGAAGATTTGTAGGTGGAGCCCTGTAACCACTATTTAGTATATATTATAGTTTTGAACACAATAAAAAGTAAATTTAGAAAAGCCAATGTGAAAGAAGTTTAAAAAATAAACTTTTCTTAAATAAGTGTATTTTCTTAAAAAACTAAATTTTCTCAAAATAATACCTATTCATATTATTAAACAAAGTACCTTTTCTAAAAAAAATACATTATCTTAAAGAAGTACTTGATGCTTCTGTTGCCACATTGTGACAACCGTGACTTCATCGATTGTTGGCCTATCGTTCGTGAATATTGTGTACAATACAGGCGCAAGGTAGTCCCGCAGCAATAAATTTTATATCTGATGTCTCATTATTAATTTTTACATAACAGCTTCTTCCTCTCAGATAAGATTGAAAAAATAAGTAAAATGGAGCTGGTAGTAGTTTTTTTAATTTATATAAGAGTCCCTCATGCCATACTTTGTCGAACGCCTGTTGTATGTCCAAGAAAACTGCCGAACAATACATTTTTCTTTCCAAAGAGTCTGATATTACTTTAATTTTCCTGTGACATTGTTCCGGTGTACCATGATGTTGTCTAAATCCGAATTGATACTCAGGTATAATATTACTTCTATTAAGAAGTAATCTCTCGAATATTTTTGAAAAAATTGTCAGCAAACTGATAGGTCTATATGATGAGACCATATTTTCTGGTTTGTTTGGTTTAGCAACCATAACACCGTGTTACACACATTCTGTCCTATGAACCAAATTTACTTTTTCGGAAAGGGGATAAAAAATAAAAATACACGTGTATCGGCGATTTTCATGCACACGTCAGAATTTTTTTTTTTGAGTTTGAAGTATAAAGCTCGTAGTGGCCTGTGTGAAAGCTTTTGGACCGATTTTTAACCCTTTTTCAGTTATCCAATCGAGCTGATTTTTTGCAGGCAGACTCGTGGAAATGACTGTATCACGTCAAATTTTTTAAAAAGTAGATTTTTATCAATTCTCAGAATTTTAACCCTTTTTCAGTTATCCAATCGAGCTGATTTTTTGCAGGCAGACTCGTGGAAATGACTGTATCACGTCAAATTTTTTAAAAAATAGATTTTTATCAATTCTCAGACTTTTAACCCTTTTTCAGTTATCCAATCGAGCTGATTTTTTGCAGGCAGACTCGTGGAAATGACTGTATCACGTCAAATTTTTTAAAAAATAGATTTTTATCAATTCTCAGATTTTCCTAAATTTTTTTTTGTAAATGGTTATCGTTTTTTTAAGATTTCAGTTCGTTAAAAAAAACAATTTTTTTTATTACTTTTGTTTTATGAAAATAAAGAATTGTTACGTTAAAAATTTTAATGTTTTTAAAGAAATTTAGGCCTTTTATTTTTGCGGTTGTAAGCATTTGCTTAAGTATCGCGACAAATAGACCAACAGTATTCGCCAAGCATATGCGTAATGTCTTTTCCTTTAAAGCGCTTTTCAATAGCCGCAATGTCCTGATCGAACCTTTCGCCATGGTCATCGCTACAAGCTCCTAAATCATCAGGGAAAATACCTAAATGATTGTGAAGACAATGGATCTTTAGCGACATTAATATGCCCATTTCGCCATATGCTCAAACCATTTCTGCTACAAGATTTCTATAATTGGCAGCTCGTTTGTTGCCAAGAAACTGCTCAATAACGGCAACTGTACCTTTCCATGCACGTTGTTCGATAGCATTTAATTTTGATGAAAATTCAGAACTAGCAATTATTTTTTTTAGCTGCGGACCATTGAAACCAGCTTAAATCAAAAAAATCATTAAAAAACACAAAGTTACTGAATGACTTCTTGAATTTCGGAAAAATTTTGCGCAAAGTTGCAATGGCCTCGCCATCACGATCCAGTTTTTTAACAAAATTTGATACGAGACCGAGCTTAATGTGTAGTGGAGGCAAAATGATTTGAGACGACTGCACCAATGGTAGATTCTCTATACTTTCTACGCCTACTTTGTAGCATGTTCGCGGCTTCCACTTAAATTCAGTGTAATGCTCATCCCCTTTTCGACCTTCCCATGTACACAAAAAGCACTGGTGGGTTGGAAATCCACGCTTAACACCCATGAGTAAACCGACCACTTCCAGATCGTAGCATATTTTCCAATTATGCTCTTTGTACTTTATCAGCTGTAATATTAATTCCATGCCTTCGTATGTTTCCTTGAGGTTTGTGGCATATTCGATCGGGACAGATGGATGTATGTTACCGATATGAAGCAGCACGACCTTAAGGCTGTTGACCGATGCATCGATGAAAAGTCGCCACTCCTCTGAAATATGAGGGTAACCAATTTTTGCAAACATCAAATCAATATCATAACAATAAGCTAGGTTTTTTTCCCCGATCTTCGTGCAATTTAAAAAATTCGTCATATGGAATAGTGGTACCTCGACCACGAGCGGCTGTTATTTTAAAATCAGCCGCCACTATATTCCACTGCTTAAAGCGTGATGCAAAGAGTTCTCCTCGACAAATTTCCGTCTCGTACGAGGTCATTGAAGTCGGCTTGCGTTATTAAATGCGGCATTGCAGTCCCAATTTCACTGGGTGCTGCCACAAATTCCGATGCTTGTGGACTCTCGCATTCGATGCAAGAAAAGTTGATAGCAGTGTTGGTACAACTGTTGATTCTGCATCGCTTATTTCGGGAACATTATCAAAAATCTCCACTGAAGCCACTACACGCTCTTCTGGTGAGTATAGAACTGCTGGAATTACCGATTCTACATTAGCGTAGCGAATTTTGTTGCGGTGAATGTATTGGTACCCTTTTGTTTGAGCAAAAGTTACACAAAAGTAGCACAATTCATTGCAGTGCTCCGTGCGTGGTAGTGAAATTGTTGGTACAGCATACTTTATTGTTGACCTTCCATCAATAAACTTGCACAAATTTCTATAGCAATAGTCGCACACGACTTCCGGAGTATACCACAAGTAAGGAACATAAGCAGTCTTAAATATTTTCTGAAACGAATTCACCACTGTTTTAGATATATTTTTCAAATTTTTACTTGGTGCGAATAAGCCACAAACGTTATTTCGCGTCGGACACTGCATTTTTTTCAGATGAAATATATACAAATACGTTTTCGCACAACAGAACTTAAAACAATTTTGCAATTCCTTATTTCATCTGTCAGACCAGTTGTAAGTGTTGTAAAAGTCAAAAACTGTTTAGTGTTAGAAGGTTACTATTGATTAACTACAACTATATCGAGTAGGATGGGTCAAAAAACATTTTTTTTCGTAACGCTTAAGTAGTTTAAAAATTTGGAGTCCCTTCAAGTTATGCTAAGAAAAGTGAAAAAAATATTTTTTTTTCAAAAATAATAAAAATTGGGGAAAATCTGAGAATTGATAAAAATTGTTTTTAAAAAATTGGAAAAGATACAGTCATTTCCATGAGTCTGCCTGCAAAAAATCAGCTCGATTGGATCACTGAAAAAGGGTTAAAAATCGGTCCAAAGGCTTTCACACAGGCCACTACGAGCTTTATACTGCAAACTTAAAAAAAAAAAATTCTGACGTGTACATGAAAATCGACGTACACGTGTATTTTTATTTTTTCCCCTCTTTCCGAATATGTGCATTTGGTTCATAGGACAGAAAAAAATCTATTTTTTGTAACACCGTGTAATGATCTCCGCACACTTCCATTGGGTTGGGAAATGCTGAAGTATCGAATTATATATGAGTGTTAAGAAAAGTATGGCTTTATTCGGCAATGATTTTATAGCTTCTGCATCGATTTTATCATATCCTGTCGATTTCTTATTGTTAAGTTTTGTAACTTCCTCTTTGACCTCACCAGGCGAAATATGTCTTATTGGAAAATCCCATTGACATGGGGAATCCAAAAAGCTTTGTATGTCATTATCATCTACAGTGGTATCGTGGGGTTGGAATGTTTGCTCTAGGTGTTCAGCAAATACAGTTGCGTTTTCTACAGCCGTTCTACACCAGGAACCGGAAACATTCTTAATTGGTACGTTTCTTTTCGCAGGTTTTTTTAAATATTTTGTGACATTAAATATATAATCTTCCTGATTAGGTTGCCGAGGGCTCAACTTCTGTAGATACAGACGCTCCTTTCCTTTTCGAGTAACTCAGTACATTGTTTACAAGCAAGATTCCAATTTGTTTTATCAGAGGGGTTCCTAGTTCGATTTCAAATTCGTCTTAAGCTTCTTTTATATTTAATGAATTGTCTGATATATGCTGATGATTGTACTTTGCTGCCAGGGTGCATGGAGGTTTCAATTGCAGGCGTAGATAGAACTGCTGCTTCGTGTATTAATGAAGTGAATGATTCCACTGTGTCCACTAACTCGTCTCCTGTCTTGATGGAAGTCTTCAAATCTATGTTTTTCTCTACCCATTCACCATACAAATTCAAGTTTGATTTCGACGAAATAAGTTTTACGTTTGTGGAGGATAGTTCGACATGTGCACTGTAGTTAATTAGTATAGGAGTATGGTCGGACGGTAAGTTGTCGTCGTTGATTATGTCAAGGGAATTACTGCAGATGCCGCTGTAAACTGCGAAATCAAGCAAGTCCGGTATTTTTCTTGGGTCCGTGGGCCAATACGTTGGTTTTCCGCCAGATAATGCTTGATAATTGTTGTCGGTTATACACCGATACAAACTTCTTCCTTTTGGGTTTAACAGACGAGAACCCCACCAGGGATGTCAAAGTCACCCGCGACAATAAAGCGAGGGCCCAAATTTCTGAAAAAATTCGCATAAGTTTCGCTTGGCACACTGTGTCTAGGTGGAAAATATATTGCATAAATACAAATTGATCTGTGATTGCAGAGTATTTTAATGCCTGATGCTTGCAAGTATGGTTTTCGGTATTCCGTTGCAATTTCGTAGCGAATCGAGGATTTGACAAATAACCCTGCGCCAGCATGGGCGGAATCATCGGGATGATTTGTTGATATAAAGTCATACCCTCTTATCTTTATGTGGGATCTGCTTGTTAAGTGCGTTTCAGAGATTAGGAAAATGTCAATATATTTAGTGTTCAAAAATAAAGCGATTTCATTTAATTTTCTTTGTAGGCCGTTGGCATTCCAGACTGCAATTCGTAAGTATAATTGCATAGTTTTTTCATTAAGAGAGACATCATGTTTAGTAGTGTTGTTGTTAGCTCAATCTGCTTATTTAACAAGTTTTCAATATTTTTCATTACATTACTACTGAAATTTTCTTGATAATTACGATTGCTGACATTGGCATACGTTTCAGTATTTCCAAAATTATGAATATTATTAGTGTTTTTATTGTTTATATAGCTTTCATTGATTGCGGGAAATTCGTTATTATTCATGAAGAATTGAGGGTTTTGATGACTAGTGGGTCCAGGCGACCTTTTCTGCACAAGCTTTTTATAGACAGCACATCCCTTGTAGTTTGCTGTATGTGTTTGAAGGCAATGAATACATTTTGGCAAAGTATCTTTATTATTCGGACAATTTACTGTGGGATGGCCAAGGCCACATTTGACACAAACAAAAGGTCTCCTGCAATATGACTTCGTGTGTCCATATTGCTGACAACGATGGCATTGGACGATGTCTGAGTAAGTCTTCGGCGCCTCAATTTGGACTACGCACCTGTCAATGTAACGTATTTCGTAAACGTTTTTGTTGTCAGTACTAGGGTCAAGATCTACGTAAAACATTGGCAATGGTTCCTTTGTATACCTGGACTTTACATTAGCAATGTACCTAACCTGATGACCTTTCAATAACAGCTCAGCTTTTATAGTTTCCGTTGGCGTAGTATGATGAAGTCCCTTTATAACGAAGCGAAATGCTCTTTCAGCCTTTATTTGGTACGTATGATAACTAAATTTGTTAGTTTCTAAAAATTTTACAACCTTTCTACAAAATTCTATTGTTTTAAAGTTAAGCTTAATTTGTCCATCATTTAACGACTTGTAATTAAATTCAGTTTTAGACACCACTTTACTTAAACTATTTATCATTTTAGTAACATCTGATACATTTGGGCAAAATTTTGGCGGCGGCTTTACTACAACCTCTGCACCGTTCTCATCATCATCATCGACCGCTAGATCAGCAAACTGGTTGTTTGTTAGATGTGCTGGGTACATCGTCATTTCTTTGTTTTTTTTTTTTGAATATTTGAGATTTTGGCGACCTTCTTTCGTTTAGCGGTGACACTCTGCCAGTTTAAGACACTATCATCACTTTCGTCACCTTTATTGTCGATGCCATCGACAGACGATGGCATGTTGGTTGCTTGTGTGGTTCTCTTTTGTTGTTGTTCCGCAAAAGACTATTGTACGTTTGTTTACTTGTAAATTTCTAAGCTCACAGAATGTGGATTATGCACTTAACCACTTGATTTGTTTTCATGTTTTATGACTGTTTTTATGTTTTATGACTGTTGAGTGTAGTCACAGAAAAAAATTAAGTAGAACCGTACACGACTGTTCACTTTGAATGGTTGGTTTATGATCAATTACACTACTCAACAAAATGAAAAAAATTTCATGTACTCTGGGTGCGAAAATTTTTTCTGTGTAGATAACCTTGACATGAGCTCGAAAAACGCAATAAAAATTATTTTTTTCGTTTTTTTGTTTTTTTTTTTTAAATTTAAAAAATTTTTTTTTTGGTTAATTTGTTTTTGTATGAAAAATTTTTTCAGCAACTAACAAATCTCGTCAAAATATATACTAAATGAATGGTAGTAGACCCCAAAACATAAATAATGTGCGTCTTCATTCATCGGCTAGCTACAGCGGTCGTAATCGGTTGTTGAATCAGGAATTTTACAAAATTTTACCGAAAATTTACAAGTGAAAGCCCCTTAAAGCATTTTAAAAAAATATTAATTCACAGAGTGCATTTTTTTTTTGTATTTTATACGCAATGTGGCAGGTTTTAGAAATCAAACAAGCTACTTTTTAAGAAAATCCATCAATTAATAATGAAGTTGTGAATTTTTTCGTTAAAGCCCTCAGAATCTACTTTTTAGTTCGAACATTGCATTTTACCTTCGAAATTATCTCACTAGTCAACCAAATGAAATGAAAAAATTTCTCTAATGTTTTTCATAAGAATACTGGATAATAAATCATTAGTTAATAATAAAAAAAATCCGAAATTCATTTCTGACACAATCTAAATTCGGTTGTGACAACCTCTAATGAGGTTGCGACAACCTCTAATAAGCTTGTGTCAACCTCTAATGAGGTTCTGTCAACCTCTAATGAGGTTGCGATAACCCATAATGAGGTTGTGTCAACCTCTAATGAGGTTGTGTCAACCTCTAATGAGGTTGTGATAACTTCTAATGAGGTTGTGCTAACCTCTAATGAGGTTGTGTCAACCTCAAATGAGGTTGTGACAACCTTTAAATTCGGTTACGGCTAATTCGGCTGTCTCAACCGAATTTTTCTGTGAGTGTATTTTAGGTATTTAAGGATGAACATTGCCAAATATCACTTACTTTCGCAAGTAACCTCAAAATGAGCAAACGTTCGCGAGGATTTGAATGCAATACCAATCCAAGTAATTTTTGTTACATGTTTCTGAAAAAAACAAGCGTTGTTTTTCACCTAAATTGAGAGATTCATTTGAAGAGAGCTTCAATTTACAGGTCTCAAACATAGATGAGCGGTGGACACCAAGTGCTCTATGCCCAAGGTGCTACGTACAGCTGACTCAAGGTAAGTGTAGATTACGAAATTCAAGAACATATATAACTTATTATTGAAATTCTTTCAGACGACAGCCGAGAATCATCATGCCAATGCTTTGGAGAGAACCGCGTTGCCATGTAACAGATTGCTACTTCTGTCTTAGCAAAAAAACCGGCGTGGGAAAAAATATACGATGGACTTACGCTGCTGTTTCAACAGTGACTTTTCCAGTGCCATTTTCCGAAGAACCAGTGGACCCGCAACCGTCCGTTTCAAGATGGGCATTTAATAATGAGGCGATAGATCCAACATCAGATCCGGAGACAGTAGAAACCACATCAGAATGCGAGTCAACATATACATTGCATGGAGGTCAACGCTTATGTTCGCAAGCAGAACTGAACGATTGGGTTAGAGAACTGAAACTCTCCAAGGAAGATGCAGAGTTGCATGCATCGCGCATGAAACAGTTCGGTTTCTTGGCTCCTGGTGTGGTGACAACAATCTACAGGAAGCGTCATGAACCATACGCAAGGTACTACACAAAAAAAAGGCAACATCTGTTTTTGTAAGGTCATTCGCGGATTATTTGGTGAACTCGGGTACTCTTGCGATCCAGGAGAGTGGCGTCTTTTCATCGACAGCAACAAGCAGAGCCTTAAAGCAATTTTACTGCACAACGGCAACAAGAAACCCTCGATTCCAATTGCTCATGCCGTTGACACCAAGGAAACATACGAAGTCATGGACAATCTACTAAAGTGCCTTAACTATAAGAGGCACGATTGGAAAGTTTATGCCGACGTTAAGGTTATCGGTATCCTTTGTGGATTACAAGGTGGATTCACAAAGTACTGTTATTTTCTCTGCCTTTGGGACAGCCGCGATCGTCAACATCATTACACCAGGAGGAGTTGGACCGAACGAGTTAACTTCATCCCCGGCAGCGACAACGTGAAATATACACCACTCATAAAAAAGGAAAATGTTTTTCTCCCACCTCTTCACATAAAGCTCGGACTCATAAAAAACTTCGTGAAAGCTCTCAACAGAGATGGTGAAGCGTTCGCCTATTTAAAAACCATTTTTCCTCACCTCTCGTCGGCAAAGATTAAGGAAGGCGTTTTCGACGGCCCGCAAATTAAAAAGTTGTTGCAAGACCAACAGTTTGACCACATTTTATCACCAAATGAAGCTGCAGCTGGGAACTCATTTCGGCAAATTGTTTCCGGATTTCTTGGAAATAACAAAAGCTCAAATAACAGAGAGATCGTCGAACAACTACTCCAAAATTATAAAAAAATTGGAGCAAATATGTCGCTTAAGATACATTTTCTACACTCGCACTTGGACTTCTTTCCGGACAACCTGGGCGATGTGAGTGACGAGCATGGCGAGCGTTTTCATCAGCAAATGAAAGAAATAGAGCACCGATACCAAGGATTTTGGAACGAAGCTATGATGGGGGACTATATCTGGTTCCTGATAAGAGAAACAGACCCACAACAATATAAAAGAAAGACAAAAAAAAGCACATAATTATTTTTAATTTCAAGCTTACATATATTTTTGTCACATATTTTTGGCACCCAACAAATTTTAATTTTTTTTGTAATCAAAAAGAAAAAACCTTACCATAGACAAAGTTTTGGTTGTATTTTTCGAGCTCATCTGAAGGTTATCTACACAGAAAAAAATACTTCATTAGAAGTACATGACATTTTTTGACGTAGAATACGTCTTACCTTACGGTATGAGGAGTCATGTCAGGTTTTTATTGTTGTAATCTTTATTTCATTGAATTTGAGGAAACGGCTAGATGAATTTTTTTTAAATTTTTTTTGTAGGTAAATGAAGATGTTATCTTTCGTTTGATATACATTTCATATTGGTTGATATCTTCCTAATATTTAAATTTCTCAAATGAAAATTGTTTAAACACATACACTCAAACATATGTGTGGTGTTTGGTTGAGTGTTTTTGGTTGCTCAACATTGCTTAGGAACATGTATCTAGTAAAAAGTGAAACGAACAGCAAGCTAATGTTGCTTGGCAACATGTATCTAGTAAAAAGTGAAACAAACAGTAAGCTAACGTAATAAAGCTTTTTTGCGAAAGCTTCAATAAAGCTGTTGTAACATTAATTTTGAATTGTAAAGCGTAAATCTTTCACACAACGCTCGAATGCTAATGCGAAGACTCGATAAGGTAAACCTTTTTTAATATTAGGGCGGCCCTCTCAACATTCGCAGAACTTATTTCAATAAAAATATTAATTAAAATACATAAATTAAATTAAGTTTAAAAAAATTGAACATAATATTTTTTTTTAAACGGACTTGAATCAAATGCCGTTGGTAAATATAAAAATTACAGCAGACAGTTGTCCGAGGCCTTCGGCCACGGACTGTCCCTGCAGGCTGTATCAGAGACACGGCCATTAAGTTTAACGTAGAATACGCCATCCGATAAGACCGAAAACATATATAACAATAAATGATAAATAATATAAGCAAATGAATTTATTGTTATATTTATATGTTTTCTGTCTTATCGGATGGCGTATTCTACGTTAAACTTAATGGCCGTGTCTCTGACACAGCCTGCAGGGACAGTCCGTGACCGAAGGCCTCGGAAAACTGTCTGCTGTAATATTTTTTCATTTGGTTGACTAGTGAGATAATTTCAAAGGTAAAATGCAATGTTTCGAACAAAAAAGTAGATTCTGAGGGCTTTAGCGAAAAAATTCACAACTTCATTATTAATTGATGGATTTTCTTAAAAAGTAGCTTGTTTGATTTCTAAAACCTGCCACATTGCGTATAAAATACAAAAAAAAAAATGCACTCTGTGAATTAATATTTTTTTAAAATGCTTTAAGGGGCTTTCACTTGTAAATTTTCGGTAAAATTTTGTAAAATTCCTGATTCAACAACCGATTACGACCGCTGTAGCTAGCCGATGAATGAAGACGCACATTATTTATGTTTTGGGGTCTACTACCATCCATTTAGTATATATTCTGACGAGATTTGTTAGTTGGTGAAAAAATTTTTCATACAAAAACCAATTAACCAAAAAAAATTTTTTAAAATTTAAAAAAAAAAACAAAAAAAAAACCAAACGAAAAAAAAAAATTTTATTGCGTTTTTCGAGCTCATGTCAAGGTTATCTACACTGAAAAAATTATGGCATCCGGAGTACATTTTGACTGTTGACTAGTGTTATCCTCATGTTAAACTAATTTCCATTGTTAGATCCGCACGGTTCCTTTTTTATATTTTTTTCATTTCAATCTATTGCGCTGAGGCCTGACAGATCCATTCTTGTAATAATTTATTTAATTCTAACATTAGTAATTAACAATTAACTTAATTCGAAAGCAATATATTTGAAGAGCGTGTTTTTAAAAATTGAGCGATTGATAGAAAAATCTAAATGATATTGAAATTGTTACTGAAATCATTTATACATGAAAGCAGACTTCTCGACACAACTTCATTCAAAACATAACTGAATCTATAAAAATATTCATAAAATAATTAATGGGTCCTCAAATTCCTCACTGGCACATTAAAAGGTGTTAATTGCAAAAGTTACGGTGAGTATATTCGAGTGGCAATAATATTCTTGATAAATATAGTACTATGTGCTCGTACTCGGTTATGGTATCGGACCCATATAAATGTCGTAAGACACCCTTTGAGAATCTTGTCTAAATACATTTTTCCCCGATTTTTATGTGTGTCATAACTTTATATGTCAACATACTTACAAAATCTGAATATAATGTCAATTCCATACAATATTTAAAATTCAGGGTAAATTCGAAATGTGTTTATAGTACAATACTTGACTAAACCGCATTCCTAGCTCCGACGAATGAACTAAATGCAAATTAAACGCCTATAACTACCTTAAGTAATTTAGTCCTTTACATTACAGATTATCACAAAACACCTCTATAATACAAATTAAAACATTCTGCCTTTCTACCCGAAATTTAACAAAACGACAAACCCAGAAACAAAACCTAAACTCAAAATAATCTACAGCGTAAATCTCAAAATCTATTAATCTGGAAACGGATGGAAGGAAAAATAGTAAAACGAATAAACAGGCACAGACATGTTGTTGGTACTTTATTAAATGTTTTCAATTTAAGTTTAGCCAACAAAAACACC
Source organism: Phaonia tiefii (assembly GCA_963931995.1). Lineage (NCBI taxonomy): Eukaryota > Metazoa > Arthropoda > Insecta > Diptera > Muscidae > Phaonia > Phaonia tiefii. Next base: position 36,969,786 of record OZ008370.1, on the reverse strand, counting down.
TATTTGTGGCTGATTAAGATGGCTCTGTAAGGATAACTGAATACCGGTGCTATAGGGGCTGGCTGACAAATGTGTTAAGCTGGGTTGTTCAAGTTTGTTATGACAGTATTTGAATAGGGGTTGCAAAATCCTCACAAAACGATTTGCTTCTTGCTTATTGTATACTTTAGTGTATCATTCGAAATTTCTTGTTTTCAAATTGATATTGCCAGTGCCATTGTTTTGGCCTACCTACAACCACACCAGACGTGGTTTTTCTGAATTGTACCAAGATGGGTAGAAAATGGTACTTTAGATAACGTGATATCATTGCTACAAAAAAGAGTAAAATATGATTTCATAGGAAAGAGAATATTATGAAGGAAAAAAATCACATGAGGTAACAGGGGACACTCGGTTGGAACGAAGTTCCTTTCGCTATATATTATGTAGTAGTTAGGTCCAACACGCCTAAAGCGCCAGTAGAGAAATACGATAATTTAAATAGATCTTTAAGATCTTTTGTAAAATGATAAACTTTTTTTTAAGAAAATTTGTTTTTTATAGAGCGTATTTTTTTTAAGTATATTTTTAGGTCCTTTTAGTAAGAATGTGTAATATATTTTCCCGAAAGGGTAATTTTTTAAAGGGAGGTACTTCTTTTATTTAAAGTTAATGTTTTTTTAAAGAAACGGTACTATTTTGAAGAAGAAGTACTTTCTGTAAGAAAAAGCCAGAAGTATGATTTTTTTTTTACAAAGAAGTAGTTTTTTTAAGAACAGGTGCTTTTTAAAGAAGTGGTACTCTTTTTACGAAAACTTTATTTTTTAAGAAAATGTACTTATTTAATTATCTCTAGAAAATTAAAGGTTTCGGTTAATGTATGAGAAATTCAGACTACAAGCTTACAAAGTCTGGAACATTTTACTAATTGAAAAATGTTTGTTTTTTGTTGGAAATAGTAAAAATAATAGATGGTATCAATTCAGGCCGTCGGTGGTGCAATGCTTAGTGTGCGCGGCTCTTGTACATGAGATCCTGGGTTCGAACCCTGCTCTGACCACCTTCAAACAAAAATTCTTTCGGCGGCGGTCACCTCGCATAGTGACGGCGACACTATCGAGTATATAGCCATGAAAAAGCTTCTCAAAATACCGTTCGGAATCGGTGTAAAACTGTAGGTCCCAATCAGTGAGTGAAAACTGGAAAGAGCACAGCTCAGTGATTGTGAGAATTTTTCCCCGGTCCCTTCATGGGATGTATTGAGAAACCATTTATTTATTTATTTTATCAATTCAGGCACAGTAGTTAGGCTTCTGATGATGAACTTGTCACGGAGTTCGAAACTAGTTATGACAGCGAGTGTGCTTAATTGAATTGTCCATTATTTCCAACAAAATTCAACCATTTTTCAATTAGAAAAATGATCCTGACCTTGTAAGCTTGTAGTGTGAATTTCTCATACATTAACTGAAATCTAACAAAATCGGTCATAAAATTCAAAGAAAAGGCAAGGTATTCGGCCATGTTCTGTAACAGAATCCAGGCAAACATAAAACGTTTCAGAATATTTGGGTTTCTGCAAAACAATTCAGAAGAAAAATATCAGTTTTGAATTAGAATGCAAATGCCTTCTGATTTTAATACCAAACAATTCAGAACAAAAATATTTCAAGTTTTATTCTGAAAGAAAATCCTGATTCAAAATGATTCTGTATGCAGAACAGGGTCGATTATTTTATTTTTAAGAAAAGTTACTGTTAAGAAAAGGAACTTTTGTAAGAAATTGTGTTTTTTAAGAGAGTTAATTAATTTTCTAGCGATCTCTCAAATAAAACGCTTACATTTAAATTAAAAATGGTTACATTTAATTTTGACACTTAATTTGACATTTAATTTTGTCACCATTTTTAATTTAAATGCAATCGTTTTATTTGAGAGATCGCTAGAAAATTAATTAACTAATTCATTTTAATTACGCTATTTATTGAAAGTATCTAGACCATTGTTGTTGAAGTGCTAAGTAGGCGGACCATTGTACAACCCCATCATATAGAAGAATATACTTATTGAGGCTGAGAGAAAAATTATTTTCTAGTTTTTAGTGCATTTATAAATAAAACACTGCAACTTAATTTTTTTTAATTATTTTTTTTTTAAATTCTTTCACTTTGGCTTTTCTAAATTTTCATTTTATTGGTTTCAAAACTACAATATATACTAAATATTGGTTACAGGCTCCACCTAGCAAACTTCCCATTAAACCACAAATTTCCCAACATAAGTGAAACATCTACAGGGTGGGGCAAAAGTGGCGAAGGGATTTGAAAAATTAATAACTTTCCTAATTTAATTTTTTTTTATTTTTATTTTTAGGGCTTGTAAAATAAATCTGGGAGATTAATTATGAAAGGTTACAACGTTATCCAGCGAACCAAAATCATACAACTTTATTTTGAACATCATCGATCAATAATTCAAACTCAACGAGCCTATCGTCGTCATTTTAATGTGCGGAATTCAGCATCCGAATCAATGATTCGACGCTTAGTGACACGTTTTCAGGAACAAGGCTCAGTGAGGGATCTTCCACGAAGCGGAAGACCACATTCTGTAATTAGTGAAGCAAATATTCAACGCGTTCTGGAGAGTGTTGAGAAGAATCCTGAAACATCAACTCGAAGGCGCTCTGCTGAGCTGCAAATGTCTCGGCGGTCTTTACGCAGAATATTAAAGGGAAATTTACATCTTTTCCCATACAAGGTGCAGTTAGTGCAAGAACTAAAGCCAGGAGATTCCCAAGAACGAATAATTTATGCAGTTCGTTTCCAAGAATTGGCCAGAGAACATAATGATTTCATTCATCATCTGATAATGAGCGATGAGGGCACATTTTCAATTAAATGGTTTTGTAAACAAGCAGAACTGCAGAATATGGGGTATTGAGAACCCAAGAGTGGTTCATCAGAGACAATTACATCCACTTAAATGTACAGTATGGTGCGCAATTACGTCCCAAAGAATTATTGGACCATTCTTTTTCGAAGATAACGATGGAAATGGTGTAGCGGTAAATGACGAGCGATATCGAGATATGGTCCAAAATTTTTTAAGGCCAGCTCTTTCTGACAATCGGGAGATGTGGTTCCAACAAGATGGGGCCACTGCACACACTGCTCGAGCCACTATGCAGCTCCTAAGGCAGATTTTTGGCGAACGTTTAATTTCCAAAAATTCAGCATTCAATTGGCCTGCCCGTTCGCCGGATTTAACAGCACCAGATTATTTCCTTTGGGGGTATTTGAAAGAGAAGGTGTATATCAATAAACCCAGAACACTTGCACAGCTCAAAGAGAATATTCGAGCCGAAATAAGAGCGTTGCAGCCAGATATTCTGACTCGTGTCATGGAAAATGCTACTAAAAGAGCTCAACTTTGCGTCACTTACGTGACGTAATCTTTCACACCTAAATTGAAAAAATCTCCCAATATCATATTTTATTATTTTGTAAAAAAAAAAAAATAAAAATAAAAATTAAAAAAATTATGACTGTTTTAAACCCCTTCGTGACTTTTGCCCCACCCTGTAGTTAGTCTAGACACAAACCAAAGCAAAAGTAAACAATATGGTTAATAATAGTGGGATGTAGCATAATAGTGTTAAAACAAAAGATGTTTCATTATTTTTCTTTTAGCCCCCATCCCACAACGTGCGATAAGGAACTTCGTTCCAATAAAGTCCGGTAAAGCATTACGAAAATGGTTTTACCTGCAGAGGAATTGGGCAAATTTTCACAGCCAATAGTTCGTGCTCGTTTCACCATTTCGGAAGGACTATGGTTCTAGAAATATTTGCACGGCAAAATGACAATATAACGCCAACTGTCAAAATGTAGATTTACCTCAAAGTTTTAACTAACCCAATTCGAGATCATGTATATCGCAACAATTGTTGAGTTAGCTTATAAAAAGAGTGAATACAGTGAAAACATAAGGTAAAAGGGTATACTATGTTTAGAGATGTGTCAGTACCTACAAAAGGATGTGTAACAGGGACAAAATCCGTTTTCATTTTTCGCAGCATACATAACCCACTATCGTCTCACCGCACTCGATTTGCCAAACTTGAACTGCTGGTCGATTCTTCGAACTCCTTTATATGTTTTATGTTTGAATTTTGTTTGACATTTTGATTGATTTTTATTGAGTGTATTTTCTTTTAAATTTGTGACGGAGAAAGTCAATCGAATTGTTCTATGTATTTTAACACGGTTGTAAAATTCACACACATGAAGCGCTATAGCTTACAGAAGTGCATTCAATTGGTAACATTACCAATCAAGGACGTAAATATACACGGATAGAATTATTTGGTCTATTTGTGTGTGTGTTTAATTTTGAAGATATACTTTCGTGCTTTTTCGTGCCACAGAACTCTCGACTTGCACGCACTATACACGAACGATATTCAAATTTCCTGCACGAACACATCGTGCACATCGTGGCACAGAAAAAAGCGCGGCCGGTGCCCACCTCTACATTGAGTAAATATAGAATAGAGAAGTTTATTTTCTCAATAATTTTAACTCCATAGGCATGGTTGCAAGTAAACGCTGGATGGTGGAATGCATGGGTGCAATAATACCAGATAGAGGCATAAGTACAAAGTATCCAACGAGACAATGCCAACGGCATTTTGTATTTGTGTGGTGAACTAGTTTTGTTAAATACAACACAGAAGTAAACCGACAATAAAAGTCAACAAAAAGGTTGAATATACATTTAAATTGTACAGTCATGTACGAGTACATCAGAAAATTAAGTCAACATTCACGCACGCTCACGTGAACAATACTTGATCCTACTCACAATCACGCGTGAATTACGACAATCACGTGACTAGCGCTCTCTAGTCCAAATTCATAGCATTCAATACAAGAACAACAACACTAGATTATCATTTCACCACAGAGTACCTTTAACTATTATTGCTCGACGAGACACATTTTCGAGGAACAGTACACAGTGACACGTTGTTTATGCATTTTTTTTTCTCAACAAACACTAGTGTATTTTCTGAACCCCATAGGCGGCAATTTTTACATTATCGAAGACATTAACTGGCTATCGGTGGTGCGAATCTTGTACATCAGAACTTGGGTTTGATCTCTGCTCGACCACCTTACATTTATTTCGATGGCATCGCCACGTATATGTTTCACATATGTTTATTCCGATTATTAAAAATGGACCGCTATACGAAAGAAGATTACAAAAATTTGGAAAGTTAGAACTGTGACACTTACTGCCGCTGCCATGAAGACAAGTAAGTAGGCACTTGGATGTGGATTTATTGTTTACAAAAGGCTACGACATCTAGTCTCTAGGTTCGACCAGCTGAGTGAACATATAGCCAATACGTGGTTGAATTTTATGTTTCGGGATTTGGCAACCCTAGTGTTGCAATCTGGCAACTGACAGCTCTATCGTAAAGTTCGACATTTTTGAGGTTATGCGTACTCAGAACATTATGACATTCGAGCGCAATTTGTGTGGTTTACAGTAACTTAAAAGATTCATCTCGGCCCAAAAATGGAATTAAATCGTGAACATTTTCGTGCGATTATTTTTTACAACTTTCGACGTGGACAGCAGCAGTGTATGGATGAACAGCACCAGTGCATGGATGAACTTAATTCAATTTTTGGCGATGAAGCTCCATCAAGGACCAGTGTTGATCGATGGTATGGTGAATTCAATCGTGGTCGTAGTTCACTCCAAGACGAATTTCGTGAAGGTCGTCCAAAATCAGCTGTTGTTCCGAAAACCATCGATGCAGTGCACGAACTGATTTTGCCAGATCGTCATGTGACCTATCGCAGAGTTTGATACAACCTTAGGCATTAGTGGGACCAGCATACATTCAATATTGCATAAACATTTGACTGTCAATAAAATTTGTTCGCGTTGGATCCCACACAATTTGTCAATCGCTCAAAAAAAGGCTCGTGTGGATTGGTTGAAAGGAATGCTCCAAAAATACGATCGCGGTGCATCGAAACACGTCTATGACATCGGGACAGGTGATGAATCCTGGATTTACGCGTATGAGCCCGAAAGTAAACAGCAGTCAACTGTATGGGTGTTTCAAGATGAGCCAAATCCAACAAAAGTTGTTCGCGCCCGAAGCACTGCCAAGCAAATGGTCGCATGTTTTTTCGGAAAACCCAGACAGGTCGCAACCGTACCACTAGAACAACGCGGAACAGTGAATTCTGAGTGGTACACAACCATTTGTTTGCCAGTTGTCTTCCAAGAAATCAGGAAAACCAGTCGCCGAAGACAGATCACTCTTCACCACGACAATGCGAGCTTTCACACATCGGCTGAAACAACTGCATTTTTGAGCACCCAAAACATCGATTTGATGGGTCATCCGCCGTATAGTCCTGCCTTGGCACCGAATGACTTCTTTTTATTCCCGTACGTAAAGAACAAACTTAGAGGTCAACGTTTTTCGACACCTGAAGAAGCGGTTGCTGCATTCAGAATGCATGTTTTGAGATACCTCAATCGGAGTGGCAAAAGTGTTCAATCGCATGCAAAAGTGTATAAATCTTCATGGGGAATATTTTGAAAAACAATAAAGTGATTTTCGATGATTAATATTTGTTTTTGTTCTGTAATCCCGAAACATAAAATTAAACCGCATACTTAAACTCATACACGCGGAATATTTAAACATTTTGTTAGTTAGTGTATACGTCCCGTCGGAATATAAATACGATGCGGTTCTATGAGAGTCTAGAAGAGACCTATGACAGCCGCCTGACATTAAGACTATTGTAGGTGAGTTGAATGCGAAAATCAACCAACCGTCGGTACATCCAGACTACATACCACCACTTTGGCCCACAGAATTAGACTGATACGATTATATTTCGCAGCAGAAAATAACTGTGGTACTATAGTCCAACATACAGGGTGATTCAGGAAGTTTCGGACAAATTTCTCCAGAGTATTCCTTGGCTCATTTCATGAAAAAAAGTCCACTAGGATCATGTCCGAAAATGCAAGGATGCGATATGGCAGCGGGTTCAAAATTTTCGGATTGTAGGTCGGAGGGTAGTAGGGTAAAGTCGGAACATTTTTGCATTTCAGTAAAATTGTCATAACTTTGGAACGGTAAGACCTCTGGGCATCGTTTAGGTCATTTTGGAAAGGCAAGAGGTATGGCTATCTTTCAACAGTAAACATAAGTTACCTGCCACCTGTTTGAGCAAGTTGAGGTTATGTGAATTTTTTTTCCATTTTTTTCCGAATACTCTGTATCTCGGCGATTTGACTTCTTTCTACTTTTTTATGCATTCTGAAAGGCCTCTTAAAGACCTTTCCAACAAGCCCAACCACTGGCTCAGAAGTTAGCAACTTTACCCGACCACCCTCTGACCACCAATCCGAAAATTTTGAACCCGCTGCCATTTCGCACCCTTGTATATTCCGACATGGTCCTAGTGGACTTTTCTTCTTGAAATGAGCCAAGGAATACGCTGGAGAAATTTGTCCCGAACTTCCTGAATCACCCTGTATAGTCATCCGCAAGTCTACTTGGTTCCATTTTGATCAGAAAGCAAAAAGACAGGTTTATATTATTTTTCATCCGGCCAACAATAAGTTAACCTAATGGTTGTCGCTTATTCACCCATATCCAAAGAACAGAGAAAATTTATGGTTTCCCATTACATCTCATGAAAGGTTTGGGGAAAGTTTCTCACACTCAGTGATTTCTAGTTTTTACATTCACTGATTGAGGCCTACAGTTTAACACCAGTTCCGAAAGGTATTATGAGTCGCTTTTTCATGGCTATGTTAGATCAGGGATAGAACCCACGTTCTGATGAACAAGAGCCGCGCACACTAACCATTGTACCACTGGCGGCCCAATGCACACTGATATTGCACAAAATATTATCTATTTCCCCGGTTAATTAGGATCTGTTGTGTTTTTGGGAACTTATCGTGACTACCAGCCAATTGTCCGCCCAATTTTTGTATTGGAGTTACGAAAATGGGCATGATAAAATTGTCCATTCTAAATTTCACAGCAGCTCTTGAAAAAAGTATTGCCTAGTACCAAATGCCATCAAGATCGGTTGCGGTTTACGCGAGATATCATGTTAATCAACCGGAAAGCCGTCAACATTTTGTATGAGAGGTACAAAAATGGGTGTGGCAAAGTTGTGCATTTTTATTTACAAAGAACAACACCTGACAAAACCTTGGTCAATACCAAATTTCATTCCGACCGGTTGTATTTTATGAGTGTTATCGTGTCGATTAACAGGACATCCACTAAACTTTTGTACAAGAAGCACCAGTACGGGAGTGGAACTACTAGAGTGTAAAACTAGAAAGAACAGAGCTCACTGGTTGTGAATTGCATCAGCTCATTAGCAAAATTTGGTTAGATGAATGCATGCCCGGCGATTGGAGTCTCAGTGTACTGCGACCAGTATTTAAAAAAGGTGACCCGATTCTCTGTGCCAACTACCGTGGAATAAGCCTTTTATCCATAGTATGTAAGGTTATGTCAAGTATAATGTGCAGGAGACTGAGGCCAATTATCGCTGGCCAGATTGGATCGTAACAGTGTGGCTTTCTGCCTGAAAAATTGACAACTGACCAGATTTTTATGCTACGCCAAAACCTGTAGAAAATCCATGGAAAACAAATCGACACCTATCATATAACTACTTGTCGATTGTAAGGCGGCCTTCGATATCTAGATACTTTACGTAGTAATGTCTGAGTATAGTATCCCACACATATGCTTGCAGGATACGCTTGCATACGCCTTTGCAGGTAACGGGGTTTTCAACAGAGACGCTACAAAAGTAAAGCGATAGGGACAGCAAACGACGCCATATTTTTTCTCGCTCTTTTAGCATTTCTCTTCAATAAGGTTTGCCATTTCATCATGGAAAGATATACGAGCCAACAGCGAGTCGAAATTATTAAAATTTACTACATAAATTTGGAGTCAGTGGCCTCAACTTTAAGAGGCCTCAACAATCAGCGATTAGGCTCATTTCTGCCTGAATGGCTTCGTCAATAAGCAAAATATGCGTTATTGGTCAGGCACCAATCCACACGTAATCCATGAGTCATCATTGCATCCCGAAAAAATTACGGTTTGGTGCGGTTTATGGGCCGGCGGCGTCATTGGGCCGTACTTCTTCCGTGATGATCAAGACCGGCATATTACAGTGAATCCGAATCGCTACCGTTCAATGATGACCGAATATTTTTGGCCCCAATTGGATAATATGGACTTGGAGGACATGTGGTTCCAACAGGACAAGCCACACAGCGAATGCCACAATCAATTTATTGGAAACCAAGTTTGGTGAACGAGTTATCTCACGAAATGGCCCAGTCGATTGGCCGCCTCGGTCGTGCGATTTGACGCCGTTAGATTATTTCCTGTGGGGCTACGTCAAGTCTATGGTCTATGCCAACAAGCCAGCGACGATTGATGAACTTCGTACGAATATCGAACGTGAAATTGCAGCAGTATCGGCCGATTTATGCTTGAAAACCGTCGAAAATTGGGTTCAGCGTCTGGACTTCTGCAAGCGTGCCCGTGGTGGCCATGCAAAAGGAATCGAGTTCCATACATAATAGCATCAAACGTACTTTCACAGGAATAAAGAATTTCATTGGTATCTAAAACCGGTTTTGTTTTATTTAAAAAAACTTTTGTAGCGCTCTTATTGAAAAACCCTTACCTCGGAGCTGCCGTAATCAAACAAGAACAACGTCAGGCTTGAGACCAAGCGGAGAATTGTGCTTGCGAATTAATGTAATTTTGGGCTAAGCAATCACTTCAGACAAAAAGCCCTCTCTCGAGTAACAAAAGGCCAGCTGTACCAGACTCTCATTATGGCGCAGAATCATCCTAGGTCTTATCCTAAGCAGACGAAATATCAGTAGGACTCTTCGAGAGAAAAATACTCAGAAAAATGTATGGCTTTATAGTGCACAACGGCGATTGTCGGCGACGCCTGAACCATGAGCTATATCCCGACATTGACATAGTTAAACGTATCAAAATAACGCGAGTGCGCAGGCTAGGTCATATCAGTAGAATTGATGAAGAAGGGGTTTCGAATCCGAACTAGAACGAACACTAAAAATAGGACACCAAGACCCCGCTGGAGGGATCAGGTTGACGAATCCCTGCGTACACTTAGTATTACCAAATGAAGAGATAAAGCAAAAGATGGAACAGGTTGGCGAAATATGTTATCTTCGATTTTTAAGGTCCCTGACCCCCGGGGTGTTGGAGACCGGATAAGTAAGTAAGTAAGTTGAAGCTAATCACATATGCCAGAAAAAAGTTTTAGAGGGAACGTGATTTTGTACAAAATTTGTCGATTTGTATGGGAGTTACCAGAAGGAGAGTGGTCATAACGCCCATTTTCAATCCGAAACTAAGTTAGGGCGAATACATAATAGGCAGTGACAAAATGATCGGTAAATATTTACGGCAGTTATCGTAGTGACCAGACGGACATAGCTCAAAAATCTTAATAAGTGCCGACAGTCCCAAATTTTGTCCAGCGATACCTTGCTATGACTAAAAAAAATAAATGGTTTCCCATTACATCCCATGAAGGGACCGGGGAGAACTTTTCACAATCACTGAGCTGTGCGCTTTCCAGTTTTCACTCACTGATTGGGACCTACAATTTTACACCGATTCCGAACGGTATTTTGAGAAGCATTTTCATGGCTATATACTCGATAGTTTCGCCGTCACTATGCGAGGTGACCGCCGCCGAAAGAAATTTAAGGTGGTCAGAGCAGGGATCGAACCCAGCATCTCAAGTACAAGAGGCGCGCACACTACCCATTGCGCCACCGACGGCCACCCTTGCTATGACTAATAGTAGAAATAACATATTCCCACATTTCCATGGTTGAGGGTATAACAAAGAACTAGAGTGATCACTGGGTAATTCGTGGATAATAAATTCGAGGTGATAGCACCGATTTGGTCATTCCCTGGAAGTGTTTAAGAATAAGTGAAGCGAAAATCCTACGAAATTTAGGCACGGAGAAGCAGGGCATCGGAAATCTGCAACTATCAGAGGTATCCACAGCCTTTCCAAATAAACTAATTACTAGCGCCGAATGCAGCCCCTCGTGACGATGAAAAGAACGGTGAACGTATGACTCTGTTTCAGTCAGTCGCAACGAGGATTGAAACTTGCGAATTGAAGAATGAAGCCCCAAAAACTCATTCAAAAAGTGAAATGCCGAAGTAACAGTCATGGCTACGATCACCTTTCGGGAAAGATAAACATGGAAAGCTAGTCGCAGATGTGCAGAGTATACTGGGGATATGGACAGAACAATTGTCTGCATTACCTGTCCAAACAAAATGCAATGCAGCTGAGGAAGTAATAATATAGAAGACGTTGCCTTCGCTTGTCCCGCCTAATCAAGAAGAAGTCCGAACCGGCAGAGCTGTTCAAGGCTCCCGGCGATTAGCTGGAAATGTGCCACAGCGATCCTAGTGGTGGTCCTGTCAAGTGAAAGATTATCGGTACTTCTCAGTGTGGCTTTATACTTGGAGAATCCTAACCCCTTATGTTGTTTGCGGCCATTTTTGTAGGAAAGAAAGAACATTTTTAACTCCTGTTACAATACAAATTTTAATACTCTCTGCGCCACTGTAGTTTCGGAATTTTTAAGCAAACAGTAGCAGAGTAGTGCCGGGATACTAAAATATATTTAATTGTACCAAATGTATTAGAATTGTAGCATATTTGCCATCACTGGTCTCTTAGAGCTGTGCAAACATTCCAGGCTGTAACAACTTCCTGGTCTAGGGGTTGTTCACAATCTCACAATTGTTAAGAATACGAAATAATGTAGTAGAAACCCTTGTTTTGGTTTGATGCCTTAAATGGCGCAATCATGGGCTGTGGAAGGTTGGCATATTGTAACGCCTTACATCCTTTACTTTATGCAAATTACTTTCATAGGATTCCATTCTATTGTTTTCTTAGGTGTTGTTAGTGCTGTTGTTAACATAAAGAATTACACAAATTATAGACACAAACCGACATAATAGACACAACGCAATTTCCCCTCTTAGTAATTTCGCTGTTATTTTGGTACTTAAAGTTAATTAGACAAAAGGATAATTACGGTTGTACATGATACATTTGTTATCCACTTGGTAAAAGATTTACAGGAATGAATGGTTGTGAAATGTTGGGCAAATGCAATTGTTTATAAGTTTCCTAATAGATACACGTATAAACACGTCTAAGTTTCACTGAAAAAAAAATTCAACAAAACCCAGCCTACACAGGAAATGCATAACCACAATCCACATATCCATTGGCTCAATGAATTGATTCATAAATGCAATGATATTTGTCGTTGGTTCCATCAATATGTACATTGTGGTGCAGGAATGTAAAATTGTCAAGTCCATTATCACAACCAAATATCCAAATTGTTCATTGTTTCAATGATTATGCGTTGACTGGGGTTTGATGATGTCTGTTGGTGTAAAAAAACTGGGCGTCATTATTTAAGCAATGGAGGTGGTATTTAGGTAGCTTTAAGAAAACGGTGCATTCATAGAACTTGAATGTTCGTGTTAAGGTAATGCCAATTTTTCAACATTTTGAATGTTTTTGATATGATTTGATATTTATTAAGCCTTCCCACAAAAAGCTAAACCTGTCTTTATCTGGAAATGTAGGTTGTCAAAAACCCGCTTTGTGGTTTTTATATTTAATAAAGACAGCTTCTTATTTGAATTCGAGAATCATGTTGAAATTATTTAAGGTACCTTTTGGACCTTATATTTTATAAGGCTCAATGAAATTTAAAATAATTATAGAATTTATCTTTCGATAGGAATTTGGGCTTGATTGGAAAAGTTCTTAAAAAAAAGATGGTGAACTACGAACAGCGTCCTCTATCAAATTCCACTGCACTGAAAGAAAAACGCTTCGTTGCATGGACGAAACATTCGTTCATCCGACAATTTGGTAGTCGCTGCAACGAAAACTTTCATACATGATTTCTTTGACAATTTGTCATTTCCTTGCTGCTCCAACTTTCTTTTCGTTCCTGCAACAATTCTATTTAATGTGAATTTTGTAGAAAAATGGGTTAACAATTACAAAAACAAGAGATGATATTTAAACTACTGATATTTGGTTGATCTCTAACTTTTCATAATTTATATTTATTATTTATTTATTTTGGAGGTTTAACAACATTTTTGGTTGACGTAACAATTTCGTTATTGTAACGAAACTAATTTTTGTGAAGGTAAAGAGAGAAGATCAGTCGAAACAAATGAGCGGGCGTAAAAAAGAGGCAGCAAGAGAAAATGGTGAGCGTGGTGAGCGTGGGTCACGTACACATCTTGAATCAGTTTCTGTGCACCAATCGAAAGTGGTGGTTATATTTCTCCGCCTGAATAATTTAAATAAATTTGTGAAAAAGACTAATTATTTATACTAATAATAATCATTTATTGTGAAAAATTAATTTTGTGAATTTTATGTGTTTGCTGTGATCGTTTGTGTGAATTGAGTATTTAAAAACAGAATGCAAGGAGCAACACAACAGCAAAAAACTTGACACATCGATAGCAGAAAAACTATCCCGAACTGTGTAACTGAACATTTGTGTGTGAATAAGCCCATGACGGTACAAATAGCAACAAAATGTTCGTGGTTTTGTGTTTTAGCCATAACTCGGTTGCGTTTGATTCTGTATTGGTCCTTGGATTCAAAAAAAAAAAAACTCAAAGCCATACATACATATTGCGGGCAGTCGAGTCGAAGTCAATGAAAACGATGAAGTCAAAGGAACAAAGTGTTTCAAGTAAGACAAACATAAACAATAACAATTTAACGTACAGGATGTCTGGTGGCAAATTTACATTTTTAAATACGATTATTTCAAAAAGTAATAAACGGTGCGGAGGGAGGGTGGCTCCGCTGGAATTATCGATTGTGCGGATTCGTCAGTCAGGGTGTCGAAGTGGTCGTGTAAGCATCGTGCGTTCGCTGTGGAGACATTTTTTAAGAGACGATGTTGGAGCGTTTTCGCACTGTAAATCCCTGTTTTTGGAGCGACGAGGCTCATTTTCACTGAAACGGCCACGTCAGCAAGCAAAACTGCCGGTACTGGTCTCCAAAAACTCGCAACCCTCGATTGAAGCATCAAAAACCAGTGCATTGCTCCAGGGTAACTGTTTGGTGTGCCTTATCCACGCATGAGATAATTGGATCAGCGTGTGGTGCAGAACACAAGGCTCCGTTTTTGACAGTGTGTTCAACTCGACATAAGACATCTGGATGACATACACTTTAAAAAATAAAATCCGCATTCCCATTCTATCGTTCAATGCTCTTAATAAAACTTTGTGTCAGTTATTATGTTTTTTATTTAAGTTTGAAAATACAAATCTGTTACCAGACACCCTGTACAATCAAATGAATCCAACAGAAATTTTAACAAATTTGGTTAAAATAAATAAAAAGCTGTTGAAGAAAATGCTTGCAGAGCGACCACCGGCTTAATGACAGCGAGATATGGCGCTAGAATTGAATGACAGAACCCTTAGCACAACAACAATTGAACGATTTAAGAAAACAATGATGCGGTTCTATTGTAAAAGAGTTGAGTTTGTCTTCATGGTGGGTACAGATATAGATATTGAATAAATTTTTTTGTATACGATTGGGTGGCGAACCAGAACAAAATTTTGAACAAAATTTGCAGGACAACGTCTGCCGGGTCAGCTGGTCTTATATGTATATAAATGTTAATAATAAATTCCTCATATTTGTTTTTAATTAAAAAAAAAAAAAAAAAAAATGGTTTCCCATTACATCCCATGAAGGGACCGGGGAAAACTTCTCACAATCACTGAGCTGTGCGTTTTCCAGTTTTCACTCACTGATTGGGACCTACAGTTTTACACCGATTCCGAACGGTATTTTGAGACGCTTTTTCATGGCTATATACTCGATAGTGTCGCCGCCACTATGCGAGGTGACCGCCGCCTAAAGAAATTTGAAGGTGGTCAGAGCAGGGTTCGAACCCAGGATCTCATGTACAAGAGCCGCGCACACTAACCATTGCACCACCGACGGCCACATGTTTGTTTTTAATTGCAGACCCTTAATTGGACGGCCACAATAATACTCAACCCCTGACTACAACTCTAGATGAGTGTTTCAACATTGAATGGACTTAATATACATATTTATATAATAGGGATCAGGCTCGGGACAAAAATTCAAAATGTTTTTTGTCAAAACACTTGCAATGTAATACAATCAGTGTATTTATGTAGAATTGCCAATAAATAATTTCAATCACACTTCAAAACATTCTTTGCAGCAATGAAGCAAATTCATTGCTGTAATGAAACAAATTTATTGCAACAATGAAACAAATTCATTGCAGTTACGAAACAAATTCGTTGCAGTAAGGAAGATAATTCATTGCAGCATCACAGTATCGAACAATTAGCAGTTGATGAACATATTTTCATAGCGGGAATGAAACTGTACGTTAGCTGACTTTCGATGACAAAAGTTGTTGGGGTGATGAACATTTTCATCCCAGTAACGAGGTTTTTCCGTTCAGTGTGCCTTCTTTATGTTAGGTTTTTCTTTTTTCTTCTGTTTTTTCAGCAATACAGTTTGTATCCTTACAAAGCGAATTCAATTTGCAGGATTGCCACGGATGAATTAGTCATTACACAGTGGAAGTCGAAAACCTAGACACGGCAGGATAGGACGGTTTTGTCCTAAGTCGAGCACGAGGAACCAGACCGCATCAACAGTTTTTTGAGTTACACTTACGGTTTCATATAAACTATATGTAGGCTTGCCAGACTTAGTGTTTTCAACATTACGCGCACTTTTTTTGTTCGTTGTACAGTCTCTGCATAACCCATAAAAAAGTAGGCGAAAGTAATTTTTTTAATCATTGTACTTTTTTTTTAGTTTTTTTTTTGTTTTTCTTTGGTCCAAAACCCAATTCACACTAGTGACTAGTGTGAATACACACCGCAGTGGCTTAACGGGCTAGACGCTGCTGAAGATGATGCTTCACAAACATCGAAACGATCGTCCAGCGAATATGAGTTCGAATCCCACCAGCGGCATTTACATTTTTTTCACTAACCGGAGAAATTATGATCTCGTACAGCCTTAAAGGAAATCACAACTTTAGATTGACTTAAACCAGGTGGAATTACAAAAATTGTTGACTTACATTTTTCATGTCGTTTTGATGAAAGACTTTGAAATTTAAAAGTATTTGGACTTGTTTATATTATATATTGAGTATTTACACAAAATTATTTACACAAAAATTTTCACGCACAAATCGAAATGCCGTTGCTGATTTATTGTTGGAGGTTTGAGCCATTGGCTCTATCTGGTATTATTAAAGCAATACTTTCCATCATGCAACCGCCCATATGAAACACACTAAATGTCATCAAAATACTGAGAGAGATGGCGTCTCTATACATCATTACTCTATGTGTGAAACCGTAATTGTAGCTCAAAAAACTAATGACGTAGTTTGATTCCTTGTACAATTCGTCATGTTGAGTGCTCAAATAGCCCATTGTTTCAGCTGATGTGTGGGACCTCGCATTTTCCTGATGCAAAATGATCCGTCTTCTATTGTTGTTTTTCCTTATTCCTTCGAACACTGTTGGCAAACAGAATTGATCGTCCTGCGTTCTCATAAAGACACCGACATAAAACGCAATCATTTGTTTCGATGTGTTTCTTTCACGAACAACTTTTGTTGGATTTAGCTCGTCTTGAAAGTCCCATACGCTCGATTGCTGTTTCTACGGGCTCATATGCGTAGATCCATGGTTCGTCACATGTGACGATGTTATACTCTGCATTTGAGCTACCGCGGTTGTATTTTTTCAACATTAGAGGGCGGATCAAAAACTTCGTGACTTTTTGAATGAAACACAGCTTTTTTTTGCAAAAAAAAAATAATTATTTTTCAACATAATCTCCTTTTAGCTCAATACACTTAGTCCAACGTTTTTCCAATTTTTGTATCCCTTCCAAAAAATCTCTGGAGCTAAATCTGTTTCCACTGAGCCATTTCTTTAGGTGTGGAAATAGGAAATAGTCACTGGGGGCTAAATTCGGAGAATATGGCAGATGGGGTACTAATTCGTAGCCCAATTCATGGAATTTTGTCATTGAGACTACACACGTGCGTTTATGGTCCATTGAGTGTAAACGCGGCATCCATCTTGGAGACAGCATTCTGAAACCCAACTGATCATTTAAAATCAAAACCACACTGTCATATGAAATGCCTATGGCATGGACAATCTCACGCCCTTTTACTCTTCGATCGGCCAACACATATCATGGACTTTTTCGACATTTTCGGGTGAATTGACCTCAATGGGCCGTCCAGAACGTTCAGCGTCATTTGTACTTCTGCAATCACAACAGTCAATAAACCACATTTTTTTTACCATTGAAATCGAGCGTGCAGAGTCCCCATAGTATTTATTAAGCTTTTCCTTGGTTTGATTGACGGTTTTTCGCAAAAAATAATGTTTAATGAGTACGTGAAATTCACTCTTTTCCATTTTTAAAAAATGCACGAGGTTGTATGTTTTGAACAGCTGTACAATGCAAACTAAATGACTTGTTCAAAATTTGACAGTGGTCTATTAACGGGTGGTACTTGATGGGAGCAGAGTTGCATTTCATACAACTACGAGGGAAGTTCGAAAAGTCAGGGACTTATTGGTCCGCCCGTACTTTGCTCCAATCGACACAAGTCTTTTTTGAGCATTCGTCAAATTATGTGGGATCCAACGAGAAGAAAATTAAATGAACATGCAATATCTTATTGACGCTTGTCATACTAATGCCAAAGGATGCCTCAATCTCAAGGTATGTCACATGTCGGTATTGCTTTATCAGTTCACGCACAGTATCGATGGTTTCCGGCAAATCGACCGAAGTTGGTCGTCCAAAAAATTCATCCTAAGGCGAACGGCGTCCGACACTGTACTCTTGGCACCAGCGACTTAAAGTGGTTTCTGATGGTGTTTCTTCACCAAAAGTTTAAACAAGTTGATTGAGATACTCTTGTCTCGATAATCCACGCCGAAAATCGAAAAAATCCTAGCACGAAAAAGTTCACGTGTTTATTCCTTATTTTGACCGAGACGAATTTTTCAACACAATGTAAATAGAAAAAATAGTGCTCGATAGTGCAAACAATATAAGTTCCAGTTTGCATCTGGCAACACTAGTAATGACAGTACCCAAAATATAAGTGGCAACGTCGTAGTGCTTCGTGAAATTTGAAATAGAATACGCCATCCGATAAGACAGAAAACATATATAACAACAAATTCATTTGCTTATATTATTTATCATTTATTGTTATATATGTTTTCTGTCTTATCGGATGGCGTATTCTACGTTAAACCTAATGGCCGTGTCTCTGACACAGCCTGCAGGGACAGTCCGTGGCCGAAGGCCTCGGACAACTGTCTGCTGTAAGTTTTATATTTACCAACGGCATTTGATTCAAGTCCGTTTAAAAAAAAAATATTATGTTCCATTTTTTTAAACATAATTAAATTTATGTATTTTAATTAATATTTTTATTGAAATAAGTTCTGCGAATGTTGAGAGGGCCGCCCTAATATTAAAAAAGGTTTATCTTATCGAGTCTTCGCATTAGCATTCGAGCGTTGTGTGAAAGCTTTACGCTTTACAATTCAAAATTAATGTTGCAACAGCTTTATTGAAGCTTTCGCAAAAAAGCTTTATTACGTTAGCTTACTGTTTGTTTCACTTTTTACTAGATACATGTTGCCAAGCAACATTAGCTTGCTGTTCGTTTCACTTTTTACTAGATACATGTTCCTAAGCAATGTTGAGCAACCAAAAACACTCAAACACATATGTTTGAGTGTATGTGTTTAAACAATTTTCATTTGAGAAATTAAAATACTAGAAATATATCAACCAATATGAAATGTATATCAAACGAAAGATAACATCTTCATTTACCTACAAAAAAAATTTTAAAAAAATTCATCTAGCCGTTTCCTCAAATTCAATGAAATAAAAATTACAACAATAAAAACCTGACATGACTCCTCATACCGTAAGGTAAGACGTATTCTACGTCAAAATATATATTTTTAGTTAAAATGAGACTAAATTACAATTTATTAAATTTATTCAAGCTCCAGACCTTTTTAATATGTGTAAAGCGTATTTATTAGCTTTATATTATTTTCAAAAAAGTCCAGCAATAAAAGTGTTCCAGTGATACCAGGGCTGTCTGTATAGCTATTTGGTTCATTGGAACACTTTTCGTGGTCGATTTTTTTGAAAATAATATAAAGCTAGTATGTAAATATCCCTTATATTAAACAGGTATTGTGCTTGAATAAATTTAAAAAAATGTAAGTTTAAAAAACAGACTGACTAAAAAACTGCCGCAACGGAAATGATGAGACTAAATATATAAAACCAACATGTGAATGTAAGTTCGAATACCACCCGCGGCATTTACATTTTTTCATTAACCGGAAAAAACTTCGAATTTCGGAGTGCGAAACTAAACATGCCAATGAGTGTGCTTAACTGAATTGCCAAAACCCAACTATTTTTCAATCAGAAAATTTATCCTGACCTTGTAGTATGAATTTATTAGTTTTATTTTTTTCTATAAATACAAAATAAATGTTGTTCGTTGGTAAGCGCATCACTTGATAACTGCTGAAAATGTTCGCAAAAATCCATGTAAGATTCTTTGAATGAATTCATCATCGTAAGATTAGAATTATAGAGTAAATATATCTACAGAGAACATTCGCCCCATCTCAAGTTTTATTTCACACTCTTCGTTGTGAGATCGGAATGATAGAGAGATGTCGACTTACACCAGATAGAGTCACAAGATCTGTTGACTTACATATTTCATGTTGGTTTGGTGGAGAACTGCAAAAATTAAGTATATCTTCATTTTTCTATCTTTTATTGTTTTTATATATATGTATTTGTGTTGTACAGGTTGTCTGATGAAAGTCGCTTCCAAAAGAAAACCTGATAACTTTTTTTCCATCTAAGTAATCTGGATTGTTTTTATTTTGAAAAAAGAAGCTGGATTGTCCGCTGCTATCAGGCATTGAAGTCTGTAGTTTTAGTTCAAAGAGAATATAGGCCCACGTTTGGTAGATGGACCATTACGAGACTCGTGAATAATTTTGCAGAGCGTGGGATAGTCGCTAGAAGGCCTTATAATCGAAACCCTTCCGTTTGAACAGATGCAACAATTGCTGCTGTAACTTCTGCCATACAAAGCAACCCCAGTGTTTCAACATGGAGATTATCTTCCCAAGTGGGTGTCAGTAGGCAGACTTTGTAGACAATAATGCATAAGGATTTGAACTTACTCCCCTACAAAATTCAAATGGTTAATAATCTTAATGCAGTAGACTTGCCGATTAGCTTGGAATTTTGCCGGGAACGAGAACTTGCTGATTCCTCAAAAGCTGAATACTCGTACGATTTATTTCACATAAAAGAGTTTGATTCCATTTCTATCTCCGCAAGTCGTTCTATATGCACTGATGGTCTAATATTGTGACTCAAAATTGATTTAGTTACTTTTCTTTCAGTTGAATTGTGATGCTGTTGGAAGTTCAACGCAATCGCAATCAATATATGAACGAAGTTTTGTAGTTTTATGCAAATTTCATACTTCACTATTTCTATTTTTATACACTCTTAAAATATGATTATAAATTGTTTCCTTCGCAATATACAACATATTGTAAAGTACATTTTATTTTTTACTCAAGTTGAATCATGTTCAAATATTCAACACAGTCACAAAAAGGACCTGAGAAAATTTATTACCACAACAACGAGGCCAGGCAGAACAAATACTAATAGACATTTTTTGAAAATTATGATTTTATTGGGAAGGCAAATCGTGAGAGTGAAACACAACATCATTCAAATAGCTTACACGTCTTGCTTTACATTACCTCATTCGATCTACCCAATTGAAACCACACCTCGATTATGGCATCCTCTTCAACTTTGGGAACAAAAATCGCTGAGCATGGCACGGTAACGGTCGCCATTGACGGTAACGGAGGCTCCATGCCTATATTCGAAGACAAATGGGTATGATGTCACCAAACTAAAAACCGCAGTAAAGAGTCACTCGTTGTGTTTGCATCGGCTTCTCCTCGACGACGTGTGGATTTCCCGAGCCCCAAATGCGATAATTTTGTTTGTTAATGCAGCCCCAGAGGTGAAAAGAGCTTCACTAGGAAATGAGATTTTTCGGTGAAAATGCTCATCTGCATCCAAGCGATCTTCAGCGCATTAAGCGAAGCGAAAACGAATCCAATGGGCACGAGTTTTCATTTCTTGGACTAATTGGACTTTTTAGGCCGTCATACCGAGGTCATTATACAAAATTCTGCGCAAAGAAGTGCTAGAAATGTTCAATTGATGCGAACGGTGGCGAGTTGATGTTGATGGTTGTTTGTGCTACAGCGGTAATATTTTCCACAGAACACACTGTTTACCAGAACCTGAGCGGCAACAATATCAGGAGTACTGCATCGTTAAAAGCTAATGATGGCACGGAGATATTATCACCTGATCAGCAAGGGGATCGATGGCGCGAATTCCTTAAACCACAATATAGACTTTCGGATGATGTAGATCCTTCCCCTTCGGTAGTACACTCAGGTCGTAACCCGAGAAGAGATATTTCAACGGAATCCCCGTCGCACACTGTCGCGAGCGTGGCCAAAAATGGTTAAAGTCAAAGTACGAATTTTATTTTGTTTTTAATTTTATTTTATAGAAAACACTTCTATTAGTTCATATGTGAAATATTACGTTAAAGTTTTGCGTACTTTTTTGAGTTATTACAGCTCAAAGTTAAGGATTTTATGCAACATGGTAGATTTAGGGGGAAAACCTCAAATGTTACGTGTGGTTGTTATAGCTAAAATTCAAATCTGGTTTGGTAACGGCTAATATTTTTGTAACAGGGTTGTAAGCCAGGTATGTATTTCTAATTACAACACATTTTTTGTTTACAAATATTAACCATACGCGAAATACCGCTAGCCAAATGACAGTTCTTAATAATGTCAGTATTTTGGTACATAAGTTAAGTTCTAAAGTAAATTAAAAGAAAACACGTGATATCACTTTCCAAATTTTTTGATATTTTATTGCTACAAGTATGTATTTTAACATATAGAAAATTCTGCTTCTGAATGCTTTTACGTGTTTTGTGAATGTTTTTTAGTGTCGACATCAATACAGATTCGTGATATTTTTCAGCAGTGGTTGGAGTTGAAGAAAAGAAATGCAGTTAATGTGTTCCATCCAATTGAACAGTTTGTGGAAAATCGTATTCGAAGAATATTAACGAATGCAGAGAAGGAAAAATTAACATTCCCTCTTTTTAAAATTAGCAGTAATTGGGTTAAATACAGACGTGGGAAAAGTAGGCTTGAAACTGCGTTGAGTAACTGGCTAGATACTGAGATATTTATTGAAGTCATTTGCGTTGTAAGTATTCTTATGATCTTAGATTTTTTTTAGTAAAACATAATTCAGTTCTATTAGGAACCCAGTACAAGTACCGGTAGGGGCCGGTCATCCGTTTCTTATGAGAATGCATCACAACGAACGAAAAGGAGGCGAATCGAAGAGCTTGTTTCGTGTACATCAGCTGATGCTCTTACTAAAGCCACAGACAAAGTATCTGTATAAAAAAAGATAAAATATCAGTAGAAAGAGCTTTAGCCCTATATCTTGACATGGATCTCTCTGTAAGACAATATAACATGATGAGAAAAGTAGTAAATTCTGTGCACGAGAATTGTTTTCCCTCCTATTATTTAATTGCAGAAGCTAAAAAAATGTATTCCTGATGATATTCATATAACAGAAACTTCAGCAGAGATTCCTATGCAAACAATTTTAGACAAAACTTGTGAAAGCATATTAAATAGCTCCGCATTTGCAACTAAAAACAAACTTATTCTACAATGCAAATGGGGATTTGATGGCAGTAGTGGTCATAGTGCATATAAACAAAAATTTGAAAACGAAGATGATAGTGATGAATTTTTATTTGTAACCTCTTTTGTGCCATTACGTTTGTTGGATTGGGCAGATGAAAAAAGTAGTATGGCAAAATGATAAACACTCTTCTTGGAGGTTATGCAGACCTCCCAAAATAATATTTACCAAGGAAAACCCTGATGTAATAAACACAGTGAGGAGAAACATACAAACGCAAATTGATAACTTAGATGTATATAATTACAAATCGGAAAACAAACATTTTAATGTTCATTACAATATGAAGTTAACAATGATAGACGGTGCGGTTTTAAATGTATTAAATGAAAACAAAAGTAGTTCAACTTGCGTTTTGTGTGGAGCATAGCCATCCGAAATGAATAGAATGCCAATTTTTGAACGGCCTGTCAATGAAGGGTGCTACAAATACGGATTGTCGACATTGCACGCGTGGATTTATACATATATTGCGTACATATTGCGTATAAAAAATCCATCAAAACATGGCGAAAACCAGGAAAGGAAATAACCGATCAAGTTGAAGAGAAAAAAAGGATTATACAAAATAGATTTAAAAAAGAAATGGACCCGATAGTTGACAGGGTTAAGACGGGATATGGTACATCGAATGATGGAAATACAGCTAGACGTTTTTTTTTCAATTGTAGAGCTTTCGGCTGAAATTACAGGTGTAGATAAAACATTAATTAACAATTTTTCAATTATTTTAAGTACACTGTCATGTGGGCGCAATGTTAATATTCCAAATTTTGAGAACCTCTTAAAAGAAACTGCATTTCTTTACTACAGATTGTATCCTAGGTACTATATGCCTGCAACAGTGTACAAAATTTTAATTCACGGCGTTGATTATGTTAAGTATTTTACCATTCAGAAGTTTTATGTGACAGATTTTCAATAGTCCGAAGAGATCGCGCGGTTAAATCTGGCGGTGGTGTATTAATCGCTGTGCTCAGATCATTGTCTTATGACGTTGTGATAACGAACATAAGTGATATAGAGTTCTTAGCACTCTCTGTGAGGTTGGGCGCTGCCAAACTTTATATAACTTGTTCGTATATTCCACCTTCGTCAGAGTTTGGAATTTATGAGATGCACTTGGATGCCAACTCTGAAGTGTATGGGAAGCTTGGTGACAGTGACAGCTTACTGATATTGGGTGATTTCAATTTACCTTTGGTATCATGGTTACCCTTACCTGATACTAAACATCTCACTCCGTTAACTCCTTGCGACTGGACTTCTGATTTTCTGACTCATTTCTTCTCTGAATCTTGTTCAGATTAACGATATTGTTAATGCTATGAATAGGACACTTGATCTTGTAATAGTTAATAATTCTGATAATTTTGAAGTTTCCCGCGTTAATCCTCTAAGTTTGCCCGAGGACTCATACCATCCTACAATTTGTATTCGTTTCTATCTCCAGACTGAAAATTCAATCTATTCAAAATCTACCAGGAGAACTTTTTGTTTCTCACGTGCTAATTTTGTCTTACTGAATAGTCTTTTTGAATCTGTCGATTGGAGGTCAATATTAGATTGCGAGGATCGCCAGAGCTTTGATGGGAGCTTGATTAATTTTTATGATGTAATGTGGCGATGTATACGTAAATCTGTGCCGAGGGTATCTGCAGAAGATGAGAATTGCTCACCTCCTTGGTCTTCTAAATATTTAAAGCAGTTAAAAAATGCCAGGAGTAGATTACATAAAAAGTTTAGGGTATCAGGTAGATCTTTTGATTATAGTAAGTACACTATTGCCAGATGTCGTTACGAGGCAGAATCTCGCAAGTGTTATCAATCTTACTTGTCCAAGGTTGGTAAGAATTTTAGGAACAATCCTAAAAGTTTTTTCAACTTTGTTAACACCAAGCGTAAGTCCGTATCAAGACCTTCTCGAATTGTGATGAATGATGTCGAATGCATAGACTCTGAATCTATTGCCAATTGTTTTGCTGACTTTTCTCATCTGTTTACTCGGTTAATTCAGTATCGACTACCTGTGACTATCCTTATGATATTCGTTCATTAGATCCGTTCAGGATCACTTCTATGAGTGATACGTGGGTCCAGGATAACCTTTCATCACTGAAGCCCACGAACACTTATGGACCTGACGGGATCCCTAATTCGGTGCTAAAATACTGTTCTACGACATTAGCTACACCATTGACTATACTATTCAATGCATCTTTGAAATTTAGCTACTTTCCAGCGGTCTGGAAAAGTTCGTATATTGTCACTCTTCATAAGTCGGGTAGCATTGCAAATGTGTCAAATTATAGAGGTATTGCGAAACTGAGTGCGATTCCGAAACTTCTTGAGAAACTGGTCACTGACATTATATCTTACAAAGTTTCCTCTATTATTGACTGTAGACAACATGGTTTTCTCAAAGGTCTATCTACAGTTACAAACTTACTTCAATTTTCTTCTCACGTAATTGATGGTTTTATTTCGGGAATGCAAACCGATGTTATTTACACGGATCTTAGTAAAGCTTTCGATAAGGTTAACCATCGCCTCCTACTGAGTAAATTAAGCGCTATCGGGTTTAATAGTAATATTACTGAATGGATTTCATCTTACCTTACTGGTCGCGAACAGATGGTAATTTTTCGGGATTCGTTATCTAGACCTATCCAAGTGTCTTCCGGCGTAGTCACCTGGGTCCTATTTTATTTCTCTTGTTTATCAACGCTTTGCCTAATTCGGTAGCTGAGTCTAATGTGCTTATGTACGCGGTCGATGTGAAAATATTTAGGTCATATAAAAATACTTCAGACTATATTCTACTTCAAAATGATCTGGATCGGTTTGGGAGTTGGTGCAATCATAACCTTATGGAGTTAAACTTGGGTAAATGTAAGCATATGGCGTTTTACAGATCACGTATGATTACCTCCCGGTATTCTATAGGTGGTTCTACGTTAGAATTGGTCAATACTTTCTTGGATTTAGGTTTTTTACTTGATAGGAAATTGTCTTTCAATAGTCACATTAGTGCTACTGTTAATAAGGCTTATGGCGTACTTTCGTTCATTAAGCGCTGGGCGAAGGAATTTTGTGATCCATATATCACGAAAAATCTTTTTACATCCCTTGTTAGGCCCATATTAGAATATGGATCAGTGGTATGGGATCCACAATATGACTTTTATGTGAATATGATAGAATCGGTACAGAAACAATTCCTTATTTTTTGTCTTAGGAACCTGAGATGGGATCCTAACGTCCATCTTCCTCCATATGTCAGTAGATTGTCTTTGATTAAATTACCTACTCTGGCTAGTAGACGGACTATGCTTAATTCGATTACAATATATAAGATTCTCAGGGGCGATATACGCTCTGAGTGTCTTCTTGGTCGTATTTCGATAAATATTCCTTCGAGAACTTCTAGGAACTATAAACCCCTGTATATAAGTTTTCGACGCTATAATCATGCTTTGAATGAACCGGTTCGGAGAATGTGCACAGATTTTAATGATGTTTATCAGTTTATTGACTTTTCTTTATCACCGGACATGATAAAGTCTTTTATTATAAATCATCTAAATAGCTAGTGTGTAGTATTTTATGTACGAGTATTAATGTTGTATTGATAATTTATGGTTTTATGTTTTAAAATTTATTATTTTTCAATAAGTATATAGTGGTAATCTGCGGATTTTGTTCCTCTTTTAACTGGTATTGCTTTAATCGGCTGTGAAGTTTTATGTAGCCGTTGCACGTTTTCCTCTCAGTTACTCCCCGCTACGGATCGGTCTGTGGTGTGTACGCTATCCCTACGTCACACAGTGTCACGGCAGTGGCCAAAAATGATATAAGTGAACATTAAAATTATATAATTGTTTTTTCTTTATTTACAAGTAAACACTTATATTAGATGAAATATAAAATTTTTTCTGGATATGTGGACTAGATTTTGTTTTATAGAAGCTCAATTGTGATAGTTGTTAAGCCTGTGGTACATCATTGCCAAATGTAGAATTTTATATAGTTTTGAAATGCTGTTATTTCAAATACATAATGTAACTGTCGGTATAGATTACATATAAATGTCAAATTTGAGTTGCATTTAATATGGCAACACTGGTTTTGTTGACAAATATGTATCACATGGAAAGAACCGTTAGCTGAAACATATGTCTACAGATGTGTCAAAGTGAATGTGAACCGCATGTTGTGAAGACTTAAAAAAAAAAATACATCAAAATACTACTCTAATTTTTGGATATTTAGTTCACAATAGTGTGTATTTAAACATATCTAAATTTCAACTGCGACAGAGTGCGCTTTTATTTTTTATGAATATTTTTCAGTGTCTACTCCATTGAAGATACGCGAATTATTCAATATATGGTTAGAGGTGAAGCACAACAAAAACACCATAATCGAGTGTAAAATAAAAGAATTTGTGGAAAATCATTTGGATCGAGAATTAGACGACTCTGAGAAAAAAAAAATTCACTTTACGCTTTGGAGATTTAGCAGTAATTGGAAAAAATATGGACGGAAAAAGGCTTCGTTTGAAAAAGCCTTTAGTAGCTGGTTGGATAGTGAAATATTGCATGGGGATCCAACTTCTGCTGTAAGTTATTATCAGTTCTTGGCATCAATCAGAGATAAAACAACTCTATTGTTTTTTTAGGAACCAAGTTCAAGTTCTGTTAAAGGTAGGCCACGTTTGTCTTTCGACCAAGCATCACATCGAACTAAGCGAAGACGTGTTGATGAACTTGTTGCATCAACATCTGCAGAAGCTATTACAAAAGCAGCAGAAAAATTGTCCGCTGGAAGTAACAGTGGAACTATTTCAGTGGAAAAGGCGCTCGCATTGTACGTGGATATGGATCTCTCTTGTAGGCAATACAATATGATGAGAAACGTTGTGAATGCTGTGCATAAAAATTGTTTTCCGTCCTATTATTCCATCGTAGAAGCAAAAAAAAAATTTATTCCAGATGGAATTAAAGTTTCAGAAACGGAAGCACATGTTCCATTACAGGCAATTTTGGATAAAACCGCAAATAGCATTTTAAATAAGTTGGAATTTGGTGCGGAAAATAATGTTATTTTAGAGTGCAAGTGGGGATTTGATGGCAGTGGCGGCCATAGCATATACAAACAAAAATTTGAAAGCCAAGACGCTACTGACGAGTTTTTGTTTGTTGCATCTTTCGTACCATTGCGTATCATGGAAGACAAAAATGAAAAAATTTTGTGGCAAAACAACAGACACTCTTCTCTTCGGCTATGTAGACCTCTGAAAATTTTATTTACTAAAGAAAATTCAGAGCTTATAATGCATTGTTCACATTGCATATAAACTACCCATAAAGTCATGGCGTATAGTGGATGAACAAAATAAGCGAGTAGTGGCGGAAAATAAAGAGAAGATTCAAAAAAAATTCAAGGATGAAATAGGGCTTATTGTAGACATGATTAAAACAGGATATGGCACTTCGAACGATGGTAACACGGCCAGACGTTTCTTTTCAAATATTGAACATGCGGCTCAGATAACAGGTGTTGATAAAACTTTAATAAACAACTTTTCTGTTATATTAAGAACATTGTCTAGTGGACTGCTCATAAATGTGACAAACTTTGAAAAGCTACTAAAGGAAACATTTACTTTATATATTAAGCTATACCCCTGGTATTACATGCCTGTTACTGTGCACAAAGTTTTAGTTCACGGTATTACTTACATCAAGTACTCCAATGTACCAATTGGAATGTTATCAGAGGAAGCCATCGAGTCCTGTCACAAAGTAATTCGAAGTAATAGATTGAGGCATACAAGAAAGACGAGTAGAGTTGACTCCAATAGGGATCTAATACATTACTTAATTCTGCAGTCAGAGCCTGATATTTCGATGAACAGTCAAAAAATAAAAATAAAAAGATACGATCTTAATGAAATAAAGGATTTTGTTTTTGTGGAAGATGAAAGCATAGTATCCGAGGATGATTTATGCAATAGTATTGATGTTGTAACATTTGAAGATGTAAGCGATGATAATAGTTAATAAGATATACGCATGTCTGGAACTAAAAATAAAGATATTGTTTTTATTAATAAAATCTTTTTGTTATTAATATAAAATTTGTACTGTTTTTTTAATATTTTGCATAAAGACCAATATAATTTTAAATTAAATATAATAAACTTATATATATGGGAGGATATATGGGAGGTATGCGTGTCCTTTGAGCTAATTGCATATAACTTAACACAGTTATCAATAATATATGAGAGACAAATCGAGTCAAATATAGTTCAATTCCAACAACAATTTTGGAAAATATAAGCATTTTTCGTTTCAGGATATATGGGAGGTATGCGTGTCCTTTGAGATAATTGCATATAACTTAACACAGTTATCAATAATATACGAGAGACAAATCGAGTCAAATATAGTTCAATTCCAACAACAATTTTGGAAAATATAAGCATTTTTCGTTTCAGGATATATGGGAGGTATGCGTGTCCTTTGAGATAATTGCATATAACTTAACACAGTTATCAATAATATATGAGAGACAAATCGAGTCAAATATAGTTCAATTCCAACAACAATTTTGGAAAATATAAGCATTTTTCGTTTCAGGATATATGGGAGGTAGGCGAGTCCTTTCACCGATTTTCACAAAACTTCGTTTTTTTTCCTATGTATAAAAGCAATGTGTACCAATTTTCATCTATCTATGTTAACTCCTTCTATTTTTGGCCACCGTTTGTATGAAATCACGACACTGTGCGTCATAGGGATGAGGCCCCCTCGGTCGGTTGGGGCGGGTGTGAGTGGCGTCGATGGGATCGTTCGTTAGAATGTCATCATAAGAAGCCATTGAGTCAAGCCACAAAAATTATAAGAAATGCCAGGTTAAGGCATGCGAGAAAAACAGGTAGGGTTCAATCTAATAAGGACCTAATAGTTTATCTTATAATACAGTCAGAACCATCAATTTCGATGTATAGTCAGAAAAAACGTTTTACAAACTACGATAAGAATGATATGTATGATATGATATGTATGTAATTGAAAGAGAAGATGGTACGAACATAGTGTCTAGCTATGGTATGATAGAGGAATCTGAGAGTAATAGTACCAGCGATGATCATTACAATATTTATGTTATGTAGTATTAATTTATTAACGTATATATTAATTTATGTTTAATAATAATTTAAGTATTGTTTTTTTTTGTCAGTTGCATGAAGAATTAATCAGTTTTAGGAGGTATACCCATATTTATGTTTTCATGTACATAAAGTAATAAAATTTATGTTTGATAACTTAAATAATCTTTTTAATTGTGGTAAAATGCTTGGATTTTACATGTCCTTAAGGATGTATGGGAAAGCTAATGACGAAAGCTTTATGCGAAACCTTTTTTGCATTGAATAAAAAGTAAAATGTGTATAGTTACACATAAAATACATTATAAGTAATTTGTGTGCCAAATTAAATAAGAAAATTATATTGGTTTGCTCTTATTTTTACTTTTTTAACAAGGGACATTTTCGAGGTAGGCGTATCCTTGCCCCGAATTAAACGAAATTTGGACTAAGCATTAAAGATATTTAATCTAACGTATATACGAAATTTCATTAAGTTATTATTTGTTTACATGAGTTATGGCATTTTTTTAATTCAGGATATATGGGAAGGACACGAATCCTTGGATGTAATATTACAAAATTTTAGGTATAACTATATTTCATCAATTAAATCATGTGTGCCAAATTTCCGAATTTTCTGACTACTCCTTCTATGTTTGGCCACTCGTTATATGAAACCACGACACTGTGCGTCGCAAGCAGAGATCGAGGCGGCGTTGTATGGGATGAAGGATCACAAATTTTCTGTTCGTGATAATATTCCAGCGGAACTGTTGAAATGTTGTGCATCAGCGTTTGCAGATGCCATTACAGTGGTCATCAGGTGTGCGTGGACAGACAACAAAATTTATATGGTGCGGAAAGAGGCAGTGGCTATCACTATCCCGAAAAAGGAGATCTAATGCTGTGCAGGAGCTGGAGAGGTATTACACTTCTCAATTAAATGGACAAAGTAATGGAGATCCTTATAATTCAACGAATCTCGTCGATGGTGGAGCAAATTGTGCGTAAGGAGCAGGCGGGTTTCGGGCGTATAGATTGTTTGACCAAAACGAATATAACCTACAAGATAGTGTCCATGATTCGTGAACCGTACAGAGATGCAGCGTTTAAAGTTCGTTTTAAAGGAAAGGCAAGCCAACCTTTAACCACATCTGTGGGAGCTAGACAAGGATGTGTCTTTTCCCCTACATTATTTCTTATACTTATGGGTGATGTCATGGATGTCCTTATCTACTGACAATTTCTAATGAAGTACTGGGTAACCTACATGCAACAGTCCTACTGAATTGGATGTATGTGGAAAAAATTGACATGGATCGGCCATATACTTAGGCGCTCTACATCAGATATTGCTAGAGCGCAACTTGAATGATACCCGCAGGAGTATCGAGGACCAGAAAAATTACCAAATACATGGAAGCGGTGCTTGGAAAAGAATGCACACAAATTCAACTACCATAGAACCAAATTAAATCACTTGCCAGAGACTGAAATCGATGGAGAAAATTCGTTGATGCCATATGTTCGTGTGAACCTTTTATTTAAACTTTATATTGTAATATTGATTTATAACGTTGTATTCTGTTTAAATAAATAAACAGTTATTGTCACGGAATACCGGAACGTAACTCAAATTAGACAGAAATTAATAGAAAAAATTTCAAAATTCAGTTGTGACAACCTCTAACTCTCCTATGACAACCTCTAATTCGGTTGTGAAAACCTCTGATGTGGCTGTGACGAGCTCTAGTGTGGTTGTGACAACCTCTAAATAGGGTTACGGCTACGTCGGCTGCCTCAACAGAATTTTTTAGTGAGTGCAGTGAGAGGGCTGAAACATTTACTGAGTACCCACTAGGTACTACCCTATTATTTGCAATACAGACAATAAGCCGACATTCATCACCATCTCCTGGCAAGGAGTTCACGTTTTCATCGGAGCATGACCCAGCCTGAAGTCGTTTCCCGCAAAGCCTGCCAAGTCCCTCGATTCAAATACTTTAAAAACTTGTTAGGGATCACAACCACACTGAACGGGAAAGCTTCGTCGCAGGGATACAAATTGTCGTAATCCCAACAATTTTTGTCATCGAAAGTGAGCTAACGTACTGGTTCATCCCCGTTACGAAAATGTGTTCATCAGCTGGAAATTTTTCGTCACTGTGATGAAAGTATGGTAAATTTGTTTCATTATTGCAACTAATTTGTTTGTTTTGAATTTGTTTCATTGTTCCAATGAATAAGTTTCGTTCTTCCAGTAAATTTATTTCATTCTTGCAATTAATTTATTTTATTTTTGCAATGCATTGTTTTCATTTCTGCAATGAATTTGTTTCATTGCTGCTACGAATTGGTTTCAATGATGCAACGAATTTGAGTCATTGTTGCAATGAAATTGTTTCATTAATGCAATGAATTTGTTCCTTCGTTGGAAACACTTAGTTTCTTCTACTTCTTCATTTTCATTGGATTCAATATAATACAATGCAACGAAACATGCCCGACCATGCGACCATACCAAATAACGATATATGCGCGACTGAATTATGGATAAAATACAAGTTTTTCGATTTGTAAGAACCACAACTTTTTGTTGCGATTTGTACCGTCCCGTGCATACACACACACAAACGTTCATTTACATATATCGCTGTTGTTTTTTTCAAAGCCAACCAAATGTTTAGAACTCGGTACGACAGTCGCCAAAATCTTCCGATATCGGATCCGAAATCGGACCGAAGTCGTTACAAAATACGTATTGAGTGATTGACACGATGTCTGACCTACGTAGCTAAGGGAAATTTGATGTTATGTGCGACATGTTGTACCGACTTCTGAACGATTTCTCAATGTAAATCGTGGGAAATCCTGAAGTGAAATTCGACGCGTCGTAACAAATTCGGACCGATATCGTACCAAATATCTAAAGTAATTCGGATGTTCTTGCCGACCGTAGGCAGAATTCGGATCCCGAATCTGACAGAAATCGATACGAAAAACGTATGGAGTGGTTGACACGATGTCTGACCTACGCAGCTGAGGGAAATCTGATGTACGACATATCGTCTCTATGTCTGAAAGACTTCTGAATGTAAATGGTGGGAAACTCCGAGGGGAAATTCGTTGTTTCTTCAGACACTTCGTTTCTATTTCGTATCGACTTCAGATATAATTTACAGATGCTCTTTTTTTGCTTATTAAATAAATAAAATTCTGTTTCAATTAAATATTTCTTAAGTAACAAATTAAATGTAATTCAACGTGTAGAATATAAAAAGATTTGTAAGTCTTCAGGTATATATTAAGAGATCAAATAAATGTTTAAAGACAAAAAAAAATAGCATTGAATTTTGCAAACGGAGATTAATCCTAGACGGGTAATCTTGTCAATTCAACGAACACTGTTGTCCTTATTAAATTTTTCACAAAAATGGACTGAAGAGCGAATTGCTCAAAAACAAATCCAAAAGGTTTAAACATGTGTGGCTTGTGTTTTTTGTTTCCTGTAAAAGTCTATTTCATTAAAAATTTCAAAGTAAAATAGACCTTCGTCGATTCGACGAAGATTACCTTTAATGTATGTATGTAAAATTTATAATAAATATATACTTGCAAAAATAGAAAAATATAATTTTAAAATTTATGATTCACGTATTTTTTTATTACAATTATTCAATCTACCTTTAGCTAAATTGAAAAATTCACATGTTTCACTATTCACTTGTTTTGTTTAATATTTCTTACACCACGAATAAGTCATTAACAAAAACCGCTGCTAAAAATAATAGCTGACACCTTAAATGTATTTATTCAAGTACCAAAGGGAACATAATCAACAGACGAAGACTATAAATGGAAAGCAAAAAAAACGAGTAAAAGTGTTAAATTCGGCTGTGCCGAATCTTTGATACCCTCCACCTTAGTGGTAACCAGCAAAATATTAAATTTTAAAAAGGACCTTTTTTAAGAAAATGTACTTTTTTTAAAAAAATAAAAATAAGTTACTTGTTCACAAATGCAATTACTTGTTCACAAATGCTCACAAATGCTCACAATGCTCACAAATGCATTGCTCACAATGCTCACATTGAAAATGTACTTAAGAAAATGTACTTTGAAATGTACTTAATGTACTTTGAAATGTACTTAACAAATGTACTTAAGAAATGTACATTTCTTAAATACTTAAGAAGAAATGTACTTAAGAAATGTACTTAAGAAGAAATGTACTTAAGAAATGTACTTAAGAAAGAATGTACTTAAGAAATGTACTTAAGAAATGTACTTAATGAAATGTACTTAAAAAATGTACTTTGAAATGTACTTAATGTACTTTGAAATGTACTTAAGAAATGTACTTTTTTAAGAAAATGTACTCTTTTAAAAAAAAATAAAAATAAGTTACTTGTTCACAAGTAAAATAAAAAAACATTTTTTAAAAATAAAAAAGCATTTTTTGAAGAACTGTTAAACAAAAAACAAGCTGCAAAGCATTTTTTAAAAATAAAAAAGCATTTTTTGACGAACTGTTAAAAAATAAGCTGGGACGAGAGTTGAACCAACAACCCTCAGACTATAGCGCGCAACCCTTTACCCATCAGGCCACAGCGACCTTAGATAAAGTGTGACAAAATTCATATAAATGTATGAACACATGGAAAGTACGTCTAAACATTCTAAAGTACTTCCCTATTATAAAGAACAACAAAGATTGTCAACATGGAAATTCACCACACGGCAAAACGAGTAGTAAGTAAAATAAAAAAGCATTTTTTAAAAAAAAAAAGCATTTTTTGAAGAACTGTTATAAAAAAAAACAAGCTGCAAAAAGCATTTTTTAAAAATAAAAAAACAGTTTTTGAAGAACTGTTAAAAAATAAGCTGGGACGAGAGTTGAACCAACAACCCTCAGACTCCAACGCGGAACCCTTTACCCATCAGGCCACAGCGACGTTAGATAAAGTGTGACAAAATTCATATAAATGTATGAACACATGAAAGTACATCTAAACATTCTAAAGTACTTACCTATTATAAAGAACAACAAAGATTTTCAACATGGAAATTCACCACACTGTTTTATAGTTTAGTATAAAACTGCAAAAATTAATGTGAAAATTTTATGAGTTTTTTTACGTTTCCAATCATAAAATTTTTTCCAATGGACCAATTTCGCTGATTTTCAATACCAAATTGCTCAGGAATACGTGGAACATTCTGGCCACAAACCAAACCGCGTTATCGCCGATTGAAGTCGTGAGAATGTTTTCAACAGACGGACTTGGCTATATCGACTCCGGTTATTAAAAGGATCAAGAATATATTTACTTTATGGGGTCGCAAAGCCTTATTTCTATATGTTACAATCAGAATGACAAACTGATATATACCCTCTATCACTTACAGTGGAGGGTATAAAAAATAAGAAATTGTTCCTTAGGCAGCACAGTCACGGTGACAATACAGCCACGGCGTAGCAAACCAACAAAAGGGAACAACCAAATCAAAAATAAAACAACGCGAACAAGCAAATCAGCTTTAATATAACAAAACGTTCATCAGACTCCTCGTTCAGAAATCGATCCGAATCAATCATAAGGTGCATCAGACAACCCGTTCTGAAATCGTTCCGGATTCGTACAGCAGTGTTGCAACAGACGGTGATGGCGGGGGAAAAAAATCAATAAAAAGAAAATATAAATCCCTCCGACACAGAGTTCCGAAACTTCTGGGAACTCGTTCAGATCTATCGGAGCAAAATAAATAAAATTTCCCTTCAATGAGTCGTACAGAATTCTGTACGATATCGGTGAGAACAGCTCAGACAATGTGTAGACTTGTCGGACATTAGCCAATGACGGATCATTTGGTTTGCTGGGCTGTTATCTATGCATCACTTTCTTTGCTGTTGCGTTGCTCATTGCATTCTGTGTATTTATCTATGTGTTTGAATTACAGATACTCAATTTATAAAAACGATCACAGCAAACACATTAGTTCACACAATTTATTTGTCAGAATAACTAATTAGTCTGTCGTGACAAATTTATTTGACAAACTGATTTAAGATGTGCATGTGACCCACCACTCATGCTCACCATTTTCTCTTGTTAGCCTCTCTTTTACACTCGGTTTTATTTCGACTGCTTTCTCTGTTGATCTTCATAAAAATTAGTTTCGTTGCATTAACAGCTGATTCATTGCAGTAACGAAATTGTTTCTTCAACTATAAGTGTTAACAAACCTCCAAAATAGAAACAAAAATAAAGTATGAAAAGTAAGAGATAAACCAAATATCAATTGACTAAGTCTCATGCACTTATAGCGTAGACAGACGACAGCGTTAATTTGCATTAAAAGCTCACTAATGTGAATTAACATTTTGCCATGACAGACGACACTTTTTGCATTTAGTAAACAGCTGTTTGTTTGTAAGCAGCTG
The DNA here is from genome assembly GCA_963931995.1 of Phaonia tiefii. NCBI lineage: Eukaryota > Metazoa > Arthropoda > Insecta > Diptera > Muscidae > Phaonia > Phaonia tiefii. Next base: position 36,932,996 of record OZ008370.1, on the reverse strand, counting down.
TTTGTTTGTCAAGTAATTTTTTGGTCTTTTACATCAGATGCAAAACCTCCGCATCTCCATCACACCACACGCTTCGCTTCTTTCCCTTGGAAATCTTAAAATGGAAAAAATGCATTTCGATTTTAAATATTTCTCATTTTTTTGCAAAAACCAATTAAAATAACTCACCTTTGCTGACTTTGCATCCATTTTCAAGTGAAGATAGCAAACAACTTGACAACAGCTGATTCAAGATGTATCAAATACATGGTGATAGCAGGTGGTGTTGTTGCAATAACATCCACTTCAGCGGTGTCAAGCATCAGTTCATAAAATCAACAAAGCAAACAACAAACACAAGAAAGTTCCACTTCCACTGTGTTCCGGCTATCACCTCTATGTATAGATACATCTTGAGCTGATTGATTGTCGACGGTGTTGCCATATTGAAATACCTAAATGCAGTATAAATGCACTCTGATTTCATGCATTTACGCCAAAGCTAATACACATTGGGACGGCGATAATTCTCAAGTTAATTTGAATTAAGACTGTTAATGCAAATTAACGCTGTCGTCTGTCTACGTTATTACTTTGTTCTTAATTGTTAACCCTTTTTTATACAAAATTCAAATTCAATAAAATTGAATGCAATTTTTCGTTGCAGCGACAACCAAATTTTCGGAACATTAACGAACATGTTTCATCTATGCGACGAAGCGTTTTTCTGTCAGTGCATATACTGAGAATATACCGGTGAGAGTCCGGATGGCTCAGCTGTGCGATATTAATCTTATATGGGCACAGGGATACGTGTATTCCGGGTAACTCCAGAGCGGATGATTTGGTTCCACACGAATTGGAACGTATGGCATGACCATAGGAAAATCACCAACAACTACCTGAACCTAACCCTGGATACATTATTTGAATGCCAATATGTTTTAACTAAAACACCTAAAATGCCAGAACCCCTAAACTTTGATCTCGATGCACCACGATTTCGCGTTGTTCGATTTAGTTCCTGTTTGTTTTAGATTCAAGGTCACAAAGTTGATAATTCCACAAAGCGGTTGCTATTTTGATTACGAAAAAAAAAGTTTAGTAAAAACACGACGAAAATAGACGGAAATTCACAACATACAACGGAAGAATAAATAACAGACACATTGAAACACACAATCTCCGCCTTTGCATGTCCTTCGCATAACGATAAATTTGTGAACAAATCGAACGAAGCCACCAAACTTTGACGAGATTTGGGGAAGATGTCAGTTGCTGTCGTCATCCTTGTTGTTTACGAATTTGGCTCAATTTCTGAGAGAGCTTATGTGGTTGTTGTTCTCTTTAATTTACTTTACTTTACCACAAAGCATTTAAGAGTTGCAATCTGTTTCAATGAAAGTGAACATAAGCGTTGAAATGTTAGGGGAATAGTTATCAACAAAAGTCGAGGCATCACCTTAATGTTTACTGGTCCATTGATGGTGGATGGCAGGATGTGTAGAGGAAAGTACGAAGAAAATAAACAGACGGACATATTTCTTGTGAAACCCCTCTGCCTCTCATCACCCTCGTCCTGTTCGTTATTAACAAAAGAAACAAGAAGCGCAACAACACTCAAGCAGTAGATATTATACAGAGAATATTTTATTCCCTAGAGTGTCATAATTCATGACGAGCTCATCCCTAAATTTTACATAATTTCATGTAGAACTTTTGAATAGTTGATTTGGTTATGGATGTTGGACTGTTCCTCGGAGACCCCACGCATAAATTGGAAACTCACAGGTCTCTATGTGTTTATAAGAACTAAACTAGACCAGTAGAAAAACGTCGTAGTACATGATACGATGCTAGGGATGATTTTAAAAATAATTACTGAATTGACTTAGGCATGTAATTGGGTTTATATTGAATCAGCAAGTGGCCTCCATCTCGTACGTAGCCATCATGTTAACACTGTAATCCAGGAACACAACATTTTAATCTTATGAGGTTTTATTTAAATTGTAAGCGTCAGATAATTCGGCACAACACATTTCAAAGATGTGAATAAATACAATTTCTTTTTTTTTTAATTCTATGTAGTGAATTTTTACAAAACATTAAGAAAATTGTTTGATTCAAAAAATATTTCAAGAAATAGCTCTCAAAAAAATCGTTAAATACTTTAGTATGTGATAATATGCACATTAGGGACAGGACTGTATTTACATGGCCCTAATTTATTAGAACTATTACGAACATGACTAAAAAATCTAGTCTTGGTTAATTAGGAGACAAAACCCTTCGCCATGAAATCGATCAAACTTTTCGAGTTTGGAATTTTAGGATTTTTTTCTAATGTCCAAGAAAATTTGAATTTTCAGTTAAATCCACTAAATTTTGAACTTTTTTTGTCATGTATACTTTAGTAATGCGATCTAGTTTACAACCCAGTGGAGGAAGTCATGACCTGGAAGACCTGAAATCATGACCAAATAGGCCGTCTTTAAAATACGGAAGGCATTCCCTACACATTACCTCATCCTTTCTTTTTAATATTACGTGAGATTGAGAGGCAAGGTCTTCCTAAAGAAGGCATACAAAAAGGAAGGCCCTAGAAGGCATGCAAAGAGGAAGGCCTTGGAAGGTATTTACGTTACTTTATTAAAATAATTTTTTTTATCATAAAATCATTCTCCAATTCTACATATTTGTATACTTTATTAGGTTGTTCACAAGAGTGTCCTAACTGTTGTATGTGCTAAAGTTCTACAACAGTTGTACAACTGTAGTAGATTTTTTTCCATACAATAGTGTTGTACGATAGTACAACTTTTGCAGATATGTTTTTTCGGTGTACTAAGCCATCAGCTGATACCATTTGTTTACCATTTAATCAGCTGTAGTATTCATATCATTTCAGATCATAGATATATAAATTAACTAGATATCGCACATGCCGTGGGAAATTTCTTGTTCAATGGGATATTTTCTAGATGCAGCTGAATGCAATAATTGCAACGTTTGATCCCAAACAAAATATACCTTCCAAGATGTATTTACAACAGGTGCTAACAATAGGTGTGGTAGACAACATCAACAAGGATTTTATTTTTGTTTTGTAGTCCGTTGCGCTCAAATTCGACACAAACGAACACCAACAATAATAGTAAACACAAAGACACATAATCAAAATAACAAAATTTGAAAAATGAAGTTAGTTGTTCGATTATCACAACCTGGAAAATGATACTTTATTTGTATGTATCAAATTTCCGACAGTGTTGAATAAATGTCAATGAAAGTTGTGAGAAACTTCAATGTGAGTTACAAAACGACAACACAGCACCTAGTGGTAGTACTTGACAACGCCTGTGTGATATCTACTTATTTCCTTTATATATGTTTCAGATTGTAGCAAGGCGTAGTGAATAAGGTGGCTGCTCCAACACTGCTGATCGAGTTTTTTTGTATTCGCCTCACAATTACGTTAATCAAAAACTGAAAAGCGGTCCACCGGTGGGGTAGAAGATATAATTTTAAGCTGAAAATGTAAGATACAAAAGTTTGGGTAAAAATCTATATTAGGAGTAATGGGCCTCTCGGATATACGGGGGCTACCGTCTAGGGGAATTTTGGACTACAAATAAACAAAACAAATTAAATGAAAATTTTCGATACTCTCGCTTTGTTATCGAAATATCGGACGTTCAAATTTTGAAACATTATCGAAAATAGTTTTTACATTTTCCCAAAATCCAGAAAAGCATTAACATAATTTATGTTTTTTCTATACATTTTTTTTTATTTTTTATATTAAAAATAACCGTTGGTTGCCACAGGTGTTTCAAAACTTGCACTTTTCGAAACAACTGAATCCCCGGTTTCTGGGATAGGCGGGTTCCGGAATACTCTTCTCACAATCAGCTGATTTTGACAATTTAATTAATTAGAAGTCGTCCAATAACATCTAGAGCAAAGTGTTTTTATATCAAGTGGAAGCATTAGCACAGCTGATTTCAGTATCTTCATGACGTTGTGGCTTTTGTTTATTTTGTTTTTGTACATGCTTATTTACTTATATTGTTGGTATACATACATGCAGTTTGACACAACGTCGGTACGAAATAAAAACCAAATGCCTGTTGTTTTTGCCTACAATAACACCAACGCCTAATGCTTCCACTGGATATAAATACACTTTGATCCAGTGCCACCACCTTCTTCAATACGCCTTGGATTGTAGTATATGCATTTACGACAGGGTATTGGATATTGTGGGTATTATAGTTTCTTAGAACCTACAGCCTTATTACACCTTGTGAATTCCCTATATATGTATGTACATATGTACCTAACTTAGAAAGCTTTAACACCCCCAACTTCAAACTGAAATTCGCTTTCTTCTAAAATTTTAAAAATATTCTAGAAAATATTAAACAAAAAATATAATTTTAAAATTTCTATGAAGTTTCCCAATTAAATTACGGTTAAAAAAATCGGTAAAGAAATTTCTCAAAATTTTTAAAATCGTCATCTTGGTTACATGAGATAAAAAAAAACTCACCCATTCCGCAGGCCTTATTTTAGGAAGGCATGACAATAGAAGCATTCCACATGCCTTATAATTCCGCCGCTGGGAAATAATATTTGGCATTACTTATGATACTAAGTATGAATAAAAAAAAGTAGGAATAGTCCACTGATCATTCGACATTCAAAAACCAAAAATGGTTATAAGTAGTAAAGCTAAATTTTTAATTTTTTTTTTAAATTTTTAACGAAAAATCGTAAACAACTTTTATATGAAGAGATCTTGGGTAGCTCTTCTTCTGAGACTTCTAAAAGTAACGATACTTGACAACAAATTTGTCGCTAGAGGATTTGGATGACTTTCTATTCGAGATTTATACGAGTATGTAAGCATTGTAGCCTGTATTTTTACTTTACTTTTATTGACTATTTTACAACCTCATGAGGTCAGACGTCTTACACATATTAATTGAACAAACCAATTTCAACATATTATTCCAACTGGCTCTATCCTTCGCTCTTTAGTCGCCAGTAGGTAACACCAAGGATGCGGAGGGATTCTTCTGCCTGGTCTTTCCAGCAGAGTCTTGGTCATCTTCTTTTCCTGCTTCCATTGGGTACGTACGCTCATCTTCATCTATTCTGATAACATGGTCTATTTAACGCAATTGGCCTAAATTGATACGCCTAGCTATGTCCACGTCAGAATATAGATTACATTGCTCTGGGTTCCAGCGACGTGGGTCCTCGCCGTTTTCTCTAACAGGACCATATATTTTACGGAGAATTTTTCTCTCGTATACTCCCAGGTGTTTTTTATCCGCTTGCAATATGACCCAAGTTTCGGAGCCATATGTCAAGACAGGTAAAATGAGGGTCTGATATAGCTGGACTTTTGTCCGTCGAGAGAGGGCGTTGTTCCTAATCTGCTTGCTGAGCACAATATTGCATCTATTTGTAGGCACAATTCTCCTATTTATCTCCAGGCTGACGTTGTCCTTGTTCGCGGCGGATCCAAGGTAGACAAATTCATCTACCACTTCAAAATTAAGTCGGTTGTCAACGTTCAAGTGCGGACCAAGTCGAGAGGTTTCTCTAGTCGTTGACACCATCAATTTTGTCTTGCCCTCATTAACAGCAAGACCCACCATTCTGATTCCTTTTCATTCTACAGAGGCGGATCAGTTTTGCCGGAATGCCAAGTTCAGACATAGCTTCGTACAGTTTTCCCCGTATGGGGCTATCGAAAGAAGCTTTGTAATCGACAAAATGGTGGTATGTATCGATTTGCTTTTCGTGGGTCTTTTCCAGGACTTGGCGTAGCGTGAATATTTGGTCAGTCGTGTACTTGTCTGGTCTAAAACCACACTGATAAGGTTCAATCAGGTTTTCAATAATTGGCTTTAATCTTTCACATAATACGCTCGACAAGACCTTATACGCGATGGATAAAAGACTGATACCGCGATAGTTGGAACAGACACACGGATCAACCTTTTTGAATACAGGACATAATACACTGAGACTCCAATCGTCAGGCACAGATTCCCCCAGCCATATACTGCATATAAGTCGATGCATGTGGGCTAGCAGTTCTTCGCCACCTACCTTAAAAAGTTCAGCGGGTAGCCCATCCGCACCAGCGGCTTTATTATTCTTAAGGCTGGAGATCGCCGATCTTATCTCGTCTTGGTTGGAGGGGGTACAATCTACACTATCTTCCACTAGCATTACCTCCTGATCTTCAGTGAAAGAATCTGAGTGGAGTAGTCCTGAAAAGTGGTTTCTCCACATTTTGAGCACACACTGCTTATCAGTCACCAGATTACCATTCTCGTGTTTGCAGGAGGGCAGCCCATTATTCTATCTTCTTACCCTCTGGAAAAACTTTCGAGATTCACCATTCATCCTGCACATTTCGGGTTTTTCACTCTCTCTCTGCTCCCACTGCTATTTTTCCGCCTAAGTGGTTGGATTTCCTCCCTTCTCAGCCCCTTGTAACGCTCACTGGCAGCACGCGTTGTAACTGACTGTTTCGTTGCCATACGTGCAGCGCCGTACCAGGTCTTATTCTTCTGCGGTTTTTGATAGCCAAGTTCAGTCTATGCAGCGGTTTCCAAAGAATGGGAGATGTGCTTCCACTGCGCATCTGGGTCTTTGGGAGGGAGGTATTCTGCTCTAGCAGGAGAGAGAGCTTCTGTCGCTACGACATTGATATCTCCGGTATTTGTAGCTTGTCAATATCCAGCGTTTCCTGTGTTCGGCTTCGTACGTTTTTCGCCCCGCTCAGTCTTATGCGAACTTTCGCAACCACCAGGTAATGATCCGAGTCGATATTGGCACCTCGAATCACACGGACATCCATTACACTAGAAGAGTGCCTGCCATCTATTACCAAGTGATCAATCTAGTTCTTCGTCCGCTGATCAGGAGATATTCAGGTCGCCTTATGATTGTGGTTATGTTGGAATCGTGTGCTACTAACTACCATGTCCTTGGCAGCGGCGAAGTCTATCAGTCTTATTGCATTACCGGAGGTGGTATCATGTAGACTGTGATTACCGATGGTTGGTCGAAAGGCAATTTCCTTTCCTAATTTGGCATTAAAATCGCCTAGAATAACATTAATGTCGTGGTAAGGGAAGCGTTCATCTACTTCCTCCAGACGCTCATAAAATGTTTCTTTGACCTCATCATTTGTCGGTGAGTGAACACAAATTAACGAGAAATATTGAAAGTTGAAATATTTCGCTTTGATGCGAATTGTGGCTATGCGTCACTCACTGGTTTGATCCTGGAAACTGTCGCAGTCTCTTGCCAACTATAAATCCGCAGCCAAATTCGTGCTTTCGCTCATGGCAGCTGTAGTAAATATCGCAGTTTTTCTTCCTGGTACAACCATATCCTGTCCATCGAATTTCCTGTATCGCTGTGATTTCAGCTTTATATTTTCCAAGGACTTCCGCCAGGTGAAAGTGGCACCCATCCTGTATAGCGTTCGCACATTACAGGTACATTTCCTTAAATCGTGGTCCTTATAATGATTGCGTGGGTCGTCAACAGTTGGGGGGTTTATTTGTGTATTTTCATTGCCAATATATCGGTGTCGGGAGGAAAACCCAGCCCAAAAAAACTTTGTATACACTGGGACATAAAGTGATGTCTGGCGGAATTCGTGGTGTACGTACGGCACAAAACCATTCAGATGCTAATGAACAAAATTATTGAAAAAATTGGAGCAATAACACCCGTTATAAGCCAAAAATGCTTAATAGCGCGCACATTTGTTTTCTATTTCCTGCTAAACTAATTTTTCGACGACTTTGTATGGGGAGCCGCTTAAAATCGATTCGATCCACATACAAAGTGGTCGAAAATTTGGTTTAGCAGGCAGTAACAAAACATTCCTATTATATCGTCTAAATGGCAGCCGCTGGCCGCTGCGAAAATGTGCGCTCTTCTAACCATATTTTGCCCAGCATTTTGGCATATAACGATGTAATATTGTTAAAATAAATAAAGCAATATTTAGCTCACTGAAATAATTGTTTTTCTTTTGTCATAAGCATAGCGACGACAAAACGTATTGAATCATGGTAAAATTATCTATCGGGTAAACTCGTCAAACCAGCTGATTTGTGATTTTTTCATCTTTTCCGTGTGTAAGCTGTCACATTTGATTTTGTTTCTTTTTGTTTGCTAATAAAATTTAAAGACTTTCAATCAAAATTCAATTTATATTACAGACTTTGCATCAAGTGAGACAATCTTATGAAAATTTTCGCATTTTGTGTACATAGTGTTTTTCATTAATCAACTAATTTTGACAGCTTAACCACGGAATTTCTAATGCAACTATCATATATATAATTCTACCATATAGGGTGGTTCAGTCACGACTAGACAAATTTTACCAGCGAATTGCTTGGCTCATTTCATAGAAATATGTCCATCTACTACCATCCCCGAAAATGCAAGGGGGCGAAATGGCAGATGTTTGAAAATTTTCGGATTGGTGGTCGGGTTTTTTGTTTGTTTTTGGGCTTGTTGGAAATGCCTTTAAGAGACCTTTCAGAATCATTAAAAAAAGAATAAAAATAAATAAAAATTAAAAAAGTGAAATGGCCGAAATACGGCGAAAAAAACGATATAAGAACGTGCACATAATCTCAATTTTCTCTTCCATAGGGCAGATAACAACTATTAAAAGATAGCACTACCACTTACCTTTCCAAAATTACCTAAACGAAGTCCAGAGATCTTACCGCTCCAAAGTTATGACCATTTGACTGAAATGTAAATTTTTTTTCTTTTTGGAAGCGAAATAATAACGTTTAAGATTTTATTTTGTTGAAATTTTTGGCTGAAGAATTGGCTGCACTTTGAAACGGTAAGACTTCTGGGCTTCGTTGAGGGCATTTGGTAACATAAGTTTCCTGCCATCTGGCTGAGCAAATTGAGGTTATGTGCACATTCCTGTCTGTTTTCAAAGCTTTTTTAAACCTCTGTATCTCGGCGATTTTACTATTTTTAAATTTTAATAAATAATTAAAATAATTTGAATTTTAAAAATTCTGGAAGGTCTCCCAAAGACCTTTCCAACAAGCCAACTCTGACCACTGGTTCAAAAGTTAGCAATTTTACCACACTACACTCCGACCACCAATTCGTAAACTTTCAAACCGCTGCCATTTCGCCCCCTTGTATTTTCGGGGATGGTCGTAGTTGGGCATATTTTCATGAAATGAGCCAAGGAATACGCTGGTGAAATTTTTCCAGTCGTGACTGAACCACCATGTATATTGAATAGTATAGAGGACTTATTGCACTCTTTTTCAGCTTTCATGTAGAGAGTCAGAGTAAAAGAGCATAAAAGAGAATATTTCAATATAAATGCACCATTTCGACACTGTTACATAAAACAATACAAAAAGCATACATGGTTCAAAACACGTCAATGTTTCTATTCTATACTATACTATTCAATACTCTTTGGCGACGACGACCTGCTTGTTTGTTCGCTGCCGCTACATCAATACCATCATGCTTATTTTCAGGCAGAGACTATTGTTGTGCATCAACCACGTACAAGGTGTTTCAAAAGAAGTCATCCGATGTTGTTTGGCTCTCATTTTTGTTTCCTAAATGAAAAACTTCGATTCTGTTTTTTGGTTATGTTTATTTGAGCCTTTAGAATTTTATTGGTTAAGTTGAGAAAATGATATCGGTTAAATGGGCGCCGTCACAATTGGTTACCATACGGGCTCGTTTTATGGCATTTTTCATCACTTCGGCGAGAACTTCGGGCGACAGATTCTCGCACTTGTGTCGAATGTTGACCTTGAGGGCTTCCAGGGTCTCGAGATTGTTCACATAAACACGGGACTTCAAAAAACCCCATAAAAAAAGTCTGGAACGGTTAAATCCGGCGATCTTGCGGGCCAGTGCAAATCGCCAAAACGAGAGATGAGGCGACCAGGGAACGCCGCCTTCAGAATATCGGTTGTGGCTCGCGCAGTGTGTGGAACCACATGTCCTCCAGTCCTAATTCGTCGAATTGCGGCAGAATAAACTCGGTTAACATGGCCTTATAGCGCGCACCGTCCACTGTTGTCGTTTGACCAGCGGCGTGCTCGAAAAAAATGGCCCGATGACTCCTCCAGCGTGAACAGCGCACCATACAGTCACTTTGAGCGGGTGTAATGGCTCCTCGTACATCACTCGTGGATTTTCGGTGCCACAGAAGCGATAGTTTTGCTTGTTCACGTACTCGCTGAGGTGGAAATGAGCCTCATCGCTCATTATGATTTTCAAATCATTATGAACAAAAATGCCATAAAACGAGCCTGTATGGTCATCCATTGTGACGGAGCCCATTTAACTTATTTCATCTTCTCAACTTAACCAATAAAATTCTAAAGGTTCATAATAAACATAATCAAAAAACAGAATCGAAGTTTTTCATTTAGAAAAAAAATGAGAACCAAACAACATCGCATGACTTCTTTTGAAACACCTTGTATATGATGCTAACGCTGTGTATTGTTTGCATGTGTTCACTTTGATAGATTGCCCTACCCGTGTCTATAGATGTTAACACGTCAAAAATATTGTACCGTTTAAGATTTATTCCAAAAAGACATCGATCTGGAACATAAGAAACACCCTGTAAAATACCCTAGTGCAAGAGGAGCCTGCTAGTTTACACTTTTTTGCTGAATTATTTTATTGCATTCTTTTGTAAATTTTCCGGACAAAATTCCCGGGAATGCGGGAATGCAAAATAAACGAAATTCTAGGGAAATCTTAGGCGGGTATTGCCGGTATACATTTTCTAATTTCTGAGGGCGTACAGATTACAGCTAGTGCATCCTTGGATTTGGCAACCCCCACAAAATGACTTCCATAAAATATTTGTGGAACATTTAATCCCAGTATTTGTCGATTGTAGTGGACATTTTTGGTAATTTATAAGCGGAGGTGGACATGTTATTACAAAAATTAGGTAGAATATTTAGACGTGATTTTAAACCGAAAAACGAACATTTTGTTGCACAGTCTGTAGGTTACACATTTTCGGCGAACTTGTGTGGTGGCTTAAAATGGGCCAAGGCAAATCTAGATAATAAGGCATCTCCACTGGATGATTACGAGCAATTTTTGTAATTTCGCTGAAATTAGGTAACATTTTCCATACAAATTCGAAATTTTAAATTAGCTCATTTCAATGAATTTTGCATTGAAATGAGCATAAAAAATAAATTACTAGACACCCTGTGTATCAACTTCACTCTTTAATCCCAGTATTCAGATAAATCTGAATTTCAGGTTTCCATATCAAGTCTATAAGCCTGTTTTTTTACTCCCTGCTAAACTAATATTTCGACCACTTTGTATGGGTAGTTAAGCGATTTTAAGCGGCTGCTCATACAAAGTCGTCGAAACCTAGTTTAGCAGGAATCAAAAAAACAAGCTTTAAGTAAAAAAGCAAGTGGTTACTTACATATATTTTATGTGCAAACGTAAAATTCAGTTTCAGCTGAGTACTACGCTTAATCAACGATATGTCAAACGAAATTAAAAATGTACGGTGTGGACGGGTTGAAACAAATTTGAAATTGAGCAGTCAGTGGAGACATGGCATAAAGCCAGGAGTCAAGCAAATAAGGGTTTTTCAACAGAGACGCTACAAAAGTAAATCGATAGGGACAGCAAACGACGCCATATTTTTTCCCGCTCTTTTGACATTTCTCTTCAGTAAGGTTTGCCATTTCATCATGGAAAGATATACGAGCCAACAACGAGTCGAAATTATTAACATTTACTACCGAAATTTGGAGTCAGTAGCCTGAACTTTAAGAGCGCTACGTCCAATTTCTGAATTCTGAATTTCATTTCTGGCTGAATGGCTTCGTCAATAAGCAAAATATGCGTTATTGGTCAGACAGCAATCCACATGTAATCCATGAGTCATCATTGCATCCCGAAAAAATTACGGTTTGGTGCGGTTTATGGGCCGGCGGCGTCATTGGGCCGTACTTCTTCCGTGATGATCAAGACCGGCACATTACTGTGAATGCGAATCGCTACCGTTCAATGATAACCGAATATTTTTGGCCCCAATTGGATAATATGGACTTGGAGGACATGTGGTTCCAACAGGACGGCGCCACAAGCCACACAGCGAATGCCACAATCAATTTATGGGAAACCAAGTTTGGTGAACGTGTTATCTCACGAAATGGCCCAGTCGATTGGCCCCCTTGTTCGTGCGATTTGACGCCGTTAGATTATTTCCTGTGGGGCTACGTCAAGTCTATGGTCTATGCCAACAAGCCAGCGACGATTGATGAACTTCGTACGAATATCGAACGTGAAATTGCAGCAGTATCGGCCGATTTATGCTTGAAAACCGTCGAAAATTGGGTTCAGCGTCTGGACTTTGGCAAGCGTGCCCGTGGTGGCCATGCAAAAGAAATCGAGTTCCATACATAATGGCATCGAACGTACTTTCACAGGAATAAAGAATTTCATCGGTATCTAAAACGGGTTTTGTTTTATTTAAAAAAAACTTTTGTAGCGCTCTTATTGAAAAACCCGATATTTACTTTCAAAATAACTATAAAAATTCCGACATTGTGTGAAAAATGGGGTTGAGATTTCTATAAGCGCACGAGTGCTTGAGTGGTGACGGTGTCGGCCTTCGGGAATTCTTGTTGCGGTGATGATTGTGGAATGTAAAGTTAATTAAAATGTACCCACACCCGAAACATCAACTTTGACAGAATGAAGAACTCATGTGCACTCGTGTTAAGCCCATAATGAGCACCATCATTATCATTACAGCCTTTTTCATCGTCGCATCAGGGTAGACCGGGGAAAAGTCAATTATAACAATCTGCTCAGATTTTCATTGGCGTGTTAATATTTCATCACCAGCCAAAAGTGCAAACATAACAAAAACAAATTTCAGCACGAACACTTGTAGTCATTTTCATCCCTCAAATATGTTTGGTTTCCTTCAGTCAATAATGAAAAATATAAAATGTTGTATTGTTTTGTAACCAAATTTGGAAAGCAAATTTTGAAGTGTTTTTTGAGCTTATTTTGACGTCCAATACTTGATGTTACAATTTGATACTAAAGCTAGTGGACACTTCAAACGTACTTCGGCGACAAACAATTTAACTGAAATTAAATTTGTTTGCAATACAATAAAAAATTAATAGTTTGAAGTAAATGAAATACAGTTTTTATGTATTAAAGTAAATTTTGTCGTAATGTTAATGATAATATCACTTCATGGTAGCACTAAATCGAGCCTACTATTTTTTGTCACCCACTCATTAAAAAAATCTGCTTACTCAGAAGCAAGTCTATAAGTCTATAAGGTTTGCTTGACGAAAAGTGGCATACACCAGGTGGAATTACAATAACTTCTTGCTTTAATTTTTCATGGCATTTTAGTGAAAAACTGTGAAATTTAAATGTGTTTTAAACTTTTTTATTGACTGTTATTGTTACCATACATTTGTGTTGTATTTAACACAATCATTTTAACACACAAAACGAAATGCCGTTGTTGTTATTTTGTTCGTTGTTTTGAACCATTGCCTCTATCTGGTATTAGTAGAGCAATTATTTTCAACATCGAACGTAAATATCACACCAGGCCAAATGTAATAAATTTGGTGAGAGAACTAATAAGTCTACTATAAGTATTTGTCTATGACTTGAGCAGGCAATCTCTACCAAAGGTGGGAAAATGATAATTTTTCTGTTTTCAAGAAAAGCTAATATCACACAATTTGAATATAAATTCTGAACTCAAAAGATAAACTTTCTCAACACGTAGAAAATAATAACACTGAATTGTTTTCAATTAAGCCATAGCTTGATCAGAAATAACAATTTGAACAATGTTTTTGTTGCGCCAAGCAAGTATTTTATCAAAACATAGAAAGAGAAAACAAACATTGGAGAAAATTTTACTTACGACGGCAAAGATTCTGATAGATTTGGCAAAATATAAAGCGTCAATCGTACATACATACATACCTTCTTTGAGTACATCAAACGACTGATTTTGTTAAATCTGTCAGAATATTTTCTCCGAAGGATTGTTGCAGCGGCAGAAGTCATAACGTGGAAGGCCTGAAATCATTTCCAAACAGGCCTTCTTTAAAATACGGAATGCCTTCCCTACACATTACCTCCTTTCTTTTTAACATTGCGTGAGATTGGGAGGCAAGGCCTTCCTAAAGAAGGCATTAGAAGACATGCACAGAGGAAACCCTTAGAATTCATTGACTTTACTTTGTTTTTGTTAAACAAAAATAAGATTAAAAAAAATTTTTTTAGCACAAAATCATTATCAACTTATTTATTTATATATTTTATTATATATATTTATATAAGTATGTAACGGGTTTTTCAATAAGAGCGCGACAAAAGTTTTTTTAAATAAAACAAAACCTGTTTTAGATACCAATGAAATTCTTTATTCCTGTGATTCGATTATGTATGGAACTCGATTTCTTTTGCATGGCCACCACGACGGTCACGCTTGCAGAAGTCCAGACGCTGAACCCAATTTTCGACGGTTTTCAACAATAAATCGGCCGATACTGCTGCAATTTCACGTTCGATATTCGTACGAAGTTCATCAACCGTCGCTGGCTTGTTGGCATAGACCATAGACTTGACGTAGCCCCACAGGAAATAATCTAACGGCGTCAAATCGCACGACCGAGGCGGCCAATCGACTGGGCCATTTCGTGAGATAACACGTTCACCAAACTTGGTTTCCAATAAATTGATTGTGGCATTCGCTGTGTGGCTTGTGACGCCGTCCTGTTGGAACCACATGTCCTCCAAGTCCATATTATCCAATTGGGACCAAAAATATTCGGTTATCATTGAACGGTAGCGATTCGCATTCACAGTAATGTGCCTGTCTTGATCATCACGGAAGAAGTACGGCCCAATGACGCCGCCGGCCCATAAACCGCACCAAACCGTAATTTTTTCGAGATGCAATGATGACTCATGGATTACGTGTGGATTGCTGTTTGAACGATAACGCATATTTTGCTTATTGACGAAGCCATTCAGCCAGAAATGAGCCTCATCGCTGAAGATGATTTTCCGATGAAAATCCGAATCATTTTCAAGTTGTTGCTCAGCCCAATTCACGAACATATGACCCTTATGGTGGTCAAGCGGCTTCAGTTCTTGCGTCAATTTGATCTTGTAAGGATGTAGGATGCCCTACGCTTGAGAACGACGTGTGAGAGACACATTTGGGCTTTCTTGAACTGAAGCGTCTCGACACTACGAGCACTTCTTTGTCTCACTGGCACGGGAGCATTTTGTACTGTGCCTGTGGATTCATATTTTTCCACTAGACGCTCAATTGTTGATCTGGTAGGACGATTATGACGACCATTAATTGGACGTAGCGCTCTTAAAGTTGAGGCCACTGACTCCAAATTTCGGTAGTAAATTTTAATAATTTCTACTCGTTGTTGGCTCGTATATCTTCCCCTCATGAAATGGCAAACCTTACTGAGGAGAAATGTCAAAAGTGCGGGGAAAAAATATGGCGTCGTTTGCTGTCCCTATCGATTAACTTTTGTAGCGTCTCTGTTGAAAAACCCTTTATATGCCCAACTTCAAATTAAATATCGGGTTCTTCTAAAATTTTAAAAATATCCTGAAAAATATTAAATGAAGAATATAATTTTAAAATTTGTACGAAATTTTCTAGTTAAATTATGGTTACAAAAATCGGAAAAGAATTTAATCAACATTTTCAAAAAATCATGATAAAAAAATGCATGCATTCCGCAGGCCTTATTTTAGGAAGACATTACAAAATACGCATTCCGCATGCTGTATTTGTGGCAGACCCTTCGAATTCCGCCGCTGGGTAAAACGAGGCCTTCCGCGAATAAGGCATGCGGAATCCTTCTTTGGTAATACCTACTTTAATAAAGCCTGTTAAATGCATGATTTTATAAGGCTTCCACAGACCTATTATAAGAATGCCAGAAGACGCTGTTGTTTATGGCAACCTGTCTTTCCACAGTAGATAAAACGTCCGACTATAAGTTCTAAGGTCGTGTGTTCGATTCCTGTGGCTGCAGAATTTAAAAAAAAATAATTTATAGGAATTACAATTGATTAAAGTATAAATCTGAAATATGAAACTAATTTGCATTTATATTTTTTTTATTTTTACGTAAGTCCCTCAAAACTATTCTTTTTGCAGGCCTTCTAGTAGATAGGGATGAAAGACCTTGCCTCCTAATCTCATGCAATGTTAAAAAGCAAGGAGGAGGTAATGTATTGGGAAGGCTTGCCGTATTCTATAAAATGCCTTCAGCCATTTCAATTTAGGCCTTCAAGGTCTTTACTTCCGCCGCTGGTTGTAGTTGATACAAAAAGTCGTCTGTTCGATTATTTCAAATTTATCAACAGTCGACGTTTCGACTATTTCAAATATAAGAAAAGTCGACTGTTCACTATAGTTTTCGATTATTTAAAGTACGAG
This sequence comes from Phaonia tiefii, assembly GCA_963931995.1. Lineage (NCBI taxonomy): Eukaryota > Metazoa > Arthropoda > Insecta > Diptera > Muscidae > Phaonia > Phaonia tiefii. Next base: position 36,916,441 of record OZ008370.1, on the reverse strand, counting down.
TATGAAATTTTATATCGTAAGGGTGTTTAATTGTTAATACTTTGAAGATTTTTAACCTTGTAAATTAGCTCGGGAGCCGAATTTAAATTTTCAATGATTTTGAAATATCTAATGATTAATTGTTTGGGTAGTAAGTTATTTGAAAGGGTGGGAAGGTGTTAGAAATTGTCAATGGGGGGAAAAAGGGACAAAATGGGTAAGACTTTAAATTAAGCTAAAAGTCGTATTGAATGATTCTGAATGTGATAAAAATAGTGTATGTGTGCAAAAAACGAGTAAAACAACAACTAACGAGAAAATCAGTTTGGAATAATGGGAATCTGGTAAAAATTCTGAATATGGGTAAAATGCGGAGCAAAAAGTGTAAGTTTTCAAAGTGCAAGAAAAATCGGAATGATTAGGAATGTGAATAAAATTGTGAATATTGGTAAAAAGGGGACCGAAAAGAAGAAAACATAAAAATTCGAGAAAAACATTTTGAGACGATTAGGAATGTGTTATAAGTTGTAAATGTCGGTAAAACGAGGCAAAAATGGGCAACATTTTAAAATAAGAGAAAACTCTTTTGGAATGATTGGGAATGTGTTAAAAAATAGTGAAGGCCGCTAAATAGGGGCATATAGTGGCAAAAATTCAAAATGCTATTGTTAATTCGCCTACGCTTTACAATCTTTAGCATTTTTGACCTTTAAACCGGGTTGTAGTGAAGATCACCTCCTCGCGGTGCATCCTGGGTAACTTTAAATGATCTTCTTCCTCTTTGGCACGGACTCTGCTACGACCCTGGTTCACGATTTTCGTAACTATTTGATTTTCTGCTCTCGAGCTGACGTCCTGACCTGAGTAGGCAGAGGTGACAGTCTGTCGAAATGGCTCGGGCTAAGGAACCGTTCGTCTCCACCTCCTTAAAACCTGGCAAGTCTTGTAGTACGTTCGAAATCCGTCACCGTTAAGTTGGTGGTAATGGTGAGGTTGAGATGACTCCCTCTTGGGTTCGGCCTGGCTCTGAACACTCTGTCCGATAAGGCGGAGTGTCAACCCTCGCGTGGAACTCCCTGCTTCATAGAGAAGGTTCCCAGGATGGACGTATCCCCAAGGATGAATGGCGCCTCGTAGAAGGAGCCCTTCTTACGGTATTCATGGACATCGTCAACGACAACCCGGGTCCTGTTCCAATCCAAAACTTATCAGCTGCTTTGATGAACGACCAGCGCGATTGTATAAGTCCGCCATGAGTCGGTTAGGTGAGGTTTGGCCGGGGGCCAAACTCAAAGCCGTGGATAGGAAGGATATACTTCTAGACCAAGGGCTAGGGTTTTGGTCCCGTCAAACTGACCCACTGGAGATCCTAAAGATTATCAACCGCTACAATCCCTCTGATCCTGCAAAGGATTGGAAGGTGGTGAAGGTTGAGGAACCTGTAGGAGCTTCTCGGCAGGTAGTTTTGGTCCTGAACCAGGATTCCTTGAAACCTCTAGAGGAGTCCAAAGGTCAAATTCAGTTTGAGTTCATGAGTTACCCCTCAGGGTGTACAAAGTGGATACGCTGAGTGGCAAACTGGCCGAGTCGAAGTCGGAAGTCACAGCTGAAAATGCTGGAAAGCATTCTGAAACGGCGGTAGATGCTGAAGAAGCACTACTGGATGACGACAGTGGCAGCATCGTCGACCTGTGGGGCCGCTCTGCCTGGCTCCGAGATGAGTCAATCACTAGCGAGGGTGATCACGAGACAGCCGTGATCGAGGTACCCGGAGTTGAAGATCCTGTAGACGATGGAAGTCCTGCAGATAAATCTTCACCGCAGTAAGGCAGAATCTGTCAATCTCATTCTCCATCTTGCGAAGGGTGGAGCCGATGTGGCCCTGATACAAGAACCACGTACAGTCAATGATCGTATATGTGGTATCAGTTGCAATGGATACAGGACCTTCCCTAAAAGCAAAGAGGTTTTCGTCCCGAAAGCGGGCAAATGCTTTCATGTCAAACCAAAGGACTTTAGACCAACCAGTCTATCATCCTTTGATCTTAGGACATTTGAAAGGTTACTGGAAATTCACGCACGAAGTAATCTTCCACATAATCTACTATTGAGTTCTCAGCATGCCTATATCAAGGGCAGATCAACTGAGACGGCCCTCCACTCTATAGTCAGCATAATAGAAAACTCTCTTGAGAATAAGGTCTTCGCTCTAGGGACCTTCCTGGACATCGCAGGAGCCTTCAATAACATTCAACCTTCAGCGATTCTTAGATCGTTACAGAATCTTGGAGTCGATAGCTTAGTGACACGCCTAATTGGGAAGCTTCTGGTGGATAGATCCGTCAAAACTGAGTGGGGTGGTGTTACAATTGCTAGGAACGTTAACAGGGAGACACCGCGCGAGGAATTCTGCCCCCACTATTATGGTTAACTTCTGTCAATGAATTGCTTCTTGAATTGGACAGAGCCGAATACCAGGTATCATCTGTATGGGCCTACTTAGTCTGATTTCGAACTGGACCGCTAACAACAGACTATCACTTAACCCACTTAAAACCGAGCTGATCTTGTTTTCTCGGAAATATAAAATACCCGCATTTGAACTGCCGTCAGTTAATGGGGTGCAATTACAGTTGACGGAAAAGGTCAAGTATCTGGGAATAATTCTCCACAGAAAACTGTCTTGGAAAGGTTGAAAAATGCATCTGTTGCTCTTTACTGCTGTAAAGGGGCGATAGGAAGGCGCTGGGGACTGTCTCCTAAGATCAGTATGTGGATTTATACGGCAATGGTCAGACCAATACTTCTCTATGGCACCGTAGTTTGGTGGAGGTCCCTCCAAAACAAATATATTCTGAATTCCTTGATGAAAATTCAAATCTCAAAGATCAGATATCGGGACATACCGGACACGCTGAATTTCTACACCGGATCAACTCTATTCCCTTTAAAACGGACTACTGTATCCCCTACCTTCTACCAGCGACAAATCTAAGGACTTCTATTCTGAACAGGAATACCTGAGAAAAGTCACTGGAAGGGGGCACCAGTAGTATCAGATTGTTCACGGATGGACCAAAGTTGGACGAGCAAGTAAGCTGTGGGGTCCATTCACCGGACCTAAATATAAATATCTGCATCAAGCTGCCTGATCACTGTAGTGTATTTCACGCGGAAATTACCACCATACTGGAGGTTGCTGAACTACTGAAAAGAAGTGTCACAACCCTCCGGAGAATATGTATCTACACAGACCCTGGAAGCCATGTTGGCTACGTCCCTGACGGTGAAAGAATGCCACTCATCACTTGGGGTGATGGCAGAGTTTTTTGACATCAGGCTCATCTGGGAAAATGCGTAAGCTAGACAGGATACTACGGCACAGATTCTTCCGTCACAATAAGGTGTTACTATGCCAATCTCTACCTGCCGTTTGCAAATCAGGAAGTGGGCCGATACGTTCAAGGACAAGTGGAGACTTACTTCAACTTGCAACCAAGCCAGGGTCCTTTGGCAACAGCTGGACAGGAAGAGGACTAGGCAACTACTTAACTTGCCGAGGGGCAGGTTATCCACATGATAGGAACACTTACGGGACATTGTATTGTAGGAAAACACGCCCTAAGATTGGGACATAGGAACTCTACTCTCTGTAGATGCTGTATGTAAGAGGACGAGGCAACGACGAAACACCTTCTCTTGGATTGCCCTGCTCTGACAGGACTGAGAAGTAGAATATTCGGAACACATTTAGTTAGCACCATAGCCCAACAGGATATTCATGTAGGTCTTATAGACAAATTCATTGAAAGGGCAAATTGCCTAGACGACTAGTCAATAGTTGCTATAGACGAAACTGCAGGTATCACAACGGGCTTCTTTAGCCTAAGTGTGCTAGATAGCTTGCTGTCTTGCAGCCTTTTCAATCAACCAACCAACCTTTAAACCACATATACCATTTTTAACGATTTTATACATTTTACCCACATACACCCCCGGGGGTCAGGGACCATACAAAATGGAAATAACATATGTCGCCAACGAGTTCGATCTTTGGCTTTATTTCTCCAGTTGGCAATACCAAATGTACGCCTGATCCCTCCAGTGGAGACTTGGTCTTCCTTTTTTTTTGTCTTCTTTCGAGTTCGGTTTCGAAACCCCTTCGTGCTGGTTCGTCTTATAATACCACACATACCATATATAAAAAAAAGATTTTTCTCGCATTTTCATGGTTTACCCTCTTTACGCACAAACACAGTTTTTGACAAATTCAAATGTTTTCATGTAATTTTCTGTCCAATCATTCCAAACTAATCTGGCGAAAAAAATTAAAAAATATCTGTTTGCTGGACAAATACACACACACTTCTCCCATTTTCTTAAATAACGTATATATCGTTTGAAAGGCCTAAGTTTCTTCTTTTTAAATCCGGCGAGAAAGTGAAAATCGGTTGATAATAAACTAACTTACAGGCTTATAAGTGTGCAAACGTACGCAAAACCGGGTTTTTAACCGGTTTTCAAGATTTTGGGGGTGTTTGGGAAATTTCACAAGCAGATTCTTGTTTCACTCGACAATACCTACAAGATAAATACTATCACTTCCCAGGTGTTTCTACTTTAGTAATTTTTGTAACTGTGTTATACGTAGTCACTACTTGAAAAATCGAAACTGAAACAGCAAAACTCGAGCAGTCTTTACCAAATCTTAGGTCTATATCTATTGATCCCATGGAGATCCAATTGGAAATTTGGCTATGATGTAGAGAAAAAGATGGACTTTTTTTTTGGTGGGGAGATCAAAAATTAAAGATCCGGATATTCAAGGATAAAGGATACTTTGGAGATTTCAATATGATTGAGCCACAATGACATGACTGTGGTATGTGCTATTATTAAAGCGGATTTTGCAAGCTTTAAAATGATATCCAACATTTTGAAATCCATTAAAGCATTCCAAAGGTATATCATTTTTCAGTCAGGTCCTTTTTTCAAAAAGTGTCACACAATACCTACTTCAACGAACCATAAAGCAAAAACTAGTTTTAATTTTGACTTAATTCTGGTGCCATAAAATTCGTATGGGCGAGGAGAAACTACTGTCCAAATTTCATACCAATCAAAATTGCTCGGGTTCGAAAATTCAGATTTTTGTGTCGTTTTTTTTTTTTGGATTTACCCGTATACTCATAAAGAGCTCAAGTATTGGGCTTACGAGCGTAATTTTTATCTACTCTGATATAAATATCTGATATTATAGTCCACTTGTGTTTGTCAAAATTATCGAAATGTCAAAATTTTGGTCAGAAACAATTATCAGCAAATTGTTTTCGGAAAAACTAACCTTGGAATTACAAACACCTAATTGATTTTGCCACAACGAACCTTTCGCAAAGAGCTGAATTTTATAATAACTGTGTTTGTGATCCAAATATATCTATGTTTGTGATACAAACAAATCTGTGTTTGTTGCAGTGTTTCTCGAGAGCAAGATAATAAAAGAGGTCAAACGAGAGATTATTCACAGTCTATCTTGTATGTGTGCAACTGTATTTTTGCAATCTCCTTTCTGTCAGTGACTCATAAATATTCTGAATGTGTGTGTAAATTGCAGATGAAGTGTGTGTTTCTTAGTTTGATTGATGTATTGCGTTTTAGGTTCATGCATTCAGTTGTCAATGGTTCTTCGGAGAGAGGATATCACAAGCGCTTGGTCGGATATATAAATACTTACTTACTTATCCGGTCTCGGACAACACCGGGGGGTCAGGGACCTTACAAAACGAAGATAACATATTTCGCCAACCAGTTTGATCTTTTGTTTTATTTCTCCAGTTGGCAATACCAAGTGTACGCAGGGATTCGTCAACCTGATCCCTCCAGCGGAGTCTTGGTCTTCCTATTTTTCGTCTTCCTTGGAGTTCGGTTTCGAAAACCCTTCGTGCTGGTTCGTCTTCCATTCTACTGACATGGCCTATACATATATAAATATGCTGTGAAATATGTAATATTATTAGAAAATATTTGTGATCCGTGAAAAATAGAATAAACTGAGTCTCGAATGATTAAATGGTTTGTGATGATGAAAGGAACTGCAAAGAGCAATAAGGTGAAGCATTTTGTCTGCCCGGGGCTTTGGTATTTAAGTCGGGGTTGGCATGAACTAGCTGTAAATATGAGTATATTGTTTGTGCACCAACGCATAGTGATAATCGTGTTTTAAACTATTGTCGAAATTGAAACCCCCTGAAAACACAAACGTAAGAGGCAACAAAGGAATGAGAAACAAACAAGCAGCTGATTCTCATTTCATGAAAAAACAAATAATTCATTCAATGCAATTAAATTTTTAATTGTATATTAATTATAATAAATAATATATACATATGGAAATCAAAACATAATTCGTTTCTAATTATTATAATGATTGGGAGGAAATATACACATGTTTCCAGATAAGTATACGGAGGTTTAGGACGAAACACCGGAATGCTTCCACGTAAGTATGTGGATGTTTGGAATGAAACACGCATATGTTTCCATGTAAAGGAATACATATTTGTTAGTAAAAAATGCTAATGTTTGCATTTAAAAACGAGCGAGTTTGGGACTTGTAAACAAGTGAATGTTTGGAGTGAGGGTGGCAAACATATATATGGTTCCTGCAAAATATGTTTGGGCGAATATGTTAGAGAGGACGATATTTTTCAGCGTGTACCGTATATTTCTACGTTGGCCGTTCCCGTATTCTGAGTGTAAGAGCTTATGTCACCCTTTGATCTTCAGCAGCTCGAGATGGGTGAAAATGGTAAATTCTGCAAAAATGACACAATCTAGTGTTTAACGGCCCAGTCCGAAGTGTTTTGGCTCACTTTCCTAGTTCCCACAAGTATATAAAATTTTAAAAATACTTGCATTTTATTTCTCTCGTATCGTGGCAACAGTATCAATCAATACATTTCTTTAAGGGTGCAACATAAATTTGGGCAATAGCACTGATGGTCTGAGTCCCCAAATTGAAACTAATGAAAGAAATTACCCAAGACGGGATATATATTGGCTAATTTATCAAATTCATTTCACTGAATCACTTGCAAGTACATATATACGTGTTTTATTCTCTATGCTGTCGTTCCTGAAATATCTTACCAATGTCATAAAATGTCTTCCGATATTTTGCACCACCGTGTAGTGTTACCTTTCGTTGTTTATAAACGTTATAGTGTAATTAAAAATTTTTTTTTTTTAATAAAATGGAGCATTTTTTTCATTAAAAATAAACGAATTCGAAGTTGGCCACCCCAAAGAAAATTCTGCGTATGTGCCTGGTTGCAGTGCTTTGTGGTAAGTTTTAATCAATATCACAGAGTTGTATTGGAACGAAGTTCGTTATCGCAGGTTGCGGAATGGGGGCTAAATGAAAAAAATTAAACCAGTTTGTTGGCACTATTATGCTACAACCCAGTATTAACAACTATATTGGGTACTTTAGCAATTTTTTTTTTTTTTTTAAGACCAGCGCTCAGGGGATGCCCCCTATAAATGCAATGCATTGTGCTGGCGTCGGAAATTTAGGTAGAGGAGGGTGGAAAGAGGGAGTAGTGCTTATTTACATTTGCCTTGAATCGCTGCATGTCACAATTGGCGGGAAATACACTTGCGGGAAGTTTATTCCACATACGGACCGTACGACTGAAGAACGAATTTTCTCTGTAGTGTGTTGTACGATCGACTGGCCAATAGATAGTAAACGGATGGTGGAAGTTTTTAGATCGAAAATGCGTTCCTCCTGGTTTAGATTTTGGCCGGGCTTACGGGCTTTCTGCTAGCGATAACTCCATATTATTTATAAAACATTCTGCTTAGTAAATTAAATTAAGGCTTGCCACATTTCCCTTGCCTAATTTTTGTTATACAAAATTTCCCACAATGCTGAATAAACGTCAATGAGAATAATTAAAACTTCAATGAAAGTGACAGTAGGGAAAAAAGTTGACATGGTACCTTTATTTCTAGTTTTTCCTTTATCTATGATATTAGGTACATATTGTAGTTTTGAACCCGATAAAAAGAAAATTTAGAAAAACCAAAGTGAAACTAGTTAAAAAAAATAACATTTTCTTAAATAAGTGAATTTCTTTACAAAAAGTAAAATTTAAAAAAAAAACTAATTTCCTTTTCTTAAAAAAGTAAATTTTTTTACAACAAATTTTCAACAAAAAACTACCTTTCCTTTAAAGAGTACCTTTTTGTGAAACAAAATAAATTTTCTTGAGATAATTATCTACTCTTAAAAATGTACTTATTCTTGAAAAAAGGACAACTTCTAAAAAATTCCCATTTCTTAAAAAAATTCTTTTCGTCAAAAAAATACCCTCTCTTAAAAAATACAATTTCTTACAAAAAGTCCTTTTGTGAAAAGTACATTTTCTTAAAAATAAAATAATACCTTTTCATTTCTTGAGATAAGTAGCCTTTCTGAAATAAGTACATTTTCTTAAAAAAAATCCTTTTCCTAAAAAGAGTACAACTTCTTTAAAAAGTACATGTTCTTAAAAAAGTATTTCTTTGTAAAAATAATTCGTCCTCTTATGGCCTTTTCTTCCAGAAATTAGTTCATCTTAAAACTATTTTTGTTAGATTTATTTAATGTATATATGAGAAGTTGATACTACAAGCTTACAAGGTCAGACACATTTTTCACATTAGGCATATATTCTAGCAAATGGCTTCAAGAAAACCACCATTTAATAACGAGTTCACCGGTTATTCCTAGTAGATAGATGAAAAATAGACACAGCATGTGGGGATGTTCAAGAGCAAACTGCTGGGGAATGATAAACTATATGATAAACTTCCGAGTTATAACATACAATTAGTTGTCCCAAATGACAACGGTTCGAGTACTGGATAGCAAAATTCCACACTAGACATCATCTTGACAAATTCAGTACAAAATTTGTCTGAAGCCACAGTAATAAATGACTTAAGTTCTGACCACCTACCCGGCAAACTAACATTTAAGTGGCATGTTGGTAGTACCTCTACCCGAATATTTGATTGCAAACGAGTAAACGGGAACCCTTTTTCTCGTATCGTCAATTCTCATATAAATGCTGTCCACATCTAAACAGTAAACAACAGACAACAAATATATGAAATGATAGAATATCTTATCAATGTTATAAAACTAGCAAAGCAACAAAGTATTTCAATAAAATAACGAGATGGCCTCTACCTGTAAATATTAAATACTTGATATTGATCACGACGCAATTGGATTCGCTATCGATCCACCGCTCATCTTGCTGTAATGAAAATGCTAGCTTTCGTATTCAAGAGGAAATTATGAAACATTTCCTGGAATTCCTTTTTATTATCGTTAGAAGTAGGTTCTTCCCCTTTTTGGAACGTAACAAAAATATTAAGAAAGAAGTCCAAGAATATTCCAACGCTTATACACAGCAATACACGATACGCTAATGGTTTGTACAAATGTGAAATCCTACCCGAATCGTTTAATTTAAACCACACAGTCTCAATTTCTTTAAGTGGTCCTGAGACCGTACACCGGATCAACGAAGCCCTGCAATTACTACAGTTACAAGAGACTTGGTTGCACGTTAGCTTAATCGACATCGCTGCTGTTACGAGCTTTATTAAACAATTGAAACCCCGTAAAGCGCCTGGAATCGACGGTATTGGCAATAGATGTATTAAAGATTTAGCTAAAAAAGGTGTAAAATTTCTGACTACGATTACACAGTGCAACACGAAAAAATATAACCATATACGGGCACCACTACGTGATAAAAGACAAAAAAAAAAGACCCAGTTTTGGCCAAAGTCATGCACTTATTTATGGGCCCCAAATATTTGGGGCCTCGGTGTCATTTTTGCAAAAAAGTGATCATTTTGTCAGGCTCATATCTTGCAATTCGTTCGAAGTTTTGATTTACTCTCTGAGGTCATAAAGACTAAAAATTGTCAACATATAAAATCAAAATAACTTCGTCTTCAAGGTAAAAATAGCAAAAAACTATAAAAAATTCGATTTTATGTTACCTTTTCTCCCCTGTTCAGGTCCATAGGTAGCAAACCGTTCAAAATTCAAGGAAACAATCAACTACAGAAATGTACCTAAGATCTCAGTAAACAACTTTCTACAACATTTGAACTTCCAAGGAATGATTCTTAACACCGTTTAGGTAGCGTTTTTTTTTTGTCTTTTATCACGTAGTGGTGTCCGTATATGGTTATATTTCCATGACTTACAAAATTACACAGTGTTATTAATGCATGCCTTAAACTGTCATATTTTCCTCAAGTGTGGAACGAATCAAAAGTTATCCCAATAAAGAAACCCAACAAACACACCTAAAATCCAGGCTCTTATAGACGTATTAGTTTATTAGTCCTTGAAAAAGCCATTAAGCTAAAATTAAACAAGTTCACTCAAGAGAATAACATTCTCCCTGCAGAACAATCCTATTTTGCGATTTAGAAAGCTGGAAAAAAATAATTTCAATAATGGGGAATCTACCGGATTGATGTTATTAGACGTACAAGCAGCTTTCGACTCCGTTTGGCACGATGCCCTAATTTCTAAAATGTTGAACTATAATTTCCCGATATATTTTCATTAAAATTGTTAGATCGTTTCTCTCCGATCGCACCTTAAAGTCCACGCTTGTGGTAACCTGTCAACAACTAGAAGTATTGTAGCTGGGTGTTCCCAAGGATCTTGTCTTTCACCCATTCTGTACAACATCTTTACTTCAGACTTTGTAAGATGGATGGATGCCAAGCATCAATTTTTGCAGATAATATAGCCATTCTTAGTTGTGCTGTTCTTGCGGCGGATATAATAGCAAGATTGGCAGAAGCATTAGCTTTCGTTTACGCGGATTTAAAAAAAATGGAAAATTCACGTTAATGCTGAGAAAACTTAAACTATCTACTTCACCAGAAGGAGAAAATCAATATTCGTCCCACAAAGGTGTAACAATACTGAAATAAACTGGGAGAAAAAAGTAAAATATCTTGGAGTAATTTTGGGGTCGAGAATGACGTTTAAAGATAACATTGCCTATATTGTAGATAAGTTTAATCATATCCCTCTAATGGCCAGTTTTTCAGTCAGTGGTTGATCTTCGTTTCTTAGTTAAATTGTGGTTAAACATCGAATTGTGTTTTTTAGTCATTGTTTAACTATGATTTAACCACCCAATGTTGGTTGGTTAACTTATAGTCAGAACCATATTATTTTGACAATCAAATCACTGGCTGTCAAAGTGAGAAATTAAGATTGTATAAAATACATGTTTCAGATTTGCGTATTTGTACACATACGTTTAGTCTAGATCGTTAAATTGCTGCGCCTACATAGTTTTTAACACATTTTTGTTAAAATGACTTCGATTTTATGCATCGATTTCTTATTTTACATAATTCCATTTTATTTGTTTCCCTTTTTGATTTGGTATTTATCCCAAAACACACGTTTTTTCCAATAACAATACAAGGGTTGCCATATTAGTTAACATTATGGCGACAAAGACCCCTTTCACACTCGGCAAGTTACTTGCGCAAGTCTCTTGCCCAATTCTTGGTTTGTTGATGACAGAGGTAAGGTCGGGATAGGGGAATAAATTTTGAGTACAGACTTGCTTGTACTCGGAAAGTTGAAAAACTGACTTGCGCAAGTAACTTGCCGAGTGTGAAAGGGGTCTTACATTAACTCACCACTGAAAAAAAAAATGCAAAGTTAACCTCTAATTAACTTAGAATTACGATTAAGTAATCCGATAGTTAACTACCCACTTAAAAACTGGCCATAACCGGCAAAACCGAACCGATGATCATTTTTCGTCTGGAATTTTTTTCTCAGCGTAATTCTTGCTAAAAAAAGACGAGAAAAAAATTTCAAGTCAATCTCTTGACACGTTTAGGCTCCAGGTGAGAAAAGAGTAAGCGTTCGTGTAGGAACGTATGCCGGTTCAAGAGTAGTTCAAAATAATACACTGAGACTCCAATCGCCGCGCATAGATTTCCCCAGCCATATACCGCATAACAGTTGATGCATGTGGGCTATCAGTCCTTCGCCACCTGCCTTAAAAAGTTCAGCGGGTAGGCCATCCGCACCAGTGGCTTTATTATTTTTCAGGCGGAAGATCGCCGTTCTAATCTCGCCGTGCTTGGGGGGGGGGGGGTACAATCTATATTATCTTCCACTATCATTACCTCCTGATCTTCAGTGGAAGAATCTGAGTGGAGTAGTGCTGAAAAGTGGTCTCTCCTCAGTTTGAGCACACACTGCTTCTCAGTCACCAGATTCCCATTCTCGTCCTTGCAGGAGGGCAGCCCACTATTAGCCCCGTTATTCAATCTTCTTACCCTCTGGAAAAACTTTCGGGATTCACCATTCATCCTGCACATTTCGGTTCTTTCACACTCTCTCTGCTCCCATTGCCATTTTTTTCGCGAAAAAAATGGTGCCTTGTACACTGAAAGAAAAAGTTTCATCAAATTTATGAATTCCTTCATCAATTTGACGAAATATTTTCCAACCTACGACACATTTCATTGAATTGATGACGAACATTTCAACAATCTTTCGTCCATATTTTATCAATAGTTTGCGTTGAGTCAGCGACAATGTTACACCAAGTTGATGTATATTTTCCATCAATTTGATGTTAGTTTGACATCTAGTTGAAGTAATTTATTTACAATTTTCATGTAAATAACGTTAGGTTCTCACCAATTTGATGTAAGTTTGTCCTAAATTTGATGTAAATTGGTAGTCATTTTTATCTAATTTGTTTGTTATTTTGTTTGTTAATTGTTTATCTAAATTGTGTGTTAGAGAAAATCGTTGACCCATTTTTCATCGTAAAAAAATCACTATAACAGGGAATAATATCGCGTAAAAAAATGCTCCGAGTGTAGATAATATTTTCTGTCCATTGCACTATTTTATATTATGTATTTATTTTAAATTTTCTTTTTTTTTCTTTTTCCCTTTATTTTTTCAATACATACTTTGAATCGATCCGACTATCTATTTCCAAATTCCAATGATAAAGATTGATGTAAAAAAGATCATCAATTCAGTGAAGCTGAAAAAGGTGTATAAACGCACATTCTTCAAATTGAAGAACTTTTTCATTGAATTGATGCAATTTGGCATCAATTCCATGAAGAACAATTGATGAACATTTATAAACGATTTGATGTAAAGATTTTCTTTCAGTGTAGGCTGCTGCATACTTTTAAGGTTTCTACTTGGAATTCATTACTTTGTATTTAAAATTCTTCATTATCTTTAATATTCGCTCGAATAATTGGCGCGGTATCCCCCATTATTTTGACGTGTAATCACTTCTTAAATTATAAGCAATTTATCGGCAATTGATTTTCAGACAATTAGGCATGTTTAACGACGACTGATTAATGTTTCGTTGTGACCCAATGCTTATTGGAAAAGCTCCTCCTCATTTAAGTTACAAAAAGTTTGTTATAGAGGATCAACGGGACCAACATTCTCTTCACCGTTATATTTTCAACTGCAGTAGCTTCCCAGCAAAAATATGTATAATGGTGTAGCTCCAACGGCTCTACCCCTTTCAGTACTATCAACGAAGTAATACGTGCGGATTTTCGGCATACAGGAATCCGAAATTGCATTACAGATTTTATGGTGTTTGTCAGAAGATGAAGAATTATCTGCCACTAATGCTGTTATTGTTCGACCAAGTTCAATGTCTTCGATAGCTCGATGGTGAGATGCGCGGCTGGCAATCAAAAGGCTTGAGTTCGAATCCCGGTCTCGGTCGGGGAAAAATTGTTACAGAAAAATTAATAATTAATTATTTAAACCTTCGCTACACAACTCCGTAATTTGTATGGTATACTTTCAGGCGAATACAATTTGAAAGTATGATTTTTTTAAATACCTACAAATTAAATCGACAAATTGCAAATCGCTTAAAAAAAATAAAGTTTGATTTGGTGAGATTTGAACCCAGGACCTTCACCAGCTGCCGTTTTCTAGTCGGACATGCTACCATCGTGCTAATTTTTGAGCTGAATCGACGGGCTAGGGAACAGAATTTATTCTTCTTAAAAGTATCCAAATTGGGAGTACTACCCTCCAAGGACAACACTACGTAAAAAGCAGTGGTGCAGCACCCAAATTTGCACTACCTCTTACCGCGCAGTTCTGGTGGAAATTCTGGTGATTGGTATACACTTTTTGTGCTGGGCAGCTCAGGCTTTATGGTGGTAATTCTTCAGTGCTGTGATGCATAAATGCTTGCGACATTTCTCACAAAAAAATTGTGTTTTGGACTTTTTGCATTGTTGCAGTATCTTCTCTCTTTATTGGATGACATTAGTGGATTCTGATGCAGCCCATCGAAGCAAATATCAGCCACCAGATGTTTGGATTTTTCACCAGGCTTCAAATTGCACAGTGGTGGTGTTGTTGATAGTTCCCTCGTTGTGGGCGCTGATGATCGCGGTGGTGGTCCACCGGCACCACGTTTCTACATGCGAGAAACAAGACCATCCGCAATTTGTTCACGAAATTGGGGAAGCTGCAGCAATTTTGTTTCGATCAAGCTGCAACTAGAATCGTTGCCTCTTTCTGCATACGATCGTCGATACAAAATATACGCATTCACTGCGGCCATGTCGATGAAATGATAGATAAGCCGTACCATTGCGTTTCGAGTTTTGTATTCGCGTATGATTTTTGGGCAATTAACTACGATGAAACGCTTCTGTTTTCTATCATACCGCGGCGCTTTAGCATGTTAGCGATCTGGATTCAAGCGACTGAACGGTTTTATGCCAACATATGTCGATGCGAGGCGTACACTTTTGTTGTCTTTCCACAACACGGTGGAAACATCAACGTCGTAAGCAGCCTCTTTCTTCTCGTTTTATTGTCGCATCTGTTGGCATTTTGCAATTTGGAATCCGGTTGACACGGATAGTGCCCAAACTGTAGATTCCTCGAGCATGCAAATACCCCAGAAACGGCAGCGATGTGTACAAATTATCGAAATACAATATATGGTGTTTGTAGTCTGGAATCGTTTGAGATAAGCGAACGACAATATCGCAGTGCAACACGAAAAAATATAACCATATACGGACACCACTACGTGATAAAAGACCAAAACTAAAAAGACCCCTGTCTCCCAGTTTTGCCCAAAGTCCTCCAGGTTTTTTTTTTACGGGCTCCCAAAGAAGTGGGGCCTCGGTGTCATTTTTGCAAAAAAGTGATCATTTTCTCAAGCTCATATCTTGCAAACCGTTCGGAATTTTGATTTACTCTCTGAGGTAAAGTTGTAGCTCTTGTCATAAAGAACAAAAATTGTTAATATATAAAATCAAAAACTACTTCATCTTCAAGGTCAAAATCGCGAAAAGTTTAAAAAATGAGCCAAAAATCGCCCATACAGCGTTTTTTTTACTTTCCGCTTTTACGAACAAATTTACTTTATGAAAAATGCGCCAAATTTCTTTGGCCTGGTAGGGCTAACATCGAGGCATTACACAGCGCGACGTTAACGAGAGCTCAGCGGTGAAAGTTATAAAGTGAAAGTAAAAAATGTGAAAGTGCTACAGCATAATTCGCACACAACATTGGCAACTGACAATTTCAATATGCAGTGTGAAAATATTGATTTATTTTGCTGCGTTTGCGGTCATCAAATCAGAAAAAATAGTTCTACAACATTGCAAAAGGAAAGAATCTTTTAACTAGTGCATTCAAGAAAGCATATAAGTTGTTTTTCGACGAAGAAGTCTTGACCGGTGAAAATTACGCACCTAATACAGTGTGTCGCCAATGTTATAACAATCTCATGGCATGGTTGAGTGGAGGCAGAGGTACTATGAAGTATTGTAAGCCGGTAAACTGGATTAATCGCCCAGGTGATCATGATGCAACCAGTTGCTATGCATGCGTAAATTACACATGTGCTCTAAATCGATATGCTGAGAGGAACAAAAGTTATAAAGCAACTGTAACAGCCACACTACCAGTGCTTGCACCACAAAATTTTGTATCACCAAGGCCGCCAACTCCAGATCGTAGTACAGAATGTACAGGAATGACTAGAGCAAGTGGTGTTACTTATGAAGATCCATTTGATACCGATTATGAGCCCCAACAGGGAAGAGCTGGTCCACAACTAATAACACAAATGGAAATGGATTTCATTGTGGCCATATTGGGACTATCGCATCGACTTGCCATATTCAAAATGTCAAGCCATGCCACCTAAGGACTAAGATAGTATAGGAATAGTATAACAATGAAACCTGCAACTTGCCTTTTCACTTACGGGTGAAGGCTTTATAGTATCTCAATGTTGAAGTAAAGGAAAAGCAAGTGAAATTTTCGGGAAATTTTTCACTTTTGCGGCTATCTAAGGGCGATATAAACGGTGTTAAGAATCATTCCTAGGAAGTTCATATGTTCTAGATAGTTGTTTATTGAGATCTTAGAATCATTCTTGTGGTGGATTGTTTCCTTGAATTTTGAACGGTTTGCTACCTATGGACCTGAACAGGGGAAAAAAGGTAAAAAAAAAATTTAATTTTTTAAAAATTTTGGCGATTTTGACTTTGAAGAGGAAGGTTTTTTTTGATTTTACATGTTCACAATTTTTGTTCCTTATGACAAGAGCTACAACTTTGCCTCAGATGATTCAATTCCGAACGGTTTGCAAGATATGAGCTTCAGAAAATGATCACTTTTTTGCAAAAATGAAACCGAGGCCCCACTTCTTTGGGGGCCCATAAAAAAACCTGGAGGACTTTGTGGAAAACTGGGAGACAGGGGTCTTTTTTTTTGCTCTTTTATCACGTAGTGGTGTCTGTATATGGTTATTTTGCCATGACTTAAAAAATTACACACTGTGTATTCGAAGTGCTACCAAAGGCAGGTTGACCGTCGAGCACCACATTAACTCCAGCATCATTGTATATTTCTAATCGATAAGCATAGCCTGCAGAATCACAGAGAACGAACAATTTGATTCCCCACTTTCGTTTGCTTTTTCTGTAAATTTTGAAAACGAGCGTAAAACCTTTCGAACTCTCTCAAACTACAATCTTGCAAATTATTGTTGGGAAAGTAAACGAACACAACTAGTGTAATCATGACATACAGAAAGGTTTTTGTGAATTTACGTTCGAACTGCACACCATGCAAAACCATAACTTATATAAATTATAAAATTAATATTTAAGTAGCAAAGGTTAATACAAGCCTAAACTCTTTGTTATATTATACTAATTAGAAATAAACTTTTTATATTAATAAATGAGTAAATTGAATTGAAAAAAATGAAATATCACATTAAATGGTCATTTCAAAATGTTGTATTGCAAACTCGATTAAGCGGTTTATTGTTTTCTAATTTAAAACTGACTTCATTAACATTTTTATGCTGAATGTTCTTTACTATGCATAAGTCCTCATGGTACTCCAGTTCTAATTTCCTGCTGACCTCAGATCACTTGGAAAACACCCTTGTCCACTGCAAGGTTGTATCTTCTATTAGTGCCGCGTTTACAGGTGATTATTTCAGAGTGAAAAGTTGAATAACAGCAACCCAACTTCTTATCAAGAAACCTGGAATTCATGGTTGTGATTAATGATTGTTGCTGTTTGCCTTTATTTTTTCTTCTAGTTCATTTTGGCACATACACTTTTGATGTCTGAACTTGGAAAGGTGTTTTCTTTCAGGTTATAATTAGGTTTTCTGAAAAGGAAATTAACTTGTCACTTAAGAATTTGGGGTGTTAATGTATCAATTTAGAAAATGTGTAGGTGTACATAATTAATTCACAATGAAATTGAACTCTACTCGTACAAACATTAAAAACAGCTAGCTGATCTTCCTTATGCATACAAATTTAGCTCAAATTTCCGTGTATAGTAACGCTATAGAATGTTACCACACAATGTAAATTAGGAGTAATGCAACGTATTACATCTCAGGTGTCTCAGTTTCGGTAAATAATATTAATAAATTGGTTTAGATCCTGCTGGAAAGAGGAAAGGTTACATATTTGTTACTTTCGCAGACAAATTTTTTCTGTTTTAGCCAACAATTTTCCCGGTATTTTTTCAACACGGGAAACAGTTCGCTGTAGTACCTGCAATTGCTTTACTAGTAGACAGATTGACAAATATTGTTTCCCTTAATATCAAACGCTATTTTTTAAGTGTTAGAAATAAAAACCGATTGAATTCAACTTTTGTATATAAGAAGATTTAAAACAAGTTTAAAATAATGTTATGAGAACAAACTGTATAATGAAAAACAGTGTTGTTTGGAGATACGAGTACTTTGGTTGAAATCAATAAGTGGTGCACGAAAAATTGCCCAAAGAAAAATCGTAAAAAAAGAAAAGTAGCCTAAATATTGTAAAGAGTTTTGCAATTGGAGTGATATGATTTCTAAGTGACGTTTCGGCCATTTGTACACTGAAAGAATTTTCTTTATAATATTAATGAAACATTCTTCATTAAAAACTCTTCATTAATCCTATGAAGTTTTTCATAGATTTCATAAATTCTACGAATAATATGTTATGAATTTTACGAAATTTTCGAAACGTGTTCATAGAATTGTTTGAAAACATTTCATTACCATTATGAAAATTCTTCATTATACATTTTATGACAATAGTTTTTGAAATTTGTTAGAATTTTTTTATATATTTCATAATAACAGATTTTAAAAATAGTTTTCAAACTTCATTCTTTGTTAACGTACACATATTTTAGATGCCCACATTTATATCTGCTGGGTTGGGAAATTGAAATATGTACACAGAAAAAAATAAATTTCGTATTTGAATACGAAATTCGTTGATCTGAATAAAATTTTTTTTAATTTTCAACCTACAACGAAATTTGCCGTATTGAATACAAAATTTGTAGATCGTTTATCGAAAATATTTTTTTTTTCACTCGATAAAGAAAATATCATATTGACAAAAAAAAATTGTTGATTCCCTTAAAACAATATAACAAAAGTGATCGTTGCACTAACAAGAACATTGATCAATATAATAAAAATTATTTGTTCACTTGATTAAAATTTTTGTCAAATTGGAAACAAAATTATATAATTTATTTATCAATCTAACAAATAATTTTGTCAGTTTGTTTATTTTTCTTTTGATTTTTTCCACAGATATGACCTTTTGTCTTATTGTAAATTAAAAGATTTTTTACTTTAATGTTGTTTTATTTAGGCGTAAAAACTTAAACTTAACAGAAAGTAATCCATTTTTAAAACATATTATTAAAGTATGTATATATATTTTTCTATTTACATTTAAATTCTGTTAGTACTTTAAAGAAACTCAAAAAAATACTCCATTTTTAAAACATATTATTAATGTATGTACATATTTTTCAATTTACATTTAAATTCTGTTTGTACTTTTAAGGAACACAAGTTTAGTAATAAAAATAGAAGTTTAGTCTTTGTGCAGAATGTCATTAATGAAAGTTAGTACCTTAAAAGTTTTCTTATTATTGTCTATTTGATAAAAAAAAGTTTGTAAAAAAGTATAAAATATATCCGATTCGCTTGGAAACTCCAAATTAAATACAAAAAATATTTTAAAAAGAATTTCAACAGCTGTTAATATGTGCATTATAGGATATTTTATCTCATCAAAATATACAAAAATTTCTTTAATATTGTTGAGTTCACCCAAAACTAATAACCGTGGCTGAATGTTTTGCTTTTGCAATTTAAGAAGGCTCAATTTTATATTAATTTCTTGCATCGTTTCCGCAACTATGGCAAAGGATTCTTGTGAGTCTGATACTGTGAAATTTTTTCTGGTCTTTGATCCATCTTTTGCGCTGACAACCTTAAGCTGAGGTGGAAGTAGATTATGTAAAGTATACAAAATATAAAATACTTTCGATTCTAGAAAGAGAAATGTAACAGTTTAATTAGAATTAATAATTGTAAGGCTTAAATAATATCTTACCTCCATCATTTTCGCGCAATTATTTAAGGAGCGCTGAAGCCGTTCCAGAGGTCACCTTCGTTTGAAGCATTTTAAGCAATTTGCTTTCAGAACAAGACCATTTCAGTTCAAGGTCGGTTGCCCGTGGGTATTTGAGCATAAAATCGATGTCAATCTAAAGAAATATTGAACATTAAAAAAATGGACTTTAAATGTTTTAAGACAGTTTTACAAGTTGGTAACCAGAAGGCTTTACATATTCGGGCCATAATTTGAATACTTCGCTTGTGGTTTTCGACTCTTCTATTTGAAGAAATCGAAGCTGTGAACGTTTTCTCCAATATAAGTCCAGTTCTTGATTTGATACTTTTCCGTTTCGAAGAAATTGAACAGATAAAGCAGCATCGGTTTCTGGAACTGAATTTGGATTATAAATTATAAAATTAAATATAAGGTGGTCAAAATCTAACCGAATGTATCTAGCATATTGCTACTGGGTTCTTCGTTGTCGTCAAATATGCCCTTTGATAGCCGCTTAAGGTTAAATATTTTATTATAAAGTTTGCCTCACTTGTACGTGTTCTAATATTCCTACGTGAAGAAACAAATTATTCACAAGTAGTAGCGTTAATTAGTTAATTTAGTGAATCACCAATACCAAACGTTTGTATATTTTCTATGAGGTCTCGTTCAACCAACGATTTTTCGAGTATATAGTCTGAGTGTACATTCTTGAAC
Source organism: Phaonia tiefii (assembly GCA_963931995.1). Taxonomy (NCBI): domain Eukaryota; kingdom Metazoa; phylum Arthropoda; class Insecta; order Diptera; family Muscidae; genus Phaonia; species Phaonia tiefii. The sequence continues at coordinate 36,895,702 of OZ008370.1, read as the reverse complement.
AATCCTTTTATTTCAGTAACCATTTTCGCTGCAAAGTCATCACTGAGAACCACATTATTTATGCTTTTTTCTACAAAGCTGCTAATTGGAGATACAATAAACGTTTCTATCGATTTTTGTAAAGAAATAACATCCGAACGACTGTAATTATTATTGGAGTGTAACTGAATTATGAATCTGTTAGCCAACTCAATTACATTATTTAGAGATTCTTCATAATCAAATTTTTTATTAAAAATTGCCTTATTGCATGGGGCTGTGTCTGAGTTTAAATCACTTATTTCACAATTCTCATCACAATTTGCTCTTTTACCTTTTCCGACAAACACAGTTTGAACTGAAATGGATTTTTTTAAATGGTTTAAAATATGCCTCTTAAAACTGTCCTTATTTTTAAATTTCATAAAGCACTCATCAAAGTTGCATATGAAATCGACACCAACTGGTGTGTAATGTTGCTTAAGGTGGTCAAAATATATTGAAGAAGAGTCGAACGTCTCTTGGCAAAATGAACATTTAACAAAACAAACCATTTTAGTGGTTAATTTAACACATGTAAAATAATATAAATCTTAATTGTTATAACACTTTTCACTTAGAAATAGACTTTACTCATAAACGTCTGCACGCTACGATGTTATCTAAAACACTAACTCAAATATGACAAAACATACAGAATTGCATCATTCGCTGTCGCACGATTTCTCTGCAAAAAAAACAACAAAATAAACGCAATCGTATGCAGAGGAGCAAGGATGAACGTAATGAAGTTTTTCTTGTAACGTCTTTTAATCTAGCATAGTAACAACAAACAAATAACAAATGTAACGGAAAACAGACAAACAAAATCATAATATAATCCAATTGACTATCATTTTATTCAAATTCATGTTGGCAGTTGATAAATATATTTATCACTTAGTTTTATCGAGTGCTATTTTTAAAAAGTTTGTTTTTGACTAATATTTTAATCACATCGACAAATACCATTTATCACAATAAATTTTGTTTTTGAATAAAAATATTGTTGCCAAGTTTTGCTTCCCAGTTTTTTCTGTGTACCTATAAATCTTAAAAGCCTTTTCCTATTCCCCGCCTCATACACTAATATTTGAAAGTACTGGATCTATATCACTTTAAAAAAAAACTATAAAACTAAAATTTTTCGAAAAAAAATCCCTTATTAAAGACCTCCATTGGTTAAAGCGTCCTACGGAGGTAAGATTTTTATTATTTTTTCGATTGGGCGCACCGTTGTAGCCACTTTTTTATTTTAGTGATTTTCTGATTTTGGCAAATTCTTCCATACGAATTGTATCACTTTAAGAAAACCCCTAAGAAACCAGAAAAAATTAATAATTTTTTCGATTGGACGCTCCGTTTCCGATATAAATGGGGATGGTTTACCCTGGGTAACCTACTACCCATCGCCGATGTAACTACTCATTATTTTCCCCATTGTAACTTATTCATAGTTATTATTACAGATTTTCGTTGATTTTAGGAATCTTTCGTAGATTTAGCTTAATATAATCTTTGCAACATTTCATAGGCGAAGTATATGAAACCTAATGAAATATATGAATCTATGAAATATCTTCATAGAATTTATGTAGCAATTTCATACATTTTACGAAGTTTTCATAAAAAGTTTCTTAAATTTAACTTCATGGAATCTATGAAAGATTACATTCTATGAAATGTTTCTTAGGCTGAAAAATAATGAAACATTTCATAGAATCTATGAAGAAATTCACAGGTATTATGAAAATAATTCTCTCAATAAAGTATGTCATGATCTGTAACTTTTTTTCATTGTATTCAATAATGTTTACAATTTCATCATGGAGAGATATGGGCAAGAACAACGTTTACAAATTATTGAATTTTTTTTTTAAATAATCGTTCTCAAAATTGCAACTATACGAGCGTTTTTGCCATTTTATCGTCGTAATAATCGTCCACCTGTACTCGCTATTCGTCGAATTGTTGCAATGTACGAGCGTACATTTCCTTCAAATAATGTTCAAGTGCAAATAAGACAAAGAATCGCTCGAAGTAATAAAAATATTGCTGCCGTTCAGGCAAGTGTTCCTGAAGACCGCAATTTATCGATTCCATGACGTTGCCAACAATTGGGACTGTCTCAAACCACAACCTGGCGAATTTTGAGAAAGGATTTGGGCTTGCATCCGTATAAAATTGGTATCACTCAAGAATTGAAGCCATTGGACCTTTGCCATTGGCAACAACTGAATTATTGCGAGAAAAGTTTGGAGATTCGACTATTTCAAGAAATTGTGACATTGAATGACATCCAAGCAGTTGTCATTGGGAGATTCGATTATTTCCAGAAATTGTGACATTGAATGACATCCAAGAAGTTGTCACAACACCATTAGACTATTTCTTGTGGGGTTATTTGAAGTCATTGGCCTTTAGCAATAAACCAGCCTCTCTTCAAGCTGTACAACACAGTGCAACACGAAAAAAAATAACCATATACGGACACCACTACGTGATAAAAGACTAAAAAAAAAGACCCGTGTCTCCCAATTTTTCCCAAAGTCATGCACTTTTTTTTATGGGCCGCCAAAGATTTGGGGCCTCGGTATCATTTTCGTAAAATGTGATAATTTTCTCAGGCTCATATCTTGCAAACCGTTCAGAATTTCGATTTACTCTCTGAGGCAAAGTTGTAGCTCTTGTCATAAAAAACAAAAATTGCGAACATATAAAATCAAAAAAACTTCACCTTCCAGATCGAAATCGCAAAAAACTTAAAAACATTCGATTTTTTTTACCTTTTTTCCCGTGTTTTTGCTACCTATGGACCTGAACAGGAGAAAAAGGTAAAAAAAATTAAATTAAAAAATTTTCGGCAAATTTTTCACTTTTGCGTGCTACCTAAACAGTGTTAAGAATCATCTCTAGGAAGTTTATATGTTCTAGAAATTTGTTTATTGAGATCTTAGGTAAATTTTTGTAGTTGATTGTTTCCTTGAATTTTGAACGGTTTGCTACCTATGGACCTGAACACGGGAAAAAAGGTAAAAAAAATCGAATTTTTTTAAGTTTTTTGCGATATTGATCTGGAAGGTGAAGTTTTTTTGATTTTATATTTTCGTCTTTATGACAAGAGCTACAACTTTGCCTCAGAGAGTAAATCGAAATTCTGAACGGTTTGCAAGATATGAGCCTGAGAAAATGATCACATTTTTACGAAAATGATACCGAGGCCCCAAATCTTTGGCGGCCTATAAAAAAAAAGTGCATGACTTTGGGAAAAATTGGGAAACACGGGTCTTTTTTTTTTAGTCTCTTATCACGTAGTGGTGTCCGTATATGGTTATTTTGCCATGACTTAAAAAATTACACACAGTGCAAGTTACGACTTGATTTAGTGGAAACAGTGCTCGAAAATTGGGTTCATCGAATTCGTTCCTGCAAAAAAAGACGTGGAGGCCATTTGAAAGACGTTGTAGTCAGAACCTAATTGTATCGATTTTACTTAGGGAATGCAAATTCCTGGACTTTTCATTTCCCGGGAAAGCGGGAAAAATAATTAAATTTCCCGGCATCCCGGGAATTCCCAGTTGAAATGTGTGTCCCTTATTTTGTAACTTTTTTTTCCAAGTTCTTATGTCAATTTTGTACCACAAAAGGGGGAAATCATTACAAACATCTTAAATAACGTGGTTATGTGTATTGTTTAACGAAATCTAATATTTGGTGCATGTAATACTGATGAGGATGTACTTCTATTTCAAATTTGGCAGACTAGTTTCTGTGAAACTTACCTAAAATTCAATTCATATGTTTCCAAATCCCAAACTTACTTGTGTTTAAATACAAACAGTAGCATATTTACTGGCAAGCAAGTATGCTTTTAGGTGTGCACAATTGCGTTCTTCACCCCAAACATCCATATACTTACTTTGAAGCATTCGCGTGTTTCCCCCAAACCTCCATATACTTACGTGGAAACACTTGCGTATTTCCTCCCAAACATAATAATATTTCGAAACGAATTATTTTTGATTTCAATATATTTATATGTGTTATTTATTATAATTAATTTTATCAATATAAATCCACATTTTTAAGTAATTAATAAAAAAAAGAAATAACAGATTGCATTGAATGCATTATTTATTATTATTATTTTCATGAAATGAGAATCTGCTGCTCCTTTGCTACTCCTTTCTTTGTTGTCTCTTTCGTTTTTGTCTTCAGAAGGTTTCAGCTATGTGTTGGTTCACAAACAATACACTTATATACAAATCATGTTCATGCAAGCCAAGCGTTGATTAATTACTTGTGCTTTCGTTTATTATATTTCACAAATGGTTCCCCATTCCGATTTTTCCAGTAAAGGCTCGGAGAGACAAGGGGCTTCAGCTTATTGGCCTTTCGAGTTTCTTTCCTCAAAATCGTTTCACACTTTGGTAGCACACATGAATATATACGAACCACATACACAAAAACCAAAATAACATCACAAACCTTTTAACTCTCTGATCCTTTGTTTATGCTTTTTTCACTGATCAAGCGCTTTTGATATCCTCTCCCTGATGAACCATTGACGACTGAATACATGAAACTAAAACGCAATACATCAGCCAAAATGAGAAATATTGTCTTTATCTGCAATTGACACGAACATTCAGGAATATTTACGACTCACTGACTGAGAGAATAATGCAAAAACACAGATATATTTGTCACAAACACCGATATATTTGGGTGTCAAACATATATATTCTAACATATTAATCATTGTGTCTCAAACATGTAGTATTGAATAGCAATCACACTGTGTTTGGACACAAGTATATTATATTTGTGATAAGCTCCAAACACACGTTATATTTGCATCCAAACAACAAAAAATGACAGGTGTTTCAGCGTGCTTATGTCGCTGAAAACTTGATATACATATGTGACGCGCCACGACAAAAGGGACCTTAACTTGCCAGAGTAAAATTTTCAGTACAGGCCAAAATGTGAATTAAAGTATAAATTTCACGTTTTGGGTTTTTGCCGCCTAACGCTACCTACATATCTCAAGATGAATTATAGTTGATCGATTAGTTGAATTTTTAACCGCAAGATGGCGTAACAGTCAATTTTCCAAACCGCCAAAATAAACGGTTCAGGGGGGGGGGGGCATTAGCACTTGGTGGTGGGGGTGGGGGTGGTCAGCACTTGGGGGGAGGGGTAGTTCAAAAATGGAGTGGGTTAAATTCCTAAACGAAATCACAATAGACACTTAGGCACTTCATAGGGTAGGCAAAATCCTAAAAAACACGTTCAAAAACATAATCAAACTTTAACCTCAATTATCTCGAAACTACATTTTTTGAAATAAAAACTTTAAAAGGCTGTAACTTCGTTAATTTTTAAGATATTTGCATGATTTTGATGTCATTTTGTTCAGAATTAAAACTCGATTTGACCCCTGGCAAGATAAGGTCCCTTTTGTCGTGGCGCATCACATATAGAAACATTGCAATATTTTGGTAAGTATTTGCAAAGATCGGATAAGAAATAAGACCTTTTTCAAAATATAAAATGATTCATTTACCCTCTAACGGTAAGATATATTATACAAGCATGCGCCTGTCATAGAACACAAAAAAAAGTATAGCTAATACTGACCAAAGTAACTAACGAGTGTTGTTTTTTTTTTTTTTTAAATTAAATTTTCCCTGAATTTAAATTGAGTTCAAAAGAGTTTCGAAAAGATTCGAAAATTATCTCTTTTATTACATATGATTCGATCTGAAATTAATTCTTAGAAGAATATTTTTCGATATCCTATGAACTATACATATCATGGATTTTTCTGCAATTAGGAAAAATGTGAACTGTCGAAACCAGGTTTTGAGCTCTCGTTGACGAACGACTGTTTCGAAGTTTGTGACTATTCTCATCAGCGCCTAGCGTTCTGGACCAAATTTGGAAATATGTAGTTGTAAATTATCTCTGAGTTTGGCAAAATACAAGTTAATATTTTTGTCTAAAATTTTGATGTAAATCTACCATATATGTGGCCGTCGGTGTTGCAATGCTTAGTGTGCGCGCCTCTTGTACATGAGATCCTGGGTTCGATCCCTGCTCTGACCACCTTAAATTTCTTTCGGCGGCGGTCACCTCGCATAGTGACGGCGACACTGTCGAGTACTTAGCCATTAAAAAGCTTCTCAAAATACCGTTCGGAATCGGTGTATAACTGTAGGTCCCAATCAGTGAGTTTAAAACTAGAAAGCGCACAGCTCACTGTTTGTGAGAAGCTCTCCCCAATTCCTTCATGGAATGTAATGGGAAACCATTTATTTATTTTCTACGATATGTACGAAGATACATCACCGCAACGAAAATAATTTCATTAACCTGGAAACTTGTGTCACTGCTACGAATATGTTTCATTGCTGTGATCAATATATTCTATTGATGCGGTTAATATGTTTTATTGATGGAAGTAGCTGAGTTGGAAGTTTAATTATCCCTATATGAATGATGTGGAAACATTAGCATCAAGAACTCTTCATTGTATATTTTATAATGTTTTCCACTTTGTAATTTCATGGAAAATTTAATATTTATTATTTTTAAATTGACAAATGACGCATCATATAGTTTCTGACAGGTTTGTGGTGGAGTAATGTTGGTAAAAAGTTAGTAAACATTGGTGTATAAACAGAGTTGCCCTTATTTTATGCAAATCAGTTTCGATGCTTGAATGACTGATAAATTGCAGCAACTATTGCGTTTTGTTAACTTTAAATGTTTGCCTAAATACAGTAATAAACAAATAAAATATTGAAAAAATCATAGATGTCTAAACCTAAAAGGTTAACAATTATGTACATTATTTTTTTTTTCTCCAAAATAGACAGTAGACGTATTCGTTGCAGCAACAACGATCGAGTTGCTGAAGCAACGCAACGATGATAACACAGTGATACAAAAGAGACTGAAGTAGAAATACCTGGGAAGTTATAATATTTTCCTTGTAGGTATTGTCGAGTGGAACAAGAATCTGCTCATCCGCCATATTCTCCGGATTTAGGCCCCAGTGACTATTTCCTATTTCCAAACCTAAAGAAATGGCTCGGTGGAAAGAGATTGAGGAAAGAGACCTCGAAAAATCCTATTTTTTGGAAGGGATACAAATATTGAAGAAACGCTGGACTAAGTGTATTGAGCTAAAAGGCGATTATGTTGAAAAATAAAGTTTTTCTTTGCACAAAAAACTGTATTTCATTCAAAAAGTCACGGACTTATTGATCCGCCCTCGTAGTTTTGAAGTTCTGATATTATTCCCACTTTTTTTGCAATCGGCACCACTCTAGGACGGGGACCACTGGCAAGTCTGTCTCACGAATTTTTGCATAAACTTGCGTGAAGCATGCGGGTGGGTTGTTCATTGTGGGCCAAACTTATTTTCGACAAACGCACAGACTGGACAATACGGCACTCACTTTTGAAATATGTTAGCAATAGTTCCAAACGTTGTTCGAATGTTAAGCGAGTCATTTTGGTCCGCGGATGTATGATATTGACTGATGGCCAATATTTCGAATAGAAAAAATCTAAATAAATAAATAAATGGTTTCCCATCACATCTCATGAAGGGACAGGGGAGAACTTCTCACAATCACTGAGCTGTTCGCTTTCCAGTTTTCACTCACCGATTGGGACTTACAGTTTTACACCGATTCCGGATGGTATTTTGAGAAGCTTTTTCATGGCTATATACTCGATAGTGCCGCCGTCATTATGCGAGGTGACCGCCGCCGAAAGTAATTTTAAGGTGGTCAGAGCAGGGTTCGAACCCAGGATCTCATGTAAAAGAGCCGCGCACACTAACCATTGCAATCTATCAGTGTCAAAATAACATATGATTTAAAAATTTACCACTTGACCACCCGTTATAAAATATAATTACCATGGCGGTAGGTAAAGGTAGCAGTAGTGTTTCTTCAATTGCTTTAGTTAAAATTGAATTATAAAAAATGTTACGCTCCTTGAGCTCTTAAAATGGGAGTTTTAATGTAAACCACAAAGGAAGAGAAAACCCATTCGTGAGATCTTTCAAGTACTAACAAAAAAATAGATCGATAAACCAATCTGCTGTTTTTGAGCTGTTAACTTACAGAGAATGCACTGGATAAACTAGTACATTGTTGCTAGTTGCAAGTTCTTTGTTGCAGTCACGTCAACAGTGTTTGTTGAAATAATTCTCATTCAGCTGAGTTTTGTTTATACATATGTGGTGTGATGATATACCCGAATACTCTGACGAATAATTTTTACATGCACAGGTAACTGAACTATAAGAAGATCGAATATCTGCATATTTTTTTATTTTTTTTAATGTTTAAACATTGAACCTCTAAAAGTAAACTTTCTACCTATTCGAAATCAACCATCGTACTGGTAAGAATCAACAAGTCAACAAGAAAATAAATTGTTTACAATCCACACCATCCTAATCCAATTGTTTTATTCATTCTTCTATTTTATTTTCGTCTCTTGTTTCACGATATCTTCTAAAAAGACTTGTGGAGTCACAATATCTAAGTATATTGGTAATAACTGAGACAGGTTGAATGAGAGTCTGGTGCAGCTGGACTTTTGTTACTCGAGAGAGGGCTTTATCTCTAAAGTGCTTGCTTAGCCCAAAATAACATTTATTCGCAAGCACAATTCTCCGCTTGATCTCAAGGCTGACGTTGTTGTTTTTGTTCACGGCAGATCCGAGGTATATAAATTCGTCCACTACCTCGAAGTTATAACGGTTATCAACGTTCACGCTTTGGTCTAATCGCGTGGAGGCCCTGTTCGTTGAAACCATTAATTTTGTCTTGTCCTCATTTACCGTCAGACCCACTTTTGCTGACTCCTTCTCAATTCTCTAAAACAACCGCAGTAACTTCTCCAATTGTGCGCCCAATGATATCTATATCATCAGCATACGCGAGCAGCATGTGACTTTTGCTGCTGATGGTTTTATTCATGTTGACTGCAGCTTTTCTCATAATGATCTCCATTAAGATGTTAAAGAGATCGCACGATAGGGTGTCGCCTTGCCAGAGGCCTCGCTTAGTTTCGCAAGGTTCGGTAAGATCCTTACCAACTTTCACTGCGGATTTGGTGTTCGTCAAGGTCATCCTGCAAAGGCGTATGAGTTTTGTAGGAATACCAAGCTCAGACATTGCTTCATAGAGTTTCTCCCGTATCGGACTATCGAAGGTCGCTTTATAATCGGTAAATAGATGATAGGTGTCGATTTGTTTTTCGTGTGTCTTCCCCAGGATTTGGCGTAGCGTGAAAATCTGGTCAGTTGTCGATTTTCCAGGCCTAAAGCCACACTGGTATGGTCCTATCAGGTCAGCGATAATTGGTTTTAGTCTTTCGCACATTATACTTGACAGAACCTTATATGCTATGGATAAAAGGCTTATTCCACGGTAGTTGGCACAGATACTCGGGTCACCTTTTTCAAATATGGGACATAGTACACTGAGACTCCAATCGCCGGGCATGCATTCATCTAACCAAATTTTACTACTGAGCTGATGCATGCACCTTATCAGCTCTTCGCCGCCAGTAATCCATCGGCTCCTGCGGCTTTGTTGCTCTTAAGGCGGGCAATAGCTGTTCTGACCTCGTATTGGTTAGAAGGGGGCAATCGACGTCGTCGTCCATATTGTGATCGATTGTCCCATCGTCATCGGATATCTCAGGTACTAGTAGCGCGGAGAAATGCTCTCTCCATATTCCCAACATGCTCTGCACATCTGCGACGAGATTTCCGTTCTTGTCTTAACAGAAGGGGGGCCCTGAACCATGTCCATTAGTTTTCGGGCTTCGTTCTTCCTTCTGTGTGTCTCAATTTTCTCACTCTCGCGCTTTCTCCACTGCCGTTTCTTACGCCTAAAGAGACGGTTTACCTCCATTCTCTTCTCCCTATACCGCTCAGTTGCAGCTCGCGTTGCAATTGACTGAAGCATTACCATACGTGCAGCGTTCTTTTCGTCATTTGCTATGCGACACTCTTCATCGTACCACGGTTTATCGCGAAGCGGTTTTTCGAAACCAAGTACGGTTGTTGCGGCAGTTTTTATAGAGTCGGAAATGGGTTTCCACTGCGCATCAGGATCGTCATCGGGAGGGGTGGGTTCTGTGGCAAAAGTTGCGAGAGCTTCCTTGAGTAGGCTATGGCTACCTCTGGTAATTGTAGCTTTCCGATGTTGAGCTTCCTCTGCGTCCGGTTTCGTACGATTTTCGCTCTACTTAATCTTGTGCGAACCTTTGCTGCTACCAGGTAGTGATCAGAATCGATGTTAGCTCCTCTGATCACTCGTACGTCCATTACACTGGGTGAGTGCCTTCCATCAATTACCACGTGATCAATTTGGTTCTTAGTTCTTTGATCAGGGGATACCCAAGTAGCCTTGTGGATGTCTTTATGCTGGAATCTTGTACCACTAATGATCATGTTTTTTTGCCGCGGCAAAGTCAATCAGTCTCATACCGTTGTCGGAACTGTCAGCATGTAGACTGAAATTGCCAATAGTTGGATTAAACACATTCTTCCTTCCTACTTTGGCATTAAAATCTCCTAGAACAATCTTAATGTCATGCCCACGGCAGCGGTCATACGTTTCCTCTAGGAGCTCATAGAATATGTCTTTGTCATCATCATCTTTCTCTTCTGTCGGGGCATGCACACAAATTAGGGAAATATAAAAATACTAGCAAACCCGGCAGACTTCGTCCTGCCAAATAAGAGACTTAATTAAAAGATGTATTTAAAAAAGCAAGCAAATTAAATAAAATTTCACCACCAATGTAAATTCACCAGTTCAAATGATGCCACTACCGCCGGTAGATGGAGGGATTAAGGATTAATTAAATCCGGTTTAAATCACTGTTGGAATTAACTTTTGCTAAATTTTAATGCTTAGTGCACCCCTTCAGACCACTACCTTTCCAACGGTGTATCGCACTTAACTGTGCGACCTTTAGTTTAGGAGGAGAAGCGGTTACAATAATTACACTATAAATACCTTAGCGTAATATATATATAGATTTCGCTTTTATGCGGATTTTGGCGTTGATTACAGGATTGAACCTAGAGACAAGATGTCGCAGTCGTTTGCCAACTACAAATCCGCAACCAAATTCATGTTTTTTTTTTGTCCAGCCATGTCCTGTCCATCGCATTTCCTGGATAGCGGTAATGTCAGCCTTATAACTTTCGAGGACATCTGCCAGTTGGATACTTGCACCGGATCTATATAGAGTTCTTACATTCCAAGTGCATATCCGTAAACCGTGGCGGGGGTCGTCAACAAATAGGGGTTGTAACTACAAAAGAATATGCCCGATTATTTGATGAGCTTCAGTGACATCAGTCACCTACTAAACCTGGTTTGATGCTCATTTGTTTCGCCTTCTCACTCTAGCTAGCTAACGGAGGTTTCCGAAAAGCCATTGCCCAGGGCATACTGCGTGGAAGTAGTGAGCTGCTTGGACTGCCCAATGAAGGAATCATTTCTGGCCACTCCCAAGTGAATGGCAATCAGAAATTTTCCATCTCCACGGACAGTCCCATGTCCCTTTGTTGTCTGCCTCGTTTTTATTTTTAGCGGGTTTCAACAAGCAAAGCCACATTTGGGTTTCAAAATCATATTATAGCCTATTAATCATTCAGTCTCAAACATGTTATATTGAATAGCAAATACAATGTGTTTGTGCAGAAGTATAGTATATTTGGGGCAAGCTGCAAACACGTTATATTTGCACCCAAACAACAAAAAAATACGGATTTTTCAGCGTGTGTATTCTGACTTGTTTAAAACAAAAGTAAATATCCATTAGTAAAATTGCTGTAAAGGTTTTCCGTGATATCTCCAGAACTAGTACAACTCAATGGAAAGCTTATATTCAGTGTTAGAGTGGCTCAAAATGAACAAGTTGCTGTTTTCTAAATTTATTTCATTATCTTAGTTATCTGTTGACAACACAGTGCAACACGAAAAAATATGACCATATAAGGACACCACTACGAATTAAAAGACCAAAAAAAAAGACCCGTGTCACCCAGTTTTACCCAAAGTCATGCAATTTTTTTTATGGGCTCCCAAAAATTTGGGGCCTCGGTGTCAGTTTTGCAAAAAAAAGTGATCATTTTCTCAGGCTCATATCTTGGGAGGGGATCGAGACGCGGAACCAGAAGCAGGAGAATGGTTGAAAGAAATGCTGTATTATTTTGAGAAAATCGGCACATCGATGTCATTAAAGTTGCATTTTTTTCATTTTCATTTTGACGATTTTATCAAACAACTCCCTACCGAATCCGATGAGCAAGGAGAACGGTATCGCCAAACCACAATGCTCATAAAAAAAACTGGACGCATTGCTTGCAGAGGTAATATCAATTTTTTTGATGCATTGTTTTGCATTCCTTTTTTGATTTCTTTTCTAGTATGTTGGTGGAATCACCGCATCACCCTTTATGATGTTAATGAAGTATTTGAAGATGAAAAAGCTTATGATGGAGGGCAGTCTGGAAGCAAAGTGCCTGTGGACACCATAAGTTCTGAATCAGAGTCAGATTCGAACGATGGTTTGGATCCACAACTTAAGAGAGTGCGATTTGCAAGTACAGAGCTATCAACATAATACGAATATTTTTTTTATTATTTTTGGAATAGATAGCATAGTATCTCAATGTTGAAGTAAGGAAAAAACAAATGAAATTAAAAAATTTTCGTGAAATATTTCACTTTTTCGGCTACCTAAACGGTGTTAATAATCATTCCTAGGAAGTTCATATGTTCTAGAAAGTTTTTTATTTTGATTTTAGGTACATTTTTGTTGATTGTTTCCTTGAATTTGGAACGGTTTGCTACTTATGGAGCTGAACAGGTGAAAAAATGTGAACAAAAATCGAACTTTTTTTAAAGTTTTTTTTTGCGATTTTGACCTTGAAGATGACGTTTTTTTATGTTCACAATTTGTTTCCTTTATAACAAGAGCTACAACTTTCCCTCAGGGAGTAAATCAAAATTCCGAACGGTTTGCAAGATATGAGCCTGACAAAATAATCACTATTTTACAAAAATGACACCGAGACCCCAAATCTTTGGGGGCCAATAAAAAAAAGTGCATGACTTTGGGCACAACTGGGAGACACGGGTCTTTTTTAGTTGTCTTTTATCACGTAGTGGTGGTCGTATATGATTATATTTCCATGACTTAAAAAATTACACACAGTGTAATATAACAAAATTAATAACGATAAACCAGAATTAATAAAAGTTCATTTCTCCGAACCATGACGGTTCAAACACTATAGACAACATATAAAACATTCGCTAGTTTAAAGATAACCATACCTGAAATATTAACCCTGTCTCATATCGCTGGCAAACAGTAGCAATGAGCGGAGTTGGGCGTTGCACGCTAACCAGTGTGTATGACATTGCTGCCATTAACAATGCAAATCAACTTCCATCTTCAAGGTAGTATTGTTTTCCTTCATCTGCTTTCATTTTCCTATTTCTTAAACTTTTTTGTAATTTTATTAGCGCGCAGTCGAAAACGGACAGAACAAATCGACTCCATCTTCTACTCAGCCTCCAAGTATGTTTCCAAAATTCCGAATCCTAAACTTAAATACTTGTTCATTATATCTACGATAATAAAAGTGACAGGTTGAAACAATTACGGATTATACTTCGAACCTGGGTTATGGTTTTATTTAATTTTGAATTGAGATAATTGCAACCTGTCACATTAGCTTGCAAATAACTTTTGCCAAATTAAAACTTGATGTTTCAATTATGATCATGCATGTACCTATGAACCACAATATGATTTCATAAGACGTTTCGATAAACTTTGACGTCGGCCAACTGTCGCAGTTCCCAAATGTAATTTCCGGCAATGGTGGTTGAGCAAACAAAATTAAAACACCTGTTACTCTTTACCTTTAGGATGAATTTAAACAATATTTGAATTTATTGATCGGAAAATAAAAAAGGTAATAAATAATAATTCGAAGAAAAATGGTTGTGAATAAAGTTATCAGAAGAAGTCTGAGTAACGCTGCCAACTATAACAGATGGTTCAATTAAGTTGTTCATGCTATCGGATGGGAGATATTGTGTGTTTACCGCCAAACTTCTGAAATAACATTTTGATCCTGCCTTTTAAATTTGTGCGAAACATAAGGGCATGTTTGATATGGCTATGACTGCTGTGTGCAAATAGTGCTATTTTTTACTAGGCCATTTTTTCTAATTCAGGGTGTTACAGCCATCGAATTGAGATCCGATGGCAAGCAAAAATAAAGGGTGTCCCATGATTTGAATTTTGAGTGCTTGTGTGGCAAATTGTTGCGTTTGAAATGAAAAAGTACTTTGTGACAGCTAACAGTTCGGGGTATTTCAAAATGAAACTATAGACGAAAGAACAACGCGTTCTTATTATTGAGCAATATTTTAAAACAATGAAGGGTTATCCGCTACAATCCTAAATTTGTTTCCAAGAAAAAATTAATCTTCGCAACGGTCTAACGATTTTGGAACTCCAATTGAGTTCCATATTTCCATATCGCACTCTTACTACAATTGTATATTACAATTTCGTCTCTTCCGATATTCTTTGACTACAACCAGATTTTGTGCGGGTTTAGGAATGCAACACGGGCCTTATTTATACGATCATCCAATATCCTCCGCGAAGCCTCCATCCTTGGTAATCTTGTATTCTAAATAGTTGATTGAATCCACGTCTTCAATTTAAGAACCATGAAATGTTAGTTTGGTATTCAGTTCTGTTCGAATACACATTATCTCTGTCTTCGTTATATTTATTCTCAAACCTACTTTTTCATAATTTTCGGAGAGTCTGTTTAACTTGGCCTCGATGTCATCAAATTTGTGGTTCATAAGACATATATGATCTGCTTAGTCGCTGTCATATAGATGTTCATACAGACTCCACTGAATGCCGAACGGTGCTCTGCATTAGTTGCTCCATTTCCACGTCCATAAGAAATAATGTTGGACACTAGACACAATCCATGTCCCCAAAAAAGTTAGGATCCCATAGAAAGCAACCTTTTACAACATTCCTACCAAACAGATACTGTTCTATCTCAACTGAAACAAACATTGGTTTCCTTGGGCCTAGCTAGACACAGAATGTTCATGGATTCACTATAACCCAGATATGTCTTGAGTCTACCCAATCTCTGCCCCTCGTCCACCTTTTCAATATATTCTTATATGCCGACTAGCATACAAGTTGCTAGGGCAATGCCAACACGTTCATCTTACTATGGAACCTGTAAGGTAGTTCCTAGTCTAGACAGGTCATCCGCTCACATTTGGCTTGAGCGTTTATAAGTACAATCGGTGCCCCTCGTCTACCTCTCCAGCATCATCATATAGAACCATTATTGCAGTATATTCGTACAAGTCGCTACACGCAAAGAAAAAAACTCGTTCCTCCCAAACGAAATCTCAGATAACTGAAGTTCGTTTGCGGACTGTAGTTGGGAGAAACGAACTTCTGTTAAGTCATACATGTCATTTCGTTTGGGAGAACCGAAAAATGTTTGCAGCAAACGAGTTATGAAAAACAAAAGCTGAAAATAACGTTTGCGAGAAACGAAAAACGGTTCCGCCAACTGTTCCCTCGGTTACAGCAACCGAGTTGTAGTTGATCCTAACTAAAAACACGTTTGCAAGAACTGAAAAACATTTGCAGTAAACGAGTTATGAAAAATTAAAGCTAAAAAAACGTTTGTGATAAACGAAAAACGGTTCCACCAACTGTTATTTCGGTTACAGCAACCGAGTTGTAGTTACTCTGCTCAGTACATTACTTGTACATTAATATTTATATTTATGGATTCCATAAGCTCTTTTTTGTGTAAATTTCCAACTATTATGATTTTGGTTTTACCCATAAAGTTTGTTTTAAAAAAAGTTGGCATTTTTGTCTATCTTTTCAGTGTCTACTGACACGTCTGTCTCCCCTCGCATTCAAATAACAACTTAAACCGAGTCAGTTGTCCATCCAAGATATATTGACAAGTCAAAAGCCTTTTATGTGTATGCGTGAGTGTGCCTTTTATGTGTATGCGTGAATTAGAGAATGAGAGAAATTTACGTTCTTCGTAATCTGTGCTCTCATTGGAAAAATGGCTAATTTCAGTTATTGCAAACGGTTTTTAACTTGCGACAAATGTAATTTTGTACGCGTTTAATGCAAAAGAGATCTCGTTTGCAACAACATGATACACATTTGCCATATATGAGGTTTTTGGGAGAACTACATAAACGGTTGCGATTAATAAATTAGTACAAATCAATCAAAGTATTGTTGTGGCAACCGAGCAATAAACGTTTTTTTTCTTTGCGTGTAGTGACATGGCAACACTTTCTAGTTCCTGTGGAATCTGTATTGGTGTTGTTAGTCTGGCCAGCTTATCCGCTCCGCAGTTTCGCGGAATGTCCACATGCCCTGGCACTCGTGTTAGGTGAATATCGTACTGCTGGACCATTTCGATAAGAGATCAGATGCTGTCCCGGGCAGGTGTTGTGTTCAGCAATACTGGTTCCCACGACTTGATTACCGAATGGCTGTCAGATAAGACATTGACAATGACTGTTTGACAATTATCCTTCAGACAGTCCATTCCATTCTAAGAGCCAACATTTCTATCTGATACTTACTGTAATGATCCGGTAGTCTACGAGAAGAAAATTTATCTAAAGTAGACCATGTATCCTACCTGAGCAGTTATTTTCAGCACATCCGTGTGGAAATTAAAATATCCCTCTATTGAAGGAACTCCCTTGTTCCATGAAACCCTTTCCGACATAAGAGTATGGTATTTCCAATAGAATAGTGGTTCAGCTTTTGAGTAGTCGACAAATTCATGAATATTGGGAGTATCTTCCAGCACTGCTCCACTACCGACTCCGTTCATACCCCGTTGTGATAATAAATTGTGAAAATAAATATATTCCTAGTACATTCCATTAAGGGACAGGCGGAAGCTGCTTACAATCAGAGAGCTTTGCGCTTTCTAGTTTTACACTCTCTACCGATAATTAACGATTGTCTGAGTATTTTTTTATGGCTAATTATTCGATAAAGTCGCCGTCACTAAGCGATGTGGCTGCCGCCGGGTGATATGGTCGGAGCAAGAATCAAACCCACATTATCAAATATATGTGTCACGCACACTAAGCATCGCCCCACCGACGGCTCATAATATTACTATCTACCAATATATTTAATCTAGGTCAGAGGCGGATTTAAGTGGAAAGCGGAAACAAATAATATACAAGCAAAGAAAAAACTCGTTCCTCCCAAACGAAAACTCAGATAAATGAAGTTTATTTCGGGGCTGTAGTTGGGAGAAACGAACTTCTGTTAATCCATACAAGTCATTTCGTTTGGGAGAACCGAAAAATGTTTGCAGGAAACGAGTTACAGCACCCGAGTTCTAGTTACTCAAATATAAAAAAACGTTTGCGAGAAGAAAACGAAAACCGTTTGCAGCAAATGAGTTATGAAAAATTAGAGCTGAAAAAAAGTTTGCGAGAAACGAAAAACGGTTCCACCAACTGTTCGTTCGGTTACAGCAACCGAGTTCTAGTTACTGCAACATAAAAAATACGTTTGCGAGAAGAAAACGAAAACCATTTGCAGTAAATGAGTTATGAAAAATTAGAGCTGAAAAAATGTTTATGCGAAGCGAAAAAATGTTCCACCAACTGTTCTTTCGGTTACAGCCATCGAGTTGTAATTTCAACGTATTTATGGCTTCCATAAGCTATTTTTTGTTTAATTTTCCAACTTTTATGATTTTGGTTTTACCCATAAAGTTTGTTTTAAAAAAAAGTTGGCATTTTTGTCAATTTTTTTAATGTCTACTTACACGTCTGTCTAGCCTCGCGTTCAAATATCAACTAAAAGCGCACAAACTATAGCGCGTCAATTGTCCATCTAAAATATATTGACAAGGTAGAAGCATTAGAGAGTGACATCAATTTTATGTGTATACATTGTGTATCCGTGAGTGTGTATTCCAAACGAGTGGATAAGGCCTTGTCGACAGAATGAGAGAAATTTACGTTCTCCGTAATCTGTGCTCTCATTAGAAAAATGGCTAATTTCAGTTATCGCAAACGTTTTTTAAATTGCGGCAAATGTAATTTTGTAAGCGTTTGATGCAAACGAGAACTCGTTCAACATGAGGCACAATCATATCATTGGTCACTTAGTCAGTATTTTAAACAGGAAGAACTAAATCATAAAAATTTTGTAATAATATTGGACTGTGTCAATCACAACACTACATCCGTTGATGGAATATCTGAAATGTAAGTTCCAAAGACATCCAAAAAAATTATTTTATTTTACGGTAAAAAAATAAAAAAAACTTTATTAGCTTGTGTAATCACAAGCAAGATTTTGGAGCTGAGGCTGAATGGCATTTTTCAGCAACAGCACATGATAAAGAACCGTGCGATGGGCCACAGTAAAAAGACTAGCAGCCAGAGCAAGCCTAGAAAAACCGTATAAGGACCAAATTATAGATGCAAGGCAACTGTTTGAATGGTCAGAACAGAACATATCAGAACATATCTAACATAGACTTTATATTTCTGACCCAAGAAAAATACATTCAAACTAAAGAACGACTGGCCCACCGGTACAATACAGCTATAACTATATCCGGCACCCAGAAATGTCATGCCTTCATACCTCTCAAAAGAGGAACCAAAGTAAATGTGAAATTATTTTCTTCTGCAGTTGCTGCAAGCACATTTCCTGTTGTAAAGGAATATAACCATTAATTTTAAAAGCAACATAAAAGTGCATTTTCGTTTGGAAATACACAAAAAAGCTCTTATGCTGAGATCTTTTTATACAGGGTGATTCAGGAAGTTCCGGACAAATTTCTCCAGCGTATTCCTTGGCTCATGTCATGAAGAAAAGTCCACTAGGACCATGTCCGAAAATGCAAGGGTGTGACATGGCAGCGGGTTCAAAATTTTCGGATTGGTGGTCGGAGGGTAGTAGAAGGTAGAATCAATAAAAAAAGGAGCAAATCGCCGAGATACAGAGCTTTTTACAGATTTTTTTTCCGAAAGCTCTGTATCTCGGCGATTTGACTTCAGAAAGGCCTCTTCAAAACCATTCCAACAAGCCCAAAAACAAAAAACCCGACCACTGACTCAGAAGTTAGCAACTTTACCCTACTACCCTCCGACCGCCAATCCGAAAATTTTGAACCCGCTGCCATTTCGCACCCTTGCATTTTCGGACATGGTCCTAGTGGACTTTTCTTCCTGAAATGAGCCAAGGAATACGCTGGAGAAATTTGTCCGGAACTTCCTGAATCACCCTGTATAAAGAAATTTAGATACTAATTCTGGTATTTTTTTAACAAAACGTGTATTTGTGAAGCCCTTTATCTCCTGATGCCATTGCGATCCCATTAAGACATTACAAACAATATTTGATAATTTTTTGAAATTTTTAAAAATCCCACTTTGCAAAAATTAATTGCAAAAATAAAATTTTAAAATATCAAATGTTTTTACAATTGCCACCCCAATATTGCGGCATATCAAATTAAAGCTCCATTAAACACCTTTAAAATGAGACCACTCCCAGGTTTATATCATAACTAGTTTCCAGCCTATACACGTTGGAAAATAACGGTTCCAGAAACATATTGCAGGAAACATGTACGTGTTTGGAAGCATAGTTTTCATGAATTGATGATCTGATGCTATTTTGTTTATATGTTGTCGGTCTCGTTTTTGCCTTTAGCGGGTTTCAACAAATAAAACCACATATGGGTCTCAAAAACATATATTTTAGCCTAATAATCATTGTGTCTCATACATGTTATATTGAATAGCAAACATAATGTGTTTGGGCACAAGTATAGTATATTTGCGACAAGCTGCAAACACGTTATATTTACACCCTAACAAAAAAAAGACAGATTTTCAACGTGTAGGCATTTAATATTTTTCATAAAAAAGTAAATCTTTAAAGATTAATAACTTCAAAAATAATTGTGGTACATCACTGAAATTTCAATCGACTGGGCCATTTCGTGAGATAACACGTTCACCAAACTTGGTTTCCAATATATTGATTGTGGCATTCGCTGTGTGGCTTGTGGCGCCGTCCTGTTGGAACCACATGTCCTCCAAGTCCATATTATCCAATTGGGTCAAAAAATATTCTGTTATCGTCTGTTATCGTCGCCTGGCAACTCTACTCTCGTTTAGTTCGTTTTTTAGTTGTGCTCCGTGAATTTACTTTATTTTCGTATTTTAAAAGTTTAAATAGTGCTTGTTGTGTTAATAGTGCGAAGATAAGTTAAATTACATTGCTTGATATAATTGTGTGTTCAGTGCAGTGCTTGTTTATACTGTTTTTGTATTATTGTGTGCAATTGGAAATTCTGTTGATCGTGTAAAACACAAACAACAACAATAATATTTGTTTGTCATTGTTGAGAACGTCTAACGTTGTAGTTGTTTGATTTTTGTTTTTCTTTCATTCTCTTTGTTTCGTTATTTGTGTGCAGAGTTGCCATCTGGTTTTGGGAATTAATATCAAAGGGATAATAAGTTCATACGTTTTTGGGAATTTTGTCGATTTTGGAATTCTGTTTTTAGTATTTGTTTCTTATTTATTTATTTATTTTTATTTATTTTTTACTCTGAATTAATTATAATGATGACTTGCATGAACAAAGACTGTAAGGTTAGATCGGATACCGATACTCTTATTTCGTGTTGGTTGTGTGATGGCTTGATACATGTCAAATGTGTTGGCCTTTATGCAAGAGTGGCGGACAATCTTAGTGATGACAAGGGTCTGCGTTGGTGTTGCGTGGATTGTAGAAAATTGGATGTGGAGTTCTACAAATTTTTCAGGAGCATGAAGTCCGAGTTTTCTGAGATGGAAAAGGAGCTTTCGGCTTTATCTGGTCGATTTTCCAAGTTTATTGGGATGTTTAATAAATATCCGGGATTGGAAAAGAGAGCGGGTTCACCGAAAGCTTCCTCGCCGAAAAGGAAGAAGACGGCTAAGAAGGCCCCTCCATTGTTGGTAATTCCTTCCTCGCCGAATTTAATGGACGTTAATTCTCCAGTTACAGTTTCAAGTCCAATGAAATCTTCTGCCCCTCCTACTTTTGCTGAAGTCATTTCTGTAGTTACTATAGCTTCCACGGACAGCGATAAGTCGTCTCCTCCGGGTGGTAATCCCGCCCCAGTGCCAGGACCGGGACCAAGAACGTTGACTGTCGTACCGGCAAGGAAGACAGTTTTTGTGTCTAGACTTTCCCCCGACACGACCGAAGAGGATATACGACTTTACATATCGTCTAAATTAGTCGGGAATAATTCTAACGATTCCATACAGTGCTTCAAGCTGAAGTCACAATTTTCGGAACGTAGGTCGTCTTTCAAAATTATTGCACCGGATGATCTATTTGTCAAACTGGTGGATTCGGAATTTTGGCCTCACAGAACATTCGTAAGGGAATTTGAGTATCGGGATAATGGTAGGCGTGATAATTTTGCTAGATTACCGTCTGGAGATAAGCCAGCTCCAAAAAACTAATTGGGAGTTTGAATTTGGCGTATCAGAATGTTCGCGGTTTGAATACTAAATTGTCCAGATTATTTGTTGATAGCTTTGGTTTTGAGTTTGATGTCATTGCATTTTCTGAGACATGGCTTAAACCTAATGTTTTTAATTCTGAGTTGTTCTGCGATAAGTACGTAGTTTATAGAAAAGATCGTGTTGGTAAAATTGGAGGTGGTGTTTTAATCTCAATTGAGAATTCTTTATCTTCTGAGTTGGTTACAGTTGATGACATTGGCGATCTTGAGTTTCTTGTGGTGTCCATTAATTTAGGCGATTTGAAATTGTTTGTCACGTGTTCCTATATTCCGCCATCATCATGCTTTGAGGTATATCAAGTGCATATTGACGCTATTGCAAAAGTTATTGCGTTAGCCAGTAGAAAGGACCGTATTTTAGTATTGGGTGACTTTAACTTGCCGTCTGTGACATGGGTGTCTTTACCCGATACTAATTCTCTGACTCCATTGACACCATATGATTGGTCATCTGATTTTGTTACGCATATTTCCGAACTTGGGTTGATTCAATTGAACGACATTCCCAATTCTATGAATCGAGTCCTTGATCTAGTTTTAGTGGATGATTCTAACAACTTTGATATTTCTCGAATTGATCCGTTAATTTCTCCTGAGGATAGTTACCATCCAACGCTGGGAATTAATTATACATATGATACCATGCAGGTTGGTTGCAATTACTCTTCGTCCTATGTTGGCCTATGCTTTTCGCGTGCGAACTTTATACTTTTGAATAATCTTATCTTTGATACCGACTGGCATAGTATATGTCAGTGTGATAATTCTTTTGAATTTGAAATCGCCCTGGATGATTTCTATAATATTATTAATGGCTATATTTCTAAGTCTGTACCCAAGAGGCCAATAAGGGGTAATACTGGTCCCCCATGGTCCTCAAGGGCTCTAAATAGTCTCAAGAATGTAAGGAATAGATGTTCGAACAAGTATAAAAAATCTGGACTGCTAGCAGACTATGCTAGGTATATTGTTGCTAGGAGTAGATACAACTCTAAATCTCGTGAGAGTTACAGATTATATTTGGATAGGTTGAAGGCTAATTTTAAACGGAACCCCAAATCATTCTTTAGATTTGTTAACTTGAAGCGTAATTCGTCTTCCACACCTTGTAGGATCAAAATGAACGGTATTGAATATTCAGATGAAGAGTCTATTGCTAATTGTTTCGCCGATTTTTTCGCATCTATTTATTCCACCCGAGCCTATGATGTTTCCAAATCATACCCGTACACTGTCCGCTCTACCATTCCGTTTGATGCACCTGTCGTAAATTCTTCGTGGTTGCTAGATAACTTAATCAGCTTGAAAGCCTCGAATAAAGCTGGTCCTGATGGTATCCTGGACTCTATGTTGAAATACTGCTCGAATTCTCTCAGCTTACCGTTGACTCTCTTATTTAACGCTTCGTTGAAGTTCGGCCATTTTCCTGCAAAGTGGAAGAGCTCTTATATAATCCCTCTCCACAAATCTGGTAGTTTAGTAAATGTTGCAAATTATAGGGGAATTGCAAAATTGAGTGCCATTCCTAAACTTTTTGAGAAGTTAGTCACAGAGGTAATTTCTCATCAGGTTTCCTCTATTTTAGATCCATGTCAACATGGCTTTCGGAAGGGTCGTTCCACCGTGACTAATTTGCTTCAGTTTTCCTCTTCTATTATTGACGGCTTTATTAATGGAGATCAAACTGATGTGATTTTTACCGATTTTAGTAAGGCTTTTGATAAAGTTGACCACAATTTGTTATTATATAAATTAGGGGCAATGGGTTTTAATTGTAACATGCTGAATTGGATTAGTTCTTATTTAATGAACAGAGAACAGATGGTATCATTTGGTCGATCATTCTCAAGATCTATTTTTGTGTCATCTGGGGTGCCTCAGGGCAGTCATCTTGGGCCGGTTCTATTTTTGTTATTCATTAACGACTTACCCGCCTCCATAATGCACTCTAAATTGTTAATGTACGCTGATGACGTGAAGATCTATTTTTCTTACAAGGATCCTTGTCAATATGCTTTACTTCAGAGGGATTTGTCTACTTTCCAGACGTGGTGCGAGACCAATTTGATGGAGCTTAATTTTACGAAATGTAAGCATATGCTGTTCTCTAGGTCATCATTATTTTCGGCAAAATACATTTTAGGTGGCAATGTTCTTGAATCGGTGGATTCATTTGTTGATCTTGGTGTTCTCTTGGACAGAAAATTGAATTTCAACTCCCACATAATTACGATGGTGAACAAGGCTTATGGCGTTCTGAACTTTATTAAACGTTGGGCAAAGGAATTTTCAGATCCCTACGTTACGAAAAATCTTTTTACTTCACTAGTCCGCCCTATTCTCGAATATGGATCAGTTGTTTGGGACCCCCAGTACAATTTGTATGTTAATATGATTGAATCGGTCCAGAAACAGTTTCTCATTTTTTGTCTGAGAAATCTTCAATGGAACCCGAACCATAATCTTCCTTCGTATAGCAGTAGACTAGCATTGATCAGATTGCCGACTCTTAGTAGTAGACGTACCATGATAAACTCTATTACAGTTTTGAAGATAATTGATGGATGTATATGTTCTGAATTTCTGTTATCTAAGATTTTCATAAATGTCCCATTGAGACCCACGAGGTACTATAAACTCGTAAACATCGAGTTTCAGCGTTCGAATTATGCGTCCTTTGATCCAGTTAGGAGAATGTGTCGTGACTTTAATGAGCTATATCAGTTTATTGATTTCACAGGTAGTTGGGAAACGACAAAGTCTAGCATAATTTGTCATTTGAACCGATTGCATTAGTGCTGTATATTCGTTAACGTACATATGTAAATTTAATTTACTTTATCCTTACTATCTGGTCTGATTTATGATTTGGTTTTCGTTTTGCTCGTAATTATTATATATTGAAGTATCTTATGTTAATATCTCGTGATGTGCTTTTATACTTATTTATGTTAGTGTAATACCAACTGGTGAAGAATTTCTGTAGTTGGTTGTAACGTGTGAACTTATAATCCTTGCTCTCCCGTTATAGACCGGTCTATAATGTGTACGCTGTCCTCACGTTATGGGGACGTGGCCCTCTCGGTCGGTAGGGGCGGGTAAGAGTGGCGGCGATGGGTTCGCTCGATTAAAAAAAAAAAAAAAAAAAAAAAAAAAAAAAAATTGAACGGTAGCTATTCGCATTCACAGTATTGTGCCGGTCTTGATCATCACGGAAGAAGTACGGCCCAATGACGCCGCCGACCCATAAACCGCACCAAACCGTAAATTTTTCGGGATGCAATGATGACTCATGGATTACGTGTGGATTGTTGTCTGACCAATAACGCATATTTTGCTTATTGACGCTCTAAAAGTTGGCCTCTTAAAGTTCAGGCCACTGACTCCAAATTTCGGTAGTAAATTTTATTAATTTCGACCCGTTGTTGGCTCGTATATCCTTCCATGATGAAATGGCAAACCTTACTGAAGAGAAATGTCAAAAGAGCGGGGAAAAAATGGCGTCGTTTGCTGTACCTATCCATTTACTTTTGTAGCGTCTCTGTTGAAAAACCCTTTATTACTACATTCAAAAAAAAAACATCAAAATCTGAGACATCAATGCTGAAAATCTTTCAAAATTGTGTTGAGTTTATATGGAACTAAAAAAAATTCAGATGAAACATTTAAATATTTTATTTGTGATTGCAAATATCTTTTGAATGGTAAGACATAAATCACACACTTCTGCTTATTTTTTGTTCGCATTTCGTAGAAGATTTCTTCAAGCAATGAATCTTAAATGGCAGAAGTTATAGGTGTTCAAAATATGAACAGCACCTAAGTGGTCCACTTTGATACCCTGTACCAATTTCTGTGTAAGAACATCGTGTCTCCAAATGTAACATCTAGAAAGCCGGCTTCTTCTTTTACATCTCTTGTATATCCTTTAACGATGGGACAAATAGTATAGAAGTTCTAATATTATTGACACTTTCTCGCAATCGGCCCCACTTTGCAACAGCAAAAACTTTACGTTCTTTTTATGTTTTAGTACGAGTATAACAATTGTTTTTAGAATTTGAAATGTCAGGTTTGAAATACTTGTAGTTTATATAGAATTATGTTGTGGTAACTGAACTTGAAAAAAGTGCGCTTGTACCAGCCTCATGTTTGATAAAAGCGGTTGTTGCAACCGAATTGACGCTAAAATCGGTATATTTTTGTGCCCCAAATGACATCATCATAGTCATCTTAGTCTCATTTTATTCTTGTTATTTATTAATAACTTACTTGCTTACTTACTTAGGTGGCATCAAGCAACCCAGAGGGGTAAAGGATCTTACAGAATGGGGGTAACATAGATATCCAACCGGGTCGATCTTCAGATTTTGTCCTCCACTTGGTAACACCAAGCTCTCGTAGGCTTGTCTTTCCAACGAATTCTTGGATGTCCTAGCTTTCGATGTCCTTCAAGTACGTCTTTGTATAGTTGTCGCATTCGTTCGATCTGATCCATCCTTCTGACAAGGCCTAGCCAGCGTAAACGCGCTATTGTGATACCCACAACTACGTCTATGTCGGGATACAGTTCGTGGTTCCTTCGTCGTTAACACTCGCCGTTTTCTATTACAGGACCATGCATTTTTTTAACCATTTTTCTCCCGAAGACTCCCAGTGCTATTTTATCAGCATGCGATATGACCCAGGGTTCT
The DNA here is from genome assembly GCA_963931995.1 of Phaonia tiefii. NCBI lineage: Eukaryota > Metazoa > Arthropoda > Insecta > Diptera > Muscidae > Phaonia > Phaonia tiefii. The sequence continues at coordinate 36,869,247 of OZ008370.1, read as the reverse complement.
GCGCCATAAAGCAAGACAGGTTGTAGACACTGCAGTAACTTCTTGCAGATTTCGTCCAATGAATTCTAGGTCATCAGCATACGAGCAGCGATCAGCATGTGACTTTAGCTAACGATGGATGTATTCGTGGCCGTCGGTAGTGCAATGGTTGTGTGCGCGCCTCTTGTACATGAGATCCTGAGTTCGATCCCTGCTCTGAACAACTTAAATTTCTTTCTGCGGCGGTCACCTCTAATATGGAGGGCGACACTATCGAGTATATACCGTTCGGAACCGGAGTAAAACTGTAGGTCCCAATCAGTGGGTATAAAAAACAAGGAAGCGCTCAGCTTACTGGGTGTGAGAAGCTCTCCCCAATTCCTTCATGGGATGAAATGGGAAGCCATTAATTAATTAGTTGTATTCATATTCACTGAGTGGCCGTCGGTAGTGCAATGGTTAGTGTGTGCGCCTCTTGTACATGAGATCCTGGGTTCGATACCTGCTCTGACCAACTTACATTCCTTTCGGCGGTGGTCCCCTCGCATAGTGACGGCGCCACTATCGAGGATTTAGCGATGGAAAAGCTTCTCAAAAATACGATTCGAAGCCGGTGTAAAACTGTAGGTCCCAATCAGTGGGCATAAAAAACAAGAAAACGCTCAGCTTACTGGGTGTGAGGAGCTCTCCCCAATTCATTCATGGGAAGTCATTAATTAATTAGTTGTATTCATATTGACTGTCTTGCCGTCGGTGGTGCAATGGTTAGTGTGCGCGCATCTTGGACATGAGATCCAGGGTTCGGTCCCTGCTCTGGACGCCCAGAAATTTTTTACGGCGGCGGTCACCTGGCATACTGACAGCGATACTATCGTGTATTTAGCCATGCAAAACCTTCTCAAAAATGCCAACTGTAGTTGCCAATCAGTGAGTATAAAACTGGAAAGCGAACAGCTCACTGGTTGTGAGAAGCTCCCACCAATTCCCTTTTGTATATTTTTTTAATTCGTATTGACTAGTGATTTTTTCAATATGATCTCAATTAGTATGAAGAAGAGAGCGCATGATTTATTATCACCCTGCCTGAGGCGTCGCCGCGTACTTATTGGTTCGGTGAGATCTTCACTAATCTTTACTGAGGATTTCGTGCAGGTCAGTGTCATCCTACAGGTGTGTCAGCTTGGCACGAATGCCAAGCTTCGTCATAGCTTGGTACAGTTTTCCCCGTATCGGGCTATCGAAGACAGCCTTATAATCTACAAAGAGGTGGTAGGTGTCGACTAATTTGTCGTGGGGTTTCTTCAGGATTTGTGAAATGTCAATATCTGGTATATAGTTCACTTTCCAGAGCTAAAGCCTCAGTGATAAGGTCGGACCTGGTCTGCAACAAATGACTTTTGCCTTTCGCACATTACGCTCGAGAGGAGTTTGTATGCGATAAAGAAAAGACTTATTCCACGATAGATAGGTTGCCTTTTTTGAAAACCGGACACAATATACTAAGACTCCAATCATCGGGCATGCATTCGTGTAGCCAGATTTTGCATAAGAGCTGATGTATGCACCTTTTCAACTCATATCCGGAAGCCTTAAACAGCTCAGCCGGTAGTCCATCGCCACCAGTGGCTTTGTTGTTCTTAAGCCGTTAAATTGCCGGAACTTCGCTTTGTCCAGAAGTGGGGTCGTTGACGATTTCGACCTGTATATTATCCACAACCTAATCTATATTGAAGTCTCCTGGGACAAGTAAAGCAGAGAAGTGATCCATCCATACTCCCAACATAGTACTCTGCAAAGCTGTGTCAAGATTACAATAGGGGCGCCTGATCCACTTGCGTTGGTTTGGCTTTGTACTTTTCTCTAGAATTTACGGGCCTCATTCTTCCTTCTGTAAGATTCAATTTGATTACTCTCCCGGTTTCTCCACAACCATTTTTTCGTCTTAAACAAACGGGGTTCCTTTCTCCTCTTCACCCTAAACTCTTCTGTCGCGCCTCGCGTTGCAACTGACTGAAGCATTCCCATACGTGCAGCGTTCTTTTCATCACTTGCCATGCGACTCTCTTCATCTAATTATTTATTCTAAGCGGTTGTCGACACCAAGTACGGTCTCTGCAGCAGTTTTTATAAAGAGGGAAATGTACCTCCACTGCGCTTCAGGATCATGAGACGATGGTGTATTCTGTGGCAGTATTTGGGAGAGCTTATATGCGTATGCCGGGGCTACCTATGGTTATTGCAGCTTTCCGATGTCTGGATTTATGTCTGGTTTCGCACGACTTGCCGTCGGTGATGAATTGGTTAGTGTGCGCGCCTCCTGTACATGAGATCCTGGGTTCGACACCTGCTCTGACCACCTTAAATTTCTTTCGCCGACAGTCACCTCGTATAGTTCACAAAATACCGTTCGGAATCGGTATAAAACTGTAGGTCCCAATCAGTAAGTTTAAAACTAGAAAGCGCATACCTCACTGGTTGTGAGAAGCTCTCCCCAATTCCTTCATGGAATGTAATGGGAAACCATTTTTTTTTGACTTTCATTCTGCTTAATCTTGTGCGAACCTTTGTTGCTCCCAAGTAGTGATCCGAATCGATATTAGCTCCTCGAATCACATGTACGTTCATGACACTAGTAGAGTGTCTTCCATCAATTACCAGGTGATCAATCTAATTCTTCGCCTGTTGATCAGGGGATATCCAAGTAGCCCTATGGGTATCTTTATGTTGGAATCTCGTACTACTGACAACCATGTTTTTCGCCGCGACCAAATCTAACAGTCTCATTCCGTTATCGGCAGTGATAGCGTGTATACTAAAAAAAATAATGGAAATCACCGAGAACACTCTTAATGTCATAACTAGAGCAACGGTCGCGGTAATGTCAGCCTTATAATTCTCGAGGACATCTGCCAGTTGGATAGTGTCACCGGATCTGAATAGTGGTCTAACTTTTCAAGTGCATATCACTAAATCGTGGGACATATATCGCTTGAGGGAGTCATCAACAAATCGGGGGGTTTAATGTTTCTCATTCTCATTTTGCATTTTCATTGTCAATAGTGGCGGAAGGCAAGCCCAGCTCACCGTGGTTTTGCTTTTTTCCTACTGCCAGGGTGACTATGCCGTCCATTATGGATCAGACGCTGACCAGAATGCAGTCTGTAAAACTGGATTTTTGTTTCCTTAATTTTGATCCGCCGTAGGCCAGTAGTGTTGGTTCATTCGCCTGCAAACGACAACCGAGTATGTTCGCAAGTTTAACTTGAGACGCATTAGTGATCGCATAACCAATTTGGATGCTCATTCGTTTCGCCTATTGAGCTAACGAAGGGTTCCGATAAATCCATTGCCCTGGACATATTTCTATGAAGTAGAGAGTTGCATGGACTGCCCAAGGAAGGAATCATTTCTGGCAACTGAGTGGCTATCAAAAACTTTCCAGCTACGTGGTCAGTCCCATGTTATTAAATTACCCGCTTCAATAATGCACTCTGAACTGTTAATGTATGTTGATGACGTGCAGATCCTTCTGACACGGATTCTTGCCAATATACTGTAAGATTTGTCTAGTTTTCAAACGTTGTACGAAACTAATTTGACTTTAGGAAAATGAAAATATATAATATTCGCTAAATACTTTTCGGCAAAATACAATTAGGGAAGCAATGTTCGGGAATCGGTAGATTGATTTGCTGATATTAATGTTCTCTGGGTCAGAAAATTAAACTTCAACTCCCACATAACCATATAATTGTTCGTCCCTAAATTGTGAATAGTCTTCATAGTCTTTCATAGGCCGCCCAATTCTTGAACATGACTCAAAGATCTGGAACTCCAGTACAATTTATGTATTAATAGAATTGATGGAGTCCAAAAATAGTGCCGGTTTTTGTCTTAGAAACCTTAACAGGAACCTAGATCATAATTTGGCTTCGTATATCAATATACTGCCGACTCTTTGTAATAGACGTACCAGACTAAAGTCTTTTGCAATGTTGAAAATAAATTGTTGAATTATATGATCCGAATTTTCATTATCATTTCATTATCTCTATATATGGTTAGAGCTAACCTGTGGTTAACAATTTCAAATTCAATACAATATTATATCCATAACTCTTAAACAAGCAGAGAAGGTGACAATGAGGTTAAGAGTTCCATTGATGCCCTGTGAGTCCCACGATCGTTCACATACACGGATATTTGTACACCGTTCAAATTGTGCGTCCTTGCATCCATTTAGGGGACTTTACTGATCTCTATCCTTTTATTGACTTATTTGGTAGTCGGGAAATTAATTATCAACGTTCAATATTTTATTTAAATAATATCTGTTGTGCAATTATACAGAGATCTCGTAGAGTATGTGCACCAAGGACATGTCCTGCTGTAACATTAAGATGGTGGGTAATCACGCTTCATGTCGAGTCCCTTAGCCCGTCACCATTAAAAAACTACGATATACAAGGAAAAATTATTAATTAATTATAACAAAAAAAAAAACGTTGACTTTTAATATCCCATCTTGTGATGATGTCGTTTCCAGTGCTGCTTCAAGAGGCGAACATCATAATTGAGTGGAGATACGAAATATAAACGTGAACCAAGGTGAGAAATCAATTTTCAAAATCTCTTATTCATACAACAGACTGAGCAGTATTAACGGAATTGAATGAATTTATTACCACTTCTTAGTACTCAAAGAACAAGATGGTTGGCGGCTGTGGCTGTTGTTAACTCTGCTGTTCCATGGTTGTTGGCTGGCAGCAGGACACAGACAAATGATTGCAGCAGAACCTGCAAGAAATATCGGACAGAAGTGTTTGTTGCTGTCTGTTTTCGTTTTTAATGATGTGCCCTCGTTATTAGCGCTTGCGGCAGTTGGTGGACCCAAATGTTGGCATCCATCCACAAGCACCTACGGAAAAGCGAACGAAGCGATTCTGGTCAAGTTACGATGAGGTACGTTGTCGTTGCATGTATAAACATAACGCAGTGTTACACAAATTTTTTTTAGATGTTCCTGATTACAAGTTCTAGTAGTCCCATTAGAATAAGTCATATTGGATTCAACATTAGTGTTAATTTGAAAAATGTTCCTGACCTTGGAAGCTTGTAGTATGAATTTCTCATACATTACCTAAAAACTAACAAAGTCGGTCATAAAATTCAAATTCAAATTAGTGTCATTTGTTTTGAACATCAACGGTTTTTATGTTTGTTGCAGAAAACCATCTATGACACTTGATGGTACATTTGCATTGGTTTAAAAGTTTCGTCCAAGCAAGTTTTCTTAATTCCCAATATGGTTGAACAACACATTTTTTGGGGTTTGGACAGGGGAATCAATTTTCGGTATTGCTCATAAATTTGCAGTTATAAAGAAGCTGTACGCAGCAATAGTGTCTAATATTGAATTGAAGAGAGATTCCCCTATTTAGAATACAACTTTTTTCAAAGCCAATGTCACCAAGTCCAATTTACCCTTTCACCCATTCTTACTACATTTACTACACGCTGAAAAATCTGTTTTTGTTATTGGTTAGATGCAAATATAACGTGTTTGCAGCTTGCCGCAAATATAGTATACTTGTGTCCAAACACATTGTGTTTGCTACTCAATATTACATGTTTGAGACACAACGATTCATCATAGATTATAAAATATGTTTATGTGAACCAAATTGATTGTTGAAAACTGCTAAAAACAAAAACATGAGACACAGCTAAGAATCTTCGATTCACGAAAACAATGCATATGAACATACACTCTGAAAAATCTGTATTGTACTGTTATTTGGATGCACATATAAAGTGAGTTTGGTGCTTGTCTCAAATGTAATATACTTGTGTCCAAACACATTGTGTTTACTATTCAATATTACATGTTTGAGACACAATGATTAATATGTTAGAATATATGTGTTTGAGAGCCCAATATATATATATGTTTTTGTGATACAAATTCAACTGTGTCTCTCGAGAGCAGGAGAATAAAAGAGGGACAACGAGAGATTATATCCTGTACGTGTGTATCTGCATTTGTGCACTATTCTCTCAGTCAGTGAGTCATAAATATTCCTGAATGTGCATGTAAATTGCAGATGAAGTGTTTCTTATTTTGCCTGATGTATTGCGATATATGTAGTTTCCTGTAGTCGTCTATGGTTTATCAGACAAAGGATATCAAAAGCGCTTGATCAGTGAAAAAAGAATAAATGAGTTAAATGGTTTGTGATGTTACTTCGTATATATGAATGTGTGCTACCACAGTGAGAAACGATTTTGAGGAAAGATCCTGGAAAGAGCAACAACGTGAAGCCCTTTGTCTGTCCCAGCCGTTACTGAGAAAATCTGAACGGCGTACCATTTGTCAAATAAGTGTATTAAAAAAGACAAGTAATTAATCCACGCTTGGCTTGCATGAACTTGATTTGTTCATGATTTTTGTAAATATCTTGTTTGTGTACCAACGCATAGTGATAACCAACGCATAGCTGAAACCTTCTGAAAACAAAAGCGTGAGAGACAACAAAGAAAGGAGAAGCAAAAGAGCAGAAGATTCTCATTTGACGAAAAAAAAAACAAATAATGCATTCAATGCAAATAAATGTAGACAGCGCTGTTTTAAATCTATTAATTTGTTGTATTAATTATTTATAAATGTGGATTTATATTGTTAAAATTAATTATAATAAATAATACATATATGTATATTGAAATCGAAGAATATTTCGTTTCTAAAGATTATTATAATTGGGAGGAAATTCACATGTGTAAGTGTATGGATGTTTGGGATGAAGAACGCATATGTTTCCACGTAAAAGCATACATGTTTGTCGGTAAAAATTATACTGTGTGCATTTAAATACACGTAAGTTTGGGACTTGCAAACATATGAATGTTTGAAGTGTGTTTCAAACATATACATGGTTCCTGCAGAATAATATCATATAGAGTAATAAGTTTCAGGCTGTATACATGGTTCTTGCAAATTTAGCTGACACCATTTATTGGAAACTTGTATATATTTTTCACTGCACTCCAAGTACAATTGCAAGCGTGCTCCCCTTATTGCGAACTGCTGTCTTAACATCGTTGTGTGAAACTGATTTCAAGCTTGCACATTTTTGACGTAAATTAGGATAACATCGTGAAACATAATTATTACCTTCTGCTCAAGAATTTACGTTCGCAACCCAAAAGTATTTGGTGTCTTGATTCATTCTGTGGCTTTTTCTCTTCGCCCGGTTTCTGACTTCTTCTTAGTATTTAATGTATTACCTTTAGTTACGCCCTCAAAACGAAGAAGAAGATGAAGACCACATCGACAAAAGCCCAGTTGATTAAGATACACTCGATTATGTTGCATGAGATGTATGAACGATGTACGGATCCACCATTCATGTTCATGTCCTATGTATATGCCTGAACGCATTTTCAATACAATTTCAACGCCCCCTATAAATTGTTGTGTTTTACAGCTCGATTCAATACAAAGCTTCATGATAATTGAAAAATTATGAACCCATTCCCGGCTTAGTGATGCGAAAACATTGAAGTCGCTTCGAGGTTCCACATATTTGAAATATTGCATGACATCTCTATCTGGATGCAACATCATCATTGTCCTCTACCAAGTGGGAACAGTTTTGACAGTAAATAATTACAATAGTCCCGTACAAAAAGTAACGGATCATAAGTGTTTTCGGGCATTTCAAACAGATTTAGTTTTTAAATTTAATTTGTTAAAGAAAATATAATTTTGTTTGCCCTTTTTGTATCATGGTCGAGAAACTATTGCCGCCGTCTCTAACAAAATTGCAGAACATTGTTAAATACATCGGTCACAGTGTGGGATACTTTGCTTTTGTAAAACTAGGAAAATTAACTAAAATTTATGGACGAGACTTCAATCGAAAAATCTCAAAACATCCATTCTGGAAAGAAATTTGGAATAAAGAAGTACTTTTGAACATAATAAAAAATATACAGAATAATTATACATAAGTGGAAGACACCATATTATCACTTTGTAATCTTTGTAAGAACTCCATATAGATCCGGTGCAATATCCAACTGGTAGAGGTCCTCGAAAGTTATAAGGCTATCCAGCAAATGCGATGGACAGGACATGGTTGCAGAAGAAAAATAAACTGCGTCACATAACACAGTCGCCATTAGAAAAAACATGAAGTTGGTTGCGGATTTGTAGTTGGCAAAAGATTGCGCCATCTAGTCTCTGGTTTCAATCCTGTGAGTGAACGTATAGACACAATCCGCATAAAAGCGAAATAGTTTTATATTTTCCTAATTTGTGTGCATGCCCCGACAGAAGAGAAATATGATGATGCCAAAGACATATGCTATGAGCTCCTAGAGGAAACGAATGACCACTGCCCTGGCCATGACATTAAGATTGTACTAGGAGATTTTAATGCCAAAGTAGGCAGGGAGAAGGTGTTTCATCCAACTATTGGCAATTTTAGTCTACATACATACATGCTGACAGTTCCGATAGCGGTATGAGACTGATTGACTTTGCCGCGACAAAAGAAAGGTCATTAGTGGTACAAGATTCCAGCATAAAGACATCCACATGGCTACTTGGATATACCCTGGTCAAAGTACGAAGAACCAAATTGATCACGTGTTAATTTATGGAATGTACTCATCCAGTGTAATGGACGTACGAGTGATCAGAGGAGCTAACATTGATTCTGATCACTACCTGGTAGCAGCAAAGGTTCGCACAGGATTGGGTAGAGCGAAAACGTACGAAACCAGACGCAGAGGAAGCTGGTCATCGGAAAGCTGCACTTACCAGAGGTAGCGACAGCCTACTCAAGGAAGTTCTCGCAACTTTTGGCACAGAACCCACCCCCTCCGGATAACGATCCTGAAGCGCAGTGGAAACCCATTTTCGACTCTATAAAAACTGCCGCAACAACCGTACTTGGTTTTGAAAAACCGCTTCGCAACAAACCATGGTACGATGAAGAGTGTCTCATTCCAAATGACGAAAGAACGCTACACGCATGGCAATGCTTCAGTCAAATGCAACGCGACGTGCAACTGAGCGGTATAGGGAGAAAAGAAAGGTGATAAACCGTCTCTTTAGGCGTAAGAAACGACAGTGGAGAAAGCTCGAGAGCGAGAAAATTGAGTCATACAGAAGGAAGAACGAAGCCCGAAAATTCTACCGAAACGTCAAAAACGGAACTAATAGACATGGTTCACGGCCCCCTTCTGTAGAGACAAGGACGGAAATCTCATCGCAGATGTGCAGAGTATGTTGGGAATATGGTGAGATCATTTCCCTGCGCTATTGATACCCGAGATATCCAATGACGAGACAATCGATCTAAAGTTGGATGACGACGTAGATTGCTCCCTCCTAACCAAGACGAGGTCAGAACAGCTATTGCCCGGCTTAAGGATAATAAAGCCGCAGGAGCCGATGGATTACCGGCGGAGCTGTTTAAGGCTGGCGGCGATGAGCTGATAAGGTGCATGCATCAGCTCATTAGCAAAATTTGGTTAGATGAATGCATGCCCGGCGATTGGAGTCTCAGTGTACTATGCCACATATTTAAAAAGGTGACCCGAGTCTCTGTTCCAACTACCGTGGAATCAAGTATAATGTGCGAAAGACCAAAACCAATTATCTCTGACCAAATTGGACCATAACAGTGTGGCTTTAGGCCTGGAAAACCGACAATTGACCCGATTTGCACGCTACGTCAAATCCTGGAGAAGACGCACGAAAAACAAATCGACACCTATCATTCATTTGTCGAGTATAAGACGGCCTTCTATAGCCCGAAACGAGAGAAACTCTACGAACCTATGTCTGAGCTTGGTATTCCTGCAAAACTCATACGCATTTGAAGGATGGCCATGTCGAACACTCAATCCGCAGTGCAAGTTGGTAAGGATCTTGCCGAATCATTCGAAATCAAGCGTGACTTCAGGCAAGGCGACACCCTGTCGTGCGATCTCTTTAATATCTTAATGGAGATCATTATTGGAAAAGTTTCAATCAACATGAATAAAAGATTCAGCAGTAAAAGTCACATGCTGCTCAGGTATGCTGATGATGTAGATATCATTGGGCGCATAATGAGGGAAGTTAATGCGGTGTTTTCGAGAATTAAAAAGGATTCAGCAAAATTGGGTCTGACAGTAAATGAGGACAGGAGAAAATTCAATGAGTTTAAACGAGTAGGGTCTCCCGCGATTAGGCCAAAACGTGAACGTGGATAATCGTTATAATTTGGAGGTGGTGGATGAATTTGTATGCCTTGGATCTACCGTAAACAAAAACAACAACGTCAGCCTTGAGATCAATCGGAGAATTGTGTTTGCGATTAAATGCTATTTTGGGATAAGGAAGCACTTTAGAGATAAAGCCCTCTCTCGAGTAACAAAAGTCCAGCTATACCAGACTCTTATACACGCTTTCTTGCTTTATGGGTCATATCGCAAGCAGACGAAATATCTCTAGGAATCTTCGATAGAACAATTTTTCGAAAAATTTATGTCCCTAGTGCAAAAGGGCGGGTATCGGCAACGCATGAGCGGCAAGATCTATATGCCGACATTGACATAGTTAAGCGGATCAAAATAACGCAATTGCGCTGGCTTGGCCATGTTAGTGGAATGGGTGAAGACGAACCAGCACGAAGGGGTTTCGAAACCGAACTCAAAGAAAGATTAAAATAGGAAGACCAAGTCTCCGTTAGAGATCATCAGGTTGATGAATTCCTGCGTACACTTGGCCTTGCTGGAGGAATAAGGCAAAAGATCCAACTGGTTGGCGAAATATGTTATCTTCGTAAAGCCTCTATACCAACTTCAAGTTTGTACCCCATCTCCTCCCCCCTTAGCCCTAATAACTCGACAAAAAAGTTATTATTAGTGGAAAGGAGGGAGGAGCGGGAGGAGCGCTTCAAAATTGAGGTTTGACTTCTGAGTAAGAAATGTAGAGGACCTTAAGAAGAATACCAACTTCAAGTTTGTACCCCCGCTCCTCCCTCCATTCCCCTAATAATAATGTTTTTGTCGCGTTATTAGGGGTAAGGGGGGAGGAGAGGGGGTACAAACTTGAAGTTGGTATTCTTCTTAAGGTCCTCTACATTTCTTACTCAGAAGTCAAACTTCAATTTTGAAGCGTTCTGCCTCTAATTCAGTCTCAAAAATATTACAGTTGTTGACATCCCAGCAAACTTTGGGGTCAAATATCTCGAAATTTTGAAGTGGTAGAGAAAAACGGTAAATGCCATTAGATTCAGCGTATCAAAATTATGCAGGTTCGCTATGTTTCACTCAATTCAGATTTTTGGTCACACACAGTGTTATTAAACGTCCCAAGTATTTAAGCCACACTCAGAGAACTAATTGTTTGAAAAGCGGTTGTAGCAACTGTAAATTCGGCTGTTACCACCGAATCGAGGTTGCCACAACCGAATTGAGGTTGTTACGACAGAATTTAGTCCCCACTACCGGAATTCGGTTGAAGCAACCTCGTTTCATAATAGATACGGTTGCGATAACTGAATCTTCAGTTATATTCGTTCAGTCAACTATATTCTGTAAAATTTCGGTTGGAACAACCGAACTTGAAATTAATTAGGATGCAAGAACCGAAGTTGCTACCAAATTCGGTTGGCGTAACCGAATCTGTCATTAATTCGTTTGTAGCAACCGAATTTGGCATCAATTCGGTTGTAACTATGGAATTTGGTATCAATTCGGTCGCAGTAACCGAATCTAACCTTAATTCGGTTGCAACGACCGAATTTGGCGTCAATGCTGTGGCTGTAAGCGAAATTCTCTTGAATAATGTAGGTACAACTGAATTCGTTTTCAATTCGGTTACCACAACATAATTCTATGTATTCAGAATCTGACGTTTAAAATTCTATAATCAAATATTATTTTAAAAAGAATTAAAGAATTTCAAGATTTGTTGTGATTATTATGAAAGGTAAGTAAAATATGTTTTGTATTAAAACGTTTTATTTTGCAGAAATTATTCAAGCAGATATCAACAGTTTTCAAGTTTTTCAAGGTCTATCAAGTGAGATATGCTGAAATTGCCTATATACAAAACGGTTTAGGACCTAAATCAACCGATACAACATGTCAGAATTAGTGCGGTGTCCCACGATGGCCGGGACTTGAAAAAGGTCGGAAGAGGCAAGTAGTATAACAAATCTATTACCCTATAGATTATGTCATGTAAATACTTTATTTTCTCGCATTTTAATTTTTTTATAAGAATACAGGAAAATAAATCATCATTTAATAATAAAAAACTTTAATAATTCATTTGAGACACTATCCACATTCGGTTGTAATAACCTCTAATTTGGCTGTGACAACCACTAACGAGGTTGTGACAACTTCTAATGAGGTTGTGGCGAACCTTTAATGACGTTGTGTCAACCTCTAATAAGGTTGTGTCAACCACTAATGAGGTCTTGTCAACCTCCAAAGACGTTGTGTCAACCACTAATGAGGTTGCGTCAACCTCCAAAGAGGTTGTGTCAACCTCCAAAGAGGTTGTGTCAACCACTAAAAAGGTTGTGTCAACCACTAAAAAGGTTGTGTCAACCTCCAATGAGGTTGTGTCAACCTCTAATGAGGTTGCGTCAACCTCTAATGAGGTTGCGTCAACCTCTAATGAGGTTGTGCCAACCTCCAATGAGGTTGTGCCAATCTGTAATTCGGCTGAGATAACCTCTGAATTCGGTTACGGCTAATTCGGCTGCCTCAACCGAATTTTTCTGTGAGTGCACCTAGAGAAATTCGTACATTGATGTTATTTGGAATTGCTACCAAATTTCTATAATTTCGTATAATGTTGCTGATACGACATCTTCGTTAGCAGATGTCTTGTATTCGTTAAAGACCTTTAATTATACCCTACGATTGTTAACATTTCTAGTTTTGATTAATTTCTACATGATATCACAATTCAATTGAAATGTTTATGTGTACATTAAAATCTACAGGTATTTTATGGTAAAATTACACGTTTCCATTACGGCAACATAAACCAAAGATGAGAGCTCTGTAGTGTTGATGCCTCTCGCTGTGACGGAACGGAATAGAATGATTTACCAACTCCTTGAGGCGATAATGATTTTACACAATGACGATGATGAAGACGTTATCTAGAAATGATGCCCGTTGCGGAATGTGCACTCAAATTTGTTTAATCTGTGGCATACGAGGGTGTTTCAATAAGTACTTGCTAAAACTTTACACAACAAATTTTTTAAAGAACATCTTATTTGATTCAGTTAAAACATTTGTAATTACGAACAAAAAAATAATTGGAAAACCTTTGATAAATATATTTTCATGTTAAATATGGTTTTTGAGTAATGTATCGCAAAAATATTGCATTTTATGAAAATTGCATGTGAAAATTCATGCATTAATTAGGCCTGTACTAAGATTAACATTTCCCGAGATTTTGCAAATCTCAAAAAGAAAAAAAAAATAGAGTGCGAAATAATGACGAAATATTTCCGCACTTGCAGAAGTGATGTGCAGTTCCGCGTATTTTAAAGAACCGGTTCTGTCAAGTGCGGTTGGAAGAACAATCGGGTATTTAAACCGGTCGCGTTTCTCGGAAAATTGCTGTCCCAAAGAGACTTAAGTGAAATATCTTATTATAAGAATATAAAATTTGATACAAGTACACATTTTCGTACTCTCACCAAAAGGTTAACACTTTTGGTTCCTTTGGAAAGGAGTCCTATTATTCAGGACTCTTCTTTTCAGCCCGTTTGTTACTTCCTGTAGAATAGTTTTTTCGGTCTTTTTGGAAACGTCTTCGGTTCTTTTGAAACCGTTTCTCGGTCCTTGAAGAACCGGTTCTTGGAACCCCTTTCTCGATTCTGTGTATCCCTAACGTGTAGTACAAAGCTGTTCCCACGAAGTACAGGGTGTTTTAAAAGAAATATTACAGTTGTTTAGCTGACTGCGTGAACTCTTTATATTTAACGTGTTTGTAGCCTGTCGCAAATATACTATACTTGTGCTCAAACATATTGTGTTTGCTTTTTAATATAACATGTTTGAGACATAACGATTAATAGGCTATAATTTATGTTTTTGAGACCCATATGTGGCTTTTTTTGGTGAAAACCGTTATAAGCAAAAACGAAGCAGATAACAAAGAGACTACAAGGCAGCAGATCTTCATGCCTCCAAACATATACATGTTTCCTGCAATGTGTTGCAGGTGCCATTATTTTTCAGCGTGTAGCCTGGCTCTTGGGAATTCAGTCACTATGGAGCGATTCTCAGTAGCAGACAGCGCGCAGTGCTTGCGAGCGTAACGCGTAGAAGATTCTGCAGTATTCGAGGTTTTCGTCACATGAGCGATGTGTCAAGCATACCTCTCATTCCAAAATGAGTCGACAAGTTTTATGAAATCGGTTCAACACTACAAAATCCTAAATCTGTAAATCTTTCATTTGAGACGCAAATTATAAACTTTGTTTCGAGACACACCGTATAAACAAGATGTTTCAATCAATATTTTAATTATTCTAAGGAAAATGTAACGACCATTCAAACAGGAAGAATTTATCAATGTTGTCAACTCTCATTCAATTTCAAAGGTAAATATTAAACACAGAAAAATATCGTCAACAGCACTGATATGTCGCTGGCCAATTTCCTGAATTACTGATTGCTATTTTTTGATTTGCCGCATTTTAATCCAGTATTCAGCTCTCGAAAAAATTTCTAAAGAAATTTATATCCACAAGGAAATGTTTGTTGCAGAGAGTTGCCACCTATCTCTGATATGCCAGGCAAATAATTCATATAAATGTCCAGTTTACTCCATTTCCAGGTTTTACGCATGCAGTGTTACTTTTGACTGATAAAATAATCAAAAGATCAAATTTTTAGTCGCAATCAATAAGAAAAACGTTTGATGCATGCATGCCCGATAGCCTTGTGCCGAACTCGTTCACTAGTTCTCGAACTCGTTCATTTAAGGTGGCCGGACATGAAATCCCTACCATAGACGCCGTATCGAACATGTGCAATTAGTTTGTAAGGGTGATGTCTGGTCACCCTAAACGAACTATATAATTCATGATATACCCAACTCTAATGCTCGACCTTTGATACCTTAGCATACTTTGTCCTTTTTTAAAAAAAGCGACCCGAGTACAAACTATCGTGGAATAAACCTTCTGTCCATCGCATACAAGGTCCTCTCGAGGATAATGTGCGAAAGGTTGAGACCGCTTGTTGCAGACCTGATTGAATCTTATCAGTGTGGCTTTTGGCCTGGAAAGTCAACTATCGACCAGATATTCATATTACGACATATCGTGGAGAATCCCCACGAATAACAAATCGACACCTACCACCTCTTTGTAGATTATAAGGCTGCCTTTGATAGCCCGATACGGGGAAAACTGTACCAAGCTATGTCGAAGCTTGGCATTCCTGCTAAGCTGACACGCCTTTGTGGAATGACACTGAGCGACACGAAATCCTCAGTAAAGACTGATAAAAATCGCACCGAACCCTTTAGTACGAAACCAGGCCTCAGGTAGGGCTACACCCTATCATGCGATCTCTTCAACATACTAATTGAGATCATTGTGAGAAAAACTGCAGTCAACAGCAGCAAATGCCACCTGTTGGTCGCATATGCTGAAGATTTAGACATCAGTGAGCAAAATCTGTGAGAAGGTACTGCAGTAGTTTCAAGAATTGAGAAGGAAGTGGGTTTAACAGTAAACGAGGACAAGACAAATTTAATGGTTTCAACCATAGACGAATTTAGGATAGGATAGTTTATTCTCTCATCTGACGATTCATTTCACACTCTTCGTCGTAGGTTTGTGCAAATGAGAGAAATTCGACGAATACTAATTTATAGCAGGTGTAGTTACAAGAACTGTTGGCTTAGCTTTTCATATCCTTTTTGCACTTTTTGTCGACTTTATCGTTGGTATACATTTGTATTGTATTTAAAACCACTATTTTGTCCCAAAAACACGAAATGCAGTTGTTGTTGCTTTATTGGACGTTGTGTACTATTGCCTCTATCTGATATTATTGAGCCCATTCTTTCCACCATCCAATGGTCACTTGCAACCATACCTATGACGTTAAAAATATTGAGAGAACAAATTAATCTACACAAAATCCCTCTATGGTTTTGACAAGTAGAACATCCACCCGATTGGATGAAAGTTGATAACAGTTATAATTACAAGGTAGTGGACGAATTTATTTACCTCGGATCTGCCGTAAACAGACGCAATGACGTCAGTATGGAAATCAAACTGAGAGCTCTGCTTGCAAATAGTTGTTATTTAGGGTTAAGCAAGCACTTCAGAGTAAAGACCCTCTCTCGAGAAACGAAGATCGAACTATATCAGACTCTCATACAACCTGTCTTTCTTAATGGCGCAGAATCCTGGGTCATATTGCATCCTGATGAAACATCATTGGCAGTCTTCGAGAGAAAAATGTATAATATAAATCGGCGAGTATCGACGACGGATAAACCAGCAGCTGAATAATCTGTATCCAGATATTGAAGTAGTTAGTCAGTAAAATGGATCAGAATCAACCAATGCAATAGGTATTCGAAGATGTACTCGAAGGACGACCAAAACTGCCTGCGAGAGCTTGGTGTTACCAGCTGAAGAAGAAAAGCTGAAGATCGAGCCGGTTGGAGAAACATATTAATCCTCATTTTGTAAAGCCCTTGACTCCACTGGGTTGTTTGACGCCACCTAAATAAGTACGTAATATTTAATATATTTATCTTAAATATATTTATTAACTTTAATATATTTATCACTTCATTTTCATAATATTTGCAAATATAATGGTGAACGTTCTCAATTACATTCAAGGCTGTTTCCGTCTAAAATAATCGTTATCCAATACGGGTTTAAACATCCCCTTGAGAAATTTCGTAAGACTTATTGTGGCACCCTCGTTATGTGGTTCATGTGTGGATTTGGGCGGCAATTGCAGATCTTTGTTGCGGCGCGTTAAGAAATGAAGGCGCGAAATTAATGAATCATTCACACCTGCATGACGGATTGCATGTATTCATTATATCTGTTGCCATTGCTGTTTATACACTCCATTTTACTGAGACAGTTTCACAGAGTGCCTGATTTTTACTTTCTGTTAACTAATTTAGTATTTTGGTCCGGAAACAGGAATTTCAACTGCTAAACGATTAATTTATGAACTGTTTATAGTGAATTAGTTATACTTGTGTCAACCCCATGGTATGGGTCAGGTTGTTTCGGAAACCTATTACAGTTATACAATTGTTTAAACCGTATTAAAACCGTAAATTTCATTGATAGTCTTGACGCTGAATTCCCTAAGTCAGGTACGCTCAAGTAAAATACCTATATATATGATTTGTAGAAAGTTTAGCACGAGACAATAAAAGCTTGATAAAATATAACGGACGTAAAGACAACATGTACGTTACCATGGCCCGGGACATGCGACTGACCGAGGTGGAAAGTTTCCGATAGCCACTCACTTGTAATTGCCTACAAATGATTCCTTCATAGGGCAGTCCAAGCAGCTCGCTACTTCCGGGATTAGACTAAGTATGTCCCTGGCAGTAGCTTTATCGGAACTCTACGCAAGCTTGCTAGAGTGAAAAAGCGAAACGAATCAGCAGCCTGATTGGTTATGTGATCACTGATGCCTGTCAGGTTAAACAGGTGACATATTCGGACATATTCTATTGTCCTTTGAAAACGGTTGAGCCAACACTACTCATCAACGGAGGAGCAAAAGTAAATGAACAAAAATCCAGTTTCGACACACTGTATTCTGCTCAGCGTCTGGTTCAATTCAAAACCACGGAGCCCTAGGCTTGCCTTCCGCCACTGTTATCTTGGCAATGCAAAAACAAAATGAGAATAAGAAACATAAAACCCCCTACTTGTTGACGAACCCAGCAAACGTTATAAGGACCACGGTTTACGGATATTCTCCTGGAATGTTAGAAAACTATACAGATCCTAGATGGGAGATGTCGCCAAGAATTGTAAGTCTGGAATTACTGTTATACACAAGATGCGGTGGACGGACCTTGGCTGTACAAGGAAGAATAATTGTGACATAAAGCGTGAATTTGGTTGCGGATTTCCACCTGGCAAAAGACTGCAATATCCGGTCTCAAGATTTAACCCTTTGGGTAAATGTACACACGCCACCCGCATAAAAGAGAAATACTTTAACTTATTGCTAATTTGTGTACAGAAGAAAAAGACGATGACACCAATGACATGTGCTATGAGCACCTAGAAGAAACATACAAACGTTGCCGTGAGCGCAATTCTAAGATTGTCCTAGGTGACTTTAAGGCTAAAGTCGGCAGGAAAACTGTCTTTGAACCAACCATCGGTAAATTCAATCTACACGCAATCACTTCTGACAACGGAATGAGACTGTTAGATGTTGGCGCGACGAAAACCATGGTTGTCAGTAGTACTCGATTCCAACATAAGACATCCACAAGGCCACATGGATATCCCTTGATCAATAGACGAAGAACCAGATTGATCACATGGTATTTAATGGAAGGCACTCTACTAGTGTAATGGACGTACGTGTGATTAAATGAGCTAATATCGATTCGCCTCATTACTTGGTTGAAGCAAAAATTCGCACAAGGTTAAGCAGAGCAGAGGCGTACGAAACCAGACATAGTAAGCTGGACATTGGAAAGCTGCAATTACCTGAGATAACCCTGGGCTATACATAGAAGCTACTGGCGCAGAACGTACCCTCACCTCATGATCCTGAAACGCAGTGGGGGTACGGTTCTCACACTATAAAAACTGATGCAGAGTCCGTACCTGCCCTCCAGTACTGAGCACTAGTTCGTAGGTGGTGAAATCACTACTTACTAGGGAACCACCTCTACTTCCTCAAATAGCTACAATCGCCACCACATCGTTTACCGCGAACTAGTCAAATGGGTACAAGTACGTTTCGATTAGGCTTTCTGTCGCTTTCGTGCGCATATATTTCTTTATTCAGTGGTTCGGCGTTCGCTTAGCATAGGGTCAGGCAAGTAAGTACCCATGTAGGGAATAGTTGGGAGGGTGGTCAATAGACCTGCCCTTATTTCTATGATAAGGAGAGTAGGGTCCAAAAAGTTTCCATTTTATGCCACAATGCTCCATGTAAAATTTGGGCTCGATCCGACGACTCTAAGTGGACCCAAAATTGAGTTGAATAATAAGACAAGGTTTTATTATAAGAAATTAGGAACTTTATTCGGCATTTTTGGAAAAAAAAAACTCAATTTTGTCAATATTTTGTAATTTTCTTATTTTTATGTTATTCTTCACTAAATTACCTTTTCACTAAGCTATTACTCAGAAAAATCTGATAAAAAATAATAAAGTTACAATATCTTAAACATAACTAAAGATGTCTTTTTGAACGATGGATATTTTTTGCGATAAGCTTCAACAACTTGCAATAAGAATTGCTTTTCGTCTTCTTTGTTGGTCAATATCCGGTGTCATTAACGACGGCTAAATTTTTGCAGAAAACGTGGCCTTGTTTAAAACTCTCGTTGGTTTCCCATGTTGATGGGTCAAATTCCAAAAACTCCGGCGACAAACCGAACCGCACAAAGAAATTGTTAGTCTTGTTTGAAATGAAGTCGCTCAAGCTTTGGTTCGCGAATGTTTGCGGTTTTGAAACGGCCCGATTTTGATCCACTTTAATAATAGGCTCATCGTTTGCAAGGCGCTCAACCATTTTTCTTTCCTGTTCAAGAGAAACATTCGACTCAAAGAAAGCCAAAGCCTTTGGTTCTGCTGATAAATACCACATGTGGTTACTCATCTTCTTCAATATGTCAGCAGAAACTGGAGCATCAATTTGAGCGTATTCAATGGAATCTCGTATGAAATTGAAATCTTGTTTTGGAGCATTGATTGGATTTGTACAACCAATCCATGTACGAATGTAGATTCGCGCCAAGAAAATGCACACGTCGCGCAATCCACTCAGTTCTCTGACCGTCAATGTGAAATGGTTGCGGAAAGGAACATTTTGAGTGAATAAATGCCTTTTGCCATCCATCGCGCGTTGCTGGTAGTGCCAGCAGAACGGAAGCTACCACAATGTGTTTCACACAAGAAAACAGCAACCAGTTGGAGAAACTCACTATAATCTTTACGAGGGTGACGTTATTTCAACTGCTGATTGCAGTAATTTCTGATGGCGGCTTGTTCATCGGGGGGCATTTTTGAACCAACGATTTCGTCCTCGACACCATTCTGGAATGCAGTCTGGTCAAGACTCTTCCAGACTTTCGCGTATCCCTCGAACAATTGAACTTCAGGGCCGCTGCTTGTCGACAATTTCACTTCAAAAACCTGGCGCAGAACGATTTCGTAAATATGATGGCGACAGGCCAAGTGCAGCAGTTCTCAACGGCAATACTGTGGTTAAGATAATGCAACCGCCATTGAGAGCTCCAGTGTCACTGGAGGTCGTGTCGAATGACATTGCTTCAACTCGATCGGCAATGTTCCAACGAACCAGCAGATTGTAAACAGCGTCAGCTGTATCTTTTTCGCTTGAAGATTTTATTTGAGGTGCTCCAAGGAACTTCGAAGTCCTATCATAGCTGACCATAACCGCAACTCTCTCAACTTTGGTGCTGCCTACAAGGTCAGCCAACGTTTTGCCGTCCCAATATACGACAAGCGGCTTATTAATACTTAGCTCTTTAGGGGAAGAGTCGAATGACTTATAACTACTTATATCGCTAACTATAAATTAAGGGCATGGCTTAAATTAAGAAAGAATACTAAGACACGTTTTCTACGAATTCGGTCTGGATAACTTCTGCTTCCTTCCGGCGGTTTTCTCGACGATATCGATTAATCGTTGTTCGGTTAATAGCCAGCTCGCCCACGAAATAATTCAATGCATCGGCGCAGGCTATCAACACATGAGCTGCCATTGGATAGGTTAGCTTGGCGTGGTCAAGGGGAGAAGCAAGTCGTGGCGTTAAAAAATTGCTACGCCCTCTCTTCTGTACACTTTTGTGCGGTTCAACGATGTCAACAGTTTCGACATCGGCAGTGCTCTCCTCAATCGCTTCACCCACGTCCTCAGCTTTTTCATCAATTTCTTCCATAACCTCAACCTCACCTTCATTACTCGATTCTGTATATTGGCCGGAAGCAAAAAGTTTAAAATGTGTTATACGAAAATACGAACCAGTATCTTTCAACTTGGACATTTCTTCAAATTTCCGCTTTCTCTGCTTCTCTTTCTCCTTTCGTTCCAATGCTCTTTTTTCTCGCAGAAATAAAACCATATCGTAGCCAATCATGCATCCCGGGCGTCCTGTTTGTCGTTGTCGAATGAGAAACTTCTTATCTTCTTCAATTCCAATGGTTTTTAGGGCATCTGCAGTCACAATATCAAACAAATTGTCCAGATCGTTGGTAAATGCAAGCTCCTTTTCTTTCCTAGCCACAGATCTCTTGCTAGCGGGCACTTTTTGTATATTTTTCCACGTATTGTACAATTTCAACAATTTCTCCGCGCATCTTGTTCCGTATTGTGTTGGAATTCGCGCTTGTTGCCAGAAAATATACACTGCATCGAGCGTTAATTTTGCACTTTCCGTTGCGTCGAGTTTCACAAAACGCATGTTATAAAAGAAGACCTGTAGGACTTGCCTATTGGAGGGCAATTTGACACCGGTTATCTGATGCGCTGTTCTGCCCACTAAGTTTATGTTGTAGAGCAATTGAACGGTTTGACGCGTTTGTACCGAGGAAATGGCTGATGCAGAAGCCAATGCAGGTTTTGATGTTGATGGTTCTGACATTATAATTGTAACAACCTATAAACTCACCCAAAATAATAACAATTATAATTTGGTTTACAACAATTAACTTTGGTACTTTATTATTTTGGGTTACTTCTTTAGCACAATTAAGTAACACACTGGTTGGCTGTACTCATACGACTGACTCAAAACGTCTACTCATTCGTTTGACAGTTGTTCTCTCGTTCTTGGCCTGGTTGGGTGTGTGTGTGTCTCGACACGGGTTGCCACAATAATTAAATCAGATCGCGGTATTTTGCAGGAAAATATAATAACTAATTCAGAAGTAAGCAGTAACGCAGTTATGCTAAATAACAATGCCACTAGAGATGTGCGCGTGACGTGATTTTTCCGCGCCACGCCTGTTTCACATGTAATTTATTGGAGAATATCATAAAAATAAGAAAATTACAAAATATTGACAAAACTGTTACCAAAATTGAGTTTTTTCCAAAAATGCCGAATAAAGTTCCTAATTTCTTATAATAAAACTTTGTCTTATAAGTCAACTCACTTTTGGGTCCACTTGGAGTCGTCGGATCGAGCATTGTGGCATAAAATGGAAACTTTTTGGATCCTACTCTCCTATGCGCCACCATTTTGAAAAATAAGGGCAGGTCTATTGGTCAAGCATGGCTAAACGACACCTCCTGAACTGAGCGGTGGTTATGAAACCCGTTTAAATGCAAATCATTGAACGGTGAAGTGTATCGGATGGCAAGTAATAGAAACAACGGTGAACCTCTGACAATGTTTCAGTCAGTTGCAACGCGTGCCGTGACGGAGCGGTATAAGGGATGAGGAGAGAGGAACCCCGTTTATTTAATAAGAAAAAGCAACGGTTGTGGACAAATCGTGAGGGTGAGCAAATTGAATCGTGGAAGACGAAGAGTGAGGCCCGTAAATTCTACCGAATAGTACAATGTCAAACCAACGTTCGCGGATCAGGGCCCTCCTTTTGAAGATATAAGGACGATTCGCAGATGTACACAGAATGTTGGAAATATGGACAGATCACTTCTCTGCTCTACTTGTCCCAGGAGACTTCAATATTGATGAGGGTTTTGATCACATACATGACACTGGCGTCGACTGCCGCTTTCTAGCTAAAGTGGAGTTTTAAGTGTAATTTCCCGTAAAAAGAAAACATATTAAAAATAGAGAAAGCATAGACGTCAACGCTATTTTTGTCGTTGTCGATTTTTATGTAATATAAACTTGTTAGGATTGATTGATTGATTTAGAAGGGATGTGTCAGAATTTTGATTTTTGATCTCGAAAAATGTTTCGTATTAAGTCTACGGAATTCGCTCTGCACACCCTTGTGAGTTGCATAGAGTAATCTATTTACATACAGGAGTATATTATTGTCGCATTTATCAACATAGTGGGTTCATTTAACCACGTCTTACCAAGATCGATAAAATCAGCTCTATCGGCACTTTGTGGTTATCAGGGTATCATTAATTTTATCTATGAATTACTTACGAGACGGCTCAAAACCTCGTCCCTGTAATTCACAACATTAACTAGAAATGTGAGTCGAAGATCACCCCACGTGGTAGTGATGTGCGGTTGCGAGTATTTTAAGAAACGGGACTGTCGAGTCCGGTTCCGAGAAGAACTGGTTATTTGGACCGGTTCCGGTTCCCAGTTGCTGTCGCAATGACGCTTACGTGAAATGTCTTATTATAAGAATATAAAATTTAATGAAAATACAAATTTTCTATCGAGTCCGGCTCACAGAAGAACCGGGTATTTGAACCGGTTCCGGTTCTCAGCAAATTGCTGTCCCAAAGAGGCTGAAGTGAAATATCTCATTATAAAGATATGAAATTTGATAAAAACCCTTTTTTCAGTTCCTATAGAATTTTTTTTAGGAACAGTTTTCGGTACTTTCGAACCAATTTTTCGGTCCTTAAAGAACTGGTTTCGGTTCTTTTGGCCCCGACTTTCGGTTCTTGTAAACCCCGGTGTTTTCGGTTCTTCTAAAGATTCTGTGCATCACTACCATGTGGGAGTCTTATATCCACTTCTCTGAAATTTAGTAGTAGTATGTATATGCTGACGAAATGACAATTGTAGTGCAGGGAAATTTCTCCTGCCCTGGCTAGTTCGTCTGCTCTTTCCTTCCCATGGAGACCCTTGTGGCCTGGTATCCAAGTAAGAACCACATTGGCCAGTTGACCTGGCTCAACAAGTTTTTTCCTACATTTACTAACGAGTGTAGTTGCAGTGTTGTTAGATTTAAGTGATAGTAGCTCCGCCTGGCTATCTACAAATATTCCAATGCGCTCTGATCTCCGTTGTAGTATAAGTTCGGCGCAGGCTTCCTTGATGGCCAGTACCTCCACTTGGAAAACGCTGCACTTGTGTGGGAGTTTTAATGATAAAGTGAGGCTTGCCTATTCGGAAAATATATTCGAGCCGGTTTCACATTCCATTTTGGATCCGTCCGTAAATACTTTGCTGTCAAAACCTGTCAGTAGTTTCCCTTCATCGCACTCTATTCTTCTGGGAACACGTTATCGACCGTTAATGAGGGGGTGATAATATTGAGTTCTCTGGGGATTGTCTGTAGTATTCTCGCATGTGTATATGCGTTGCTCTTCCAGATTCCAAGAGCAGATTCCAGATTCCAAGAGCGCTCCAGGCCGCACTAGCTGTTTTGTGAAGGTCAATTGGTATAATATGCAGCATTGTATTAAGGGCTTCAGCTGATCTCTGTACTCTATAAAACAGAGTCATGGTGGGCTCGTATCCATAGAAACCCGAGCTCGTACTTTTTACTACACGCAAAGAAAAACTCGTTCCTCCCAAACGAAATCTCAGATAACTGAAGTTCGTTTGGGGAGTGCAGTTGGGAGAAACGAACTTCTGTTAATCCATACATGTCATTTCGTTTGGGAGAGCCGAAAAATGTTTGCAGCAAACGAGTTATGAAAAATATAACCTGAAAAAATGTTTGCGAGAAACGAAAAACGGTTCCAATAACTGTTGTTTCAGTTACAGAAACCGAATTGTAGTTGCTCCAAATTAAAAAAAAATCGCGAGAATTGAAAAACGTTTGCAGTAAACGAGTTCTGAAAATTTAGAGCTGAAAAAAAGTTTGCGAGAAACGAAAAACGTTTCCACCAACTGTTCTTTCGATTACAGCAACCGATTTGTAGTTACTCTAAACTAAGAAAAAGTTGATATTGGTTTTACCCATAAAATTTTCTTTAAAAAATATTGGAATTTTTGTCTATTTTTTCACTGTCTACTTACATGTCTGTCTCGCTTTGCATTCAAATAACAACTAAAAGCGCAGTAAACTACAACGAGTCAATTGTCCTTCCAAGATATGTTGAAAAGGTCACTTTTATGTGTATGCGTGAGTGTGTATGCCAAACGAGTGGATAAGACTGTGTATACAGTCGACAGAATGAAAGAAATTTACGTCTTCGTAATCTGTGCTCTCATCAGAAAAATGGATAATTTCAGTTATCGCAAACGTTTTTTGTTTTTAAATTTGACGCAAATGTACTTTTGTACTCGTTTGCAACCACATGATACACATTTGCGATATACGAGTTTATTTGGGATAACTACATGAACGGTTGCGATTAATAAATTAATACAAATCAAGCAAAGTATTGTTGCGGCAACCGAGCAATAAACGTTGTTTTCTTTGCGTGTAGGAGCCAGAAGGTTCCGAATATGCATCCCGTATCTCTACGAGTATATGGAAGAAAAGTTTGTCTAATGGATATTGTAAGATATCTAGGTGTGATAGAATTAGTAGAGCCACAGTGTCCGTATTTTCATATAAGTCGGAGGAGAGAATGCACACCAATCGACTAGTATATGGGAGCTTGCACAGAACTGTACTGTAGGATATATAGGGTGTCAAAGTTGGCACGTATGTGAGAAAACTAAATATCAGGTAAATGTACACCAAACGAAACATTGAGCAATCAAGCGGGATACACAGCTGGACTCACGGCAAACACACCAGTCGACTTGTATACGGCTGTTTCACAGAAGGTCGTGCTATAGGAGATATATTGTGTCAAAGTTGACCCGTGCGTTTAGGATGATGGGCCTATCCCTGAAAATAGTTTAGTTTTTGTCCGTTCGATATTGTGTTGTTTGGTGACCGGTACTATAAATATCCACTTACGTAAGTCTGATAAAAAAATTCCAGACAATTACAATGGTATGTACCACCCTTACCGAGGGTTTGGGGTTATCCTCTCCATGTTAGCACTAGATTTGCTCAGAAGGCAAATTGCAGAAACTCAGGAAATCCGTCACAATGGATCACCAGCCCACATGTTACTTGGCGTCTGTTATTAAAAAAAATTAGATTTCTTTGAATAAATACAAAATGACGATTTGGTTGTTGCTAGAACGAAGCCATGTATGACGATTTCTTGTCTGCAACAACGGACGCATTCATTGAAGCAATCAAGTGTATTCGTTGTAGCAATTATAAATATGCATAGCCGAAAATTCAATTAATTTCAGCATCAACTAAGTGATTTGATTTCAACTTTCATAGCAGTCAGGACACATTTTCAGGTAATAAATAGAATTTTGTTGCATTTTATAAAAATATATGAGCGTTGGTTAAAGATATTTACCTTATATGTGTTTTTAAATAAATTCTTACAACAAACCATAAAAACCCAACCAACAATCCTGAGTCATAAAAGTGTCTGATATTTGAGCAATTTCCAATTCCTAATCCATAAAAGACACATTCTGAAAAAAATTTTGGAGCCTTTCGGAATTTACGCTGTGAAAATGAACTTGTTTCACATTCTTTGTTGTGCGATTCTAAATGGTCAAAAAAGAATTCGATACAGGATATTTTCAACAAAATAGGAGCTCATTCAAAACACAGTCAAAAAGTACTCACTTTCATGAATGTTATAAATAATAGTCAATAATTACAAAATAACGCTTAGGAAGGCAGAACACTTCCAAACGTAAAAACACTCTCATTAATATGATTCTGGAAGGTTGTATGAGTCCTTTCAAACTGAAGTCGGATTCAAAATGTTGGCTGGGAAGAAAACAATTATGATAACTTATATATAAGTATTATCATTCCCGATTCAAATATTTTTATGTTTCAAACATTTTGACAATTCAATTTTGCCAATTTTTCTTAAATTATTTTAACAAATGTGTACGGTGGTGTAAGTAAATGAGTTTTCTCAAATAGTTGAAGTATCTATTCTCCTTTTTAGTTGCAAAAATGGAAATGCGCCTTTCGTCCGTCTGCAACAGATCTTTGTCTTAAAACATAATATTTGATTCGAGCGTCCACCCACCGATACCTTCATTTGTTTCCAAAAATGCGACCACAAAGTGCAAGGATTCGTAGTCGAGTAGACCCTTCACTGACTGTGTGGATCTATCTATGTGGTATGGAGTGTATGTCTATAGTAATGACGAAAAATAGCACTAAAGGGCTTGCATACAAAAATCTCTAAGAAAATGCTGCAAAGTGATTGTGTTGCCAACTGGGTTTAGAGTGGTGTTGCATGTGCAACGCCCACCACTGTAGTCGTTTTACCAAATACCTTGTGTAATTTATTAAGTTGATGTGTATATTACGAGAATTGTTTTAAGATCTTTACGGGAGTTTTCTTACCTTTAGCTCTGGGAAATGGAAACTAATTAATTTTAAAAATCATGTTTTGCAATACGAAAACGCCAGAAACCGAAATGTATTTAACTCTTAGGATATTTCTTTGCTGACCATTGGTCATTTTCAATTTTGCCACTTGCACATTTGCCAAAAATATTAAAGAATTAGTAATTTTCGGACTAGTTTTACATTGATCCCGCAATCAACTGGGCTGGCGTGGATTCATATGACTCCTTGTGAAGTTTACAGTCTGGTATGAAATCTCACTTTAAAAAGGTTCTATATGTGAAAGAGTTTAAGTATATGGGTGTAGGGTACTGTTTAAATGTACGAGTAACATGCACCAGCATTGCAGTAGCCTGGGATGGCAATACGGTCAGTTTCCCTTCTAGAGCGGGAAAGAAATCAATTTGTATACCTAAGAGCATAGGGTTGTAAAAGGGGTTTGTAATTGTAATATACTGAATCCATAGTATATGTTTATCGAGCGATTCAGAATTATTTTATGAATCGAACAGGCCATGTCCGTCAGTCCATGTATTTTTGTGATCAAAGTACATCGAAACAATATTTAACGAAATTTAGTAATTTAAAATTTTATCAAAATTCGACCCATAAAAATTTTACCAACCATGATTGGTGCTATTGTCGTCAAAGGCTGCATATACTAACCGAAACACAAACTGTTACAACAATTTTTTGAATGGACCATATATACCCAGCGAGCAATATTTTCCGACATGTCTGACGTCCGAAAAGTCTGTTTAATCTCTGTTATTTTGTCCGAAAACTATCCGACAAATTTGCACAATCTCTGAAGGAAATTTGCAACATCGAAAGGAAATTTAGAGAGAGAGAGATTTGAGCGAGAAATCTGCTTACTCTCTGAAGGGAATTTTTTTGTGTTCGATGTTGTTGTTATATTTGCATTCCATTCTCGGCAGGGAATTTTTTGTTTTAATTTTTTGTTGTGTTTGCATTCCGTTCTCGGCGTATTCTCTGAAGGGCATTCTTTTTGTTTGATTTTGTTGTTTCTTTTTGTATTCCATTGTAAGTTTCTAATGTGATTTGGTTTTTTTTTGTTGTTGTTTTTAATTCCGGTATTTTGCATTCCATTGTCAGTTTTTTTGTGCGATGGGATTGTGTCAATCGGTCGTCATTCATAAAGCAAGCGGTGAGTAAGCAAGTTAACAAGTGATTTGTGAGAAAATAAAAAATAAATAAAGTGAATAATATTTTTTAACCCTGGATAACCATTCATATTTTGTTGCATTGGCTTAGATTACATTAGCAATTATAATTTATGCACTTTGTTATCTCTTTTACGTCACAGAAAAAGTCACAGTCACAGAAAAGTCAGAAATGTCTGGACATTTTCGGACAACATGTCCGACAAAGGTCAGTATTGTCTGCTCATTCTCGGACAAAATGCCAGACAAAAGTCAGAAATGTCTGCGCATTAATTGTCTGCTCTTTCTCGGACAAAATGTCCGACAAAAGTCAGAAATGTCTGCGCATTCTCGGGCGAACTATCAGATTTCCCTCCGAATTTCCCATCAGAATTCGGACAGGATTCTGTAAGAAAAGTCTGCACAAGTATCCGAATTTCAACAGAAATGTCGATCCGAATTCCGCGCAACCGTTCATACAACTTTCGGTAAGAATTCTGACCGAAAACGGCATCAGACTCGGCAACTTGTCAGAAGTTGGAAGTAATTGCTCGCTGGGTATCCACGTTTTGATACAAACAATCAAGCGTGGTAGTATTGGTTTCAGAGGATGTAAATGTAAGCCGTTATCAACCATATCTGGTACATAATATTACTCCGTTGATGATCGCATGTCTCATTACATCACATGAAGGGATAGCACATCTGCGTGATTTACAGTTTGTACACACACTGATAGGGACCTGCGGTTTTACATAGGTATCTTTTTAATGGCTGAGTACTAGACCGTGTCGCCGCCAATAGCCGAGGTGACAGTCGTCGAATTGACAGACAGCGATTGAACCCTCGTTCTCATGTTCAAGAGTCTGGCACACTACCAATTGCACCACCGACGGCCATATAGTTAAGTCCCTTATTATGCTTCATTTTCAGTTGCAAATGTTGCCTAGTGTTATTCGTATTCAGGCCATCCTTTATTTGCCTGTTATTTGAGAAACATAAAGCTCCCCTATTTGTTGACGACCACAGCAAACGTTATAAGGACCACGATTTACGGATATGCACTTGGAATGCTAGAAGAGTATACAGATTTGATGCCACTATCCAAAAAATGTAAGACAGCTATCCACGATGATTAATGCTATCCAGATGCGATGGACAGGTCATGGCTGCACAAGTAAGAAGAACTGTGACAAATACCACAGCTGCCATGAGAAAAAGCATGATTTAGGTTGCGGATTTGTAGCTTGCTAAAGACTTAAGGTTCAACCCGGTGAGTAAACTAATTTGTGTACATGCCCCCAAGGAAGGAAAAGACAATGACACTAAGGACATGTACTATGAGCGTCTAGAGGAATCATACGATTGCTGTGCTGTTTTGTTCTAGGTGATTTTAATGCTAAAGTAGGCAGGGAAAGTGCCTTTGAACCAACCATTGGTAAATTCAGACTACACACCATCACTTCCGATATCGGAATATGACTGTTAGATTTTGCCGCTACGTAGAACTTTGTTGCCACTTGAACGATATTCCAACATAAAGACATCTATAAAGCTACTTGCGTATACCCCTGAGACCGTACTTGGTTATGAAAAACCGCTTAAAGACAAACTATGGTACTGTGAAGTGTCGCATGAAAAGTAATGAAACCATCGCTGCACACACGTAAATGCTTCAGTCAGTTGCAACTCGTGTCACGACAGACAGCAGTATATTGAGAAGAGGAGTGAGGAAACCCGCTTGTTTAAGAAGGAAAAAGGGTTGTGGAGACAGCGTTAGAGTGAGCAAATTGAATCTTACAGAATGGAGAAGTTCTACCGAAAAGTAGAAAACCAAACCCACAGAAATGGATCAGGGGCCCTTTATTGTAGGGATAAGGACGGGAGTCTTGTCACTGATATGCAGAGAATGAGGGTCTGGAGCACATACAGGACGATGGCGTCAACTGCCATCCTCCTAGGCAAAGCGAAGTTAGATCTGGTGCTGTGGAATTCCGGCTGAACTGTTCAAGGCTGGCGGCTATGATTTGGAAAGGTACATGCATCAGCTCATATGCAAAATCTGACTCGATTACTGCATGCCCGACGATTGGAGTCTTAGCATTGTGACAAATCCTGGAGAAAACTCACGAAAAACAAATCGTCACCTACCACCTCTTTGTAGATTATAAGGCTGCCTTCCATAGCCCGATACGGGGAAAACTGTACCAAGCTATGTCGGAGCTTGTTGCACCTGATAACCGACACAATATCCTCAGTAAAGATTGGTAAATATGTCACCGAACAATTTTTTGTAGGCCAAGTCCGTTGTAAAAATAACCAGATATTTCGATTTTAAATTTGTGGTAGATTTAAGGTGATTGTTGATTTTATTTGAGGGAAACACCTGCAAAATCTGTTGTTAAATCAATTTATATATTTTTTTTCGACTAAATGTAACCGTTGAAATAATAGGCATCTATTTGGAAGCAGAATTAGTTTCCCTCTTACAATTTGGGACCATAATAATAATTTTGGGATTCGGGATTTTGGGATTGGAATTCCTATTACAAACAGATGCTACAACATATATATCAAAGTGTTCACTTTGACAGATTAGTCCATACCCGCCGCTATAGATGTTAACACATCAAAAATATAAGCATTTTATTGATCATTTTGAAAAAAATAGAAACATGAGTGACGAAAAATACAGATCAACTTGCGAAAAATTAAATATGTTTTGTTTTGTGTGTGGAAAATTTACACCGAAAAATCATCGACGGCCTTTGGTTGACGATGCCCTCAAAGCTTGCAATCAGTATTTTTTGGTTACCCCCGCTGAAGAAATGCGAAATGTTGATCATGCACCTGAATTTACGTGCATCACATGTTTTAGTGCATTAAACAAATGGTGGAAATTATGGCGATATTCGATGCCATTTGGGCTTCCAATGCTATGGACCGGTCCAGGGGAACAAGATACAGAAAATTGCTACGTGTGCAAGAGCGATGTAAATGGTCTCAATCGAAACAGTAAGCTCACTTAGATATACTATATATGTAATACACAATATTTTATTCTTATAGAACGATCCGGTTTTATATACAAAGGTGTGCCAAGTGCTCACGTACCAGTTCCACACAGTGATGAATTGCCTGTCCCAGTACATCCATCGACATACCAATATGATACTGCGTCCTATGAAGTACAATCACAAACTTCAGGAACATCATTACATCATGCTGATTCTGATTACCTTCAGCCAGTTATATCGGGTGTTTTTTTAGGGGTATAGAACTTCGAATTGAAATAAAACACAAGAAAATCGTTTTAATGTCCATCAATTTGGCTTTATTGGAAGGATAATTTTATGCCATTAATGTTTAAATATGATTTCGGGCATGTGGCCGCCGCGGCTGGCTCGAATAAAGCCAATTCTACAGGTCCAATTTTCAACCACTTTTTCGAGCATATGGGGCCGTATGTCGGCAATAACGCCACGAATGTTGGCTTCCAATTCCCCTAACGTTTCTGGTTTGTTGGCGTAGACGAGCGACTTCACATATCCCCAAAGAAAATAATCCAATGGTGTCAAATCACACGATCTTGGTGGCCAATTGACAGGTCCATTCCGCGAAATTATGCGCTCATCGAATGTTTCCTTCAATAAATCGATTGTGACGTGCGCTGTGTGGCATGTAGCGCCGTCTTGTTGGAACCACAACTCATCCACATTCATGCCATCCAATTCGGGAACAAAATAGTCGGTTATCATGGCTCTATACCGGTCTCCATTAACGGTAACTGCCTCTCCAGCATTATTTCGGAAGAAGTATGGCCCAATGACTCCACCAGCCCATAGAGCACACCAAACAGTCAGTTTTTGTGGATGTAATGGCGTCTCAAGGGTCTCATGTGGATTCTCTTCACTCCAAATGCGGCAATTTTGCTTGTTGACGTAGCCATTCCACCAAAAATGAGCCTCATCACTGAACAAAATTTTGCGATGAAAATCAGCATCGAGATCAATCTCATTTTCGGCCCATACACCAAAATCACGACACATTGCATGGTCTCGCGGCTTTAATTCTTGCACAAGCTGGATCTTGTAAGGTCGCAAGCCAAGATCTTTGCGCAAAATCTTCCATAAAGTTGATGGACAAAGCTCCAATTGCTGTGCACGGTGGCGAATCGATTCATTCGGGTCCTCTTCAACACTTTGCTCTACAGCGGCAATTGTTTCTTCGGTGCGCACTGTTCGACGTCTCTGCGGATGCGTATTATCACATAGAGTAAACGTAGTGCGAAAACGATCCATGGTTAACCGAATTAATTGCTCTGATGAACGATTATGTCGACCATAAAATGGACGGAGCTTGCGGTAAACTTCGCGAACTGAACCATTATTTTCGAAATAATTTGGCAAATGGCAAACCAAACTGAACATAAATGACATTAGAGTTGCCAGATTTGACCACAAAATGCCAGTTTTATCTCTATTCGAAAAACAAACCTGTAAAAAAAACACCCGATACAATATCCATCATTAATTTCGCAAGAACATTTGGATAGAACCGTTCGAAATCTGAAGCTATCTCATAATAATGCAATGACTTTGGCTTCGGAACTAAGAAGCGTCAACGTGCTGGCACCAGGTGTAAAAGTTACATCTTACAAATACCGGCAAGAACCATATATGCCTTATTTCATGTTTTCTGAGGACGCAGCTTATGCATATTGTCAAAATATTCCCAGTTTAATAAATGAACTGGGAATCTGCAACTATAAACCATCTTTATGGACTCTTTTCATAGACTCTTCAACCAGAAGCTTAAAAGTGGTCTTGCTATTTGAAAACAGCAGCGTTAAACCAGTGCCATTGAAGTATACTTTTGGAATGCATGAGGCGTATGATACCATGAAATTAATTCTGGAACGCATCAGTTATGACGAACACAATTGGCGCGTAAATTGTGATTTTAAGGTTCTTTCACTATTAGCTGGAATGCAAACTGGCTATACAAAGTGTTTGTGTATTTTTTGTAAATGGGACAGCCGTGCAAAATGGCGAGATTGGCCAAAATGCGATTCGCAAGTTGTTGGCGATGTAATTCGATCCCTCTTCAGAAAATAATGCTTCCGGATCTTCATATCAAGCTAGGAGTTGTAAAGAATTTTTTAAACCGTTTGGTTCGCGTTAACGAAAATGCATTACCATACTTGAAAAACAACGCTTTTCCAAAATTATCAATTGTAAAATTAAAAGAGGGTAATTCTGTGTAACTAAAAGTGTGTGACTGCAATATATTTTATATCAATTTTTTTGAACAGGTGTAGTTAACGGGCCAGATATAGGGAAACTTTTAAGGGATACGAGTTTTTCTAAAATGTTAGATGAAACTGAACTAAACGCATGGACTAAATTCGTGCGGTAATTGAAGACGTTCTTTGCAAAAATCGCTTACCAGAGTACCGTTATTATATTGACAACATGATGAAGTCTTTCGACAAACTTGGCCTTAATATGTCGTTGAAAATCCACATGTTACATGCACATTTCGATTTTTACGACCGACAATTGTCCACAGAAACAGACGAAACTGGCGAAAGATTTCATCAAACTATAATGGCATTCGAATGCCGTTTCGCTGGAAAAAGAATAGACTCAATGCTTGCTGATTTGAAGATTGAAGATCAAATATAGCTCCATGTCCGCTTGAAAATGGATTTCCATTATTTCTAGATATAATTTTCACAACTAAAAAATAAACAAATTGATTTGAAACAAGTTTTTAAAGTTTTTTCATTCAAATAAAATCCTACCTACTTACAGTGTAATTATTATATTTGACCAATTTCTTTGCCCTCTTCACTCATTCGCTTTAATTTACATTGCTCGTCCTCATGTAATTGGGTTCAACGTAACATTATTTACTAAGAAATGTTAACTACTCCAATGAATATACACTAGAGTGGTCGAAAGAAAAGTTGGCCGGTCCCCCCTGGATTTAAAGATTAGAAAAAGACAATTTGAAAACAAAAAGACAACAAATTTTGATTCGTACACCCTACGATCAGCACTTTTATTTTTTTCCGCTGCATCGCCATTTGAGGTCCGAACGAAACGTGAAATATAGCATTGTTTTTATGATTAAAAAAGCCACATTTTTGCTATTGGTCATTTTTGGCTCCGTCGTCAAGTTCGACTAATGGTTTCTAGTTTCTCGATTCCTACCCCTCTTAAGAGGGCCTTATCTCATGACATGTGTAAAGCTCTTTAAAAATCATGACTCTTTTGTCTTTAAAGTTTTCACCTATTATTGTAAACAAAAATGTTACGGAGGATTCAAAATGTCAATATATACTCACGCGTCATAATGGAGTAGTTACCCACTTGTTTCAAATGCGCATTAAAAACAGAAACATATGTTTCGCTGTACCCTACATACTTCACTTTTATTATATTGCTCGCTGTGTCCTCATTTGTAGCTCCTATTTTTCCTTAAAAATTTATAAATTTTTTTTAGAAATGTTATCATTTATAAACATAAGTAGTCGAAAATAGGTTAGCATATATTGTTTGATTTTCTTTGAGTCGGATAACTTGAAATGGAAATAAAACGCTTGAACTTGTTTTAATATCCTTTATTTAAAAAGACAATTTTATGTCATTAAGATATTAATATGATATCGGCAATGCGGCCACGATGGCTGGCGCATTTATGGCATTACAGGAGGTCGAATTTTGACACACTCAGCAACCCGATTTATGCTAAATCTTGTCGAGAATCAAATTTGCTATAATGTTCGCGACTTCTAATTTTAGCAAATATATAGCCTATTCGCTTTTTCTCCATTACCTTAGATGTTGATTCATTTACAACCCGTACATTACTTTCGGTGTTTTGAGAATGACACGGAAATGCTACAAAATATTTTATATTACTATATATTACTTGGAATTTGTATAATTTCATGGGACGAATATTGGTATTGGGCTAATTGTTCATCTGTATAAAAATTTAGACATGGTTGTTCGCGAAATTCCAGATTGTCCAAATTTATTATCGCTTTCAAAATTAATTCTTCGTATTATCTCATACCCTTGAAAATGTACTACCTGGTTCGTATCAGTTATCATCGACAAGAGCAAATTTTCGGGATAGAAATAATAACTATTGTACTCGATAGTTGGACGAAGTACCACCTGAATATTAACAGGTAATTGGCGTATCCAAACAATATAATTAAAAGTATGTCGACATCCGTGTATAGATTGTGGTTGGCTCTTAACAAGAAACCAGAAAGGCGCGTAATCTTTTGCAACGAACGCAGCCAAATTTCGTAAATTTTCTGTAGGAATACGCAGTATTCTCGACGCTGTTGTTGGCCATTGCGCTGTACTAACAGGTCCGGGGTTTTGTGTAGTTAACCCTTCATCACATGACCCATTATTGACGGGAAGAACCATACGATATAGATACCGCTGATCGCCACGAATGTTCCAATTGTCTATATTTTCTGGCATAGGCCCCATTGAAATTGGATCAAAACCACTTGCGACCTGAAAATGAGTTTTTCAATAATTTCGTTACAACCATTAATAATAGTCTTTTTCGGAACTTAGGACATCAGAGAGTGAATACGTTTTCCGTGCATAAATATGAAAATCGAATTTGCTAATCTTACAGGATTTGGGTGACAAGCCAAAATTTCACATGCAAATTCACCAGGCCAAATTCCAGGTCCAACTTGTTTTCCATATAAATCCGTCAACAGTGTTTTGAGGGGGTAGCTCATTAAAACGAAATAAACACACATTCCATTGTAATGGGCGTTGCAAAAAGCATGCATTTACTCCTGCATTAAGACCTGTGTTTACCGCCGTTCCGTCGCAATTAATCGCAACCAAATGGTTCAGAGAATAGCCTTCGGAATGCAAGAAGTTTACGATCGCCTTCTGAATTTCTACTCCTCTGCCGTTGACTGGTATTGCGTACCCAACCAATTTCGATGCTGGTTCTTTTACAATTGTTGTTTTTTCGAGACGGACTTTATTCTGAACCACATGTTTTTTAAAGTTTTATTTTTTTTTCGTCGTAGCTGATGCATTCTAGCGTGGTATTGTTGGTGGATACTTCCCTAGATTCTGTCCTAATTTTTACTCTCTCTCTATGAATTTTATTCTTGTCAATAATGAGGCCACCTAAGTAACGGAACATTTTATAACACATTTGTAGAATCTTCTCTAGCTTTTGCAGCAATCGCCACTTTTAGATCTTTTATTAAAAGAGGTAGCTAGTAAAGATACATAGCGATCAGATGTACCAGTGCTAGCGAAAAATTTTGCAATGAAATGTCTGACACTTTCAGCAGCTTGTCGATTCTCGGCACGTCAATACTTTCGGCTTCGAATTCACACTCTTCGCTTGAACTAGGTTCGTATTCAATTGTAGAGGAAGATGGGATATGTGTAGCAATACTTGATTCCATGTCGAGCAATACTTGATTCCTACAGCTTGTGTGCAATTTCTGGAACAGTAAAGTGCCTGTCAGTTTCGATAACGGCTTTGATTTCGTCCTCATCAACCTCATTTGGCTTACCGCTCCTGTGGCCATTTTGGATCGTGAAATTTTCAGAGCAAAATGCATGTGCCTTCAGTTAAACAATCTAACCCATACAAGTCACAAATATGCCGATGTGCTTCGGCGGTTTTTTGCCCTTTCGGAAATAAAAGAGCAAAATATGACGAAAATTCTCACTTTGATCATCCATATTTTCAAAACGATTTAAATGTAAACCGACCACTGAAAATAATGTGACATATCACAAATTTAAGTTTGAAATGTTATGTAACTGTATAAACAAAAAATTAGTCAGCTCATCAAAGCATTTCAAAAATAACAAAAGCACCATCTATATGAAGAAATCTGAAGTTATTTTCTTGCCAACAAACGAGCATTTTATGACACGGATTTTGGTAACATCGTATTTATAATATTGAATTAGTATTACTGAACTTAATCTTCGGATAATCACTTGAAATTGCTGGATGTTTTTTTCATTCTTTTATTTGAATTTTTATTTATTTTAATATTTGAGTTTATTTACTAAGACTGCATTGTATTAAGCTTTGTAATATTATTTGATTGGCCAATTTGTGAATTTGTGGGCTGTCAAATATGGCTGCTTTCGGCTTTTCTGAACCCATATTGGGAAACTTGCTTGAAATATACTGGAAACATTCACTGCCTTTGTATTAAGCTTTAATATATTATGCAGTAGGCCGGGCCGAACAGAAGTTGAAGCTTTAGGATTTGGTTAACAAAGAAATCGTTCTATGGGTCGAGAAGAATACTTTACACACACACACACAATTTGTGAAAACCCGATAAACCCCCTTATCTTCCGCAATGCACTTGGAGTAAAACAGGATATGTAATTTTATGTTAGGAAAAGTTTAATAGAATTGGGTTGCATTTTCAAAATTGTTAAGATGGGGAATATAATATATGTCATGTCGGCAGGTATGTCCATCAAAAGACTGGATTGATTGGAATCATTTTAAGCATGTAATATATGCAGTTTAGTTTAGTGTAAACTTTGAAATATTAAACGTAATTTTTTGCTCTTTAGAACTGCAACTGTACAATTTTGAGAACTTAGAATAAATGGGTTTTATAGACGAGGTAATTGCCGATATAGCACATCAAAAATAACATGAAAAAAATGCATAGGGTACCTGCATTCGGGAAGTAAACTTGAAAGTGCTTGAAAACCCATGTATTTGTGTTTTATTGCGACTATTTGATCTTGTTTCTTGTTACTTATAGAAGACCAATATTGAATATCCACACAAAGGTGCATCGAATTCAAAAGAGGTGTAGACACTTTTCGATTTTCGATACACCTTAATGTGGGATGTCAATAATTAGCACAATGGTTTTCTATTAGTTGCAAACAAGACGATTTGAACAGCATTACAAATGTGTTCCCCTAATTGTTCCATGCACTTCATTTTAAACATTTTGATACGGTCGGATTCTGGTCATAATTGCAGAAATCCAGTGACAGTTTTTGAGTATATTCGTAATGCGCTGTATTAAAAATTACCTCTTCTATAGAACCAATATATACCAAATTCTTGAGATTGTGTTGCTGCAGATTTAAAGAGCAATAACAGCTGAAAAGCTCGTCTTGTACTTTAAAATGTAAAACTGAATTTATTGCATACCATCACCGTCCTTAGAATTTTGAAAATTTCACCAAATTATGTTTAAATTCTCCAAATTGTGAAATTGCATCTCGTTTTTGCTTAATCTGCATTGCGGGTATGTGTAGCTTCAACATTTTTTCGGCCAGGCCCAGTATATAGTATAGTATATATAAAGAGTTACGCTCATAGCTGATTCACTGACTCTGTCACACTTTTTTGTCACACCTTTTGAACACAAAAAAAAACGGAAAAAAACGAAAAAAAAACGAAAAACAGACGAAAAAATCGAAAAAAAAGAAAAAAACGAGACAAAAACGAAAAAAAAAACAAAAAAACGAAAAACAGACAAAAAACGAAAAAAAAGAATAAACGAGAAAAAAAGAAAAAAACGAGACAAAAACGAAAAAAAACAAAAAAACGAAAAACAGTCAAAAAACCAAAAAAAAGAATAAACGAGAAAAAAAGAAAAAAACGAGAAAAAAACGAAAAAAAACAACAAATCGAAAAAACCCAAAAAAAAATCGAAAAGAAACAAAAAAACGAAAAAAATTAAAAAAACGAATAATCGAAAAGAAAAGAAAAAAACCAATAATCGGAAAAAAACGAAAAAACAAAAAAATTCATAGATTCTTGTGCCACTCTTAGTTGGAAGATCCAATTGAGCTGCTTATTCTCTGTGCATGAATACATACATACAGGGTGTTCCAAAAACTTTCCGAAAAACTTATATGCTTATAGCTTGGATCAATATGAATATTTGTTGTTCTAGCACCACTGTTCTAACCCCTAAAAAAATCGAAAAAAACGTTTCTTTTCGATAAGAAACAAAAAAACGAAAAAAAAGGAAAAAACGAAAAAAAACGAATAAACGAAAATTAAAGCATGTTACGACGGGCGCCATAGGCGCGTTCCAATCCACTAGTATAGTATATTTGTGTCAAAACACACTATGGTGGAGACACAATGTTTAATATGTTACAATATTTGTTTTGGTACCCCAAGTATGGTTTTGTTTGTTGAAAATTGCTGAAACCAAAATCGTGATGGACATAAAGCTTGATCTTCCTAACATGTACATGGTCTCTCCATAATGTTACAGAGGCCGTTGTTCAGCGTGTATTGAGCTGCCTTTTGCAGAATAGACTTCGGTAAAAATGAATGTAACAAAACTGTTATGAAGGTTGTAATCGATGTCAAATAGTTACCATAAATTAAAGAACAAAACTGCATGGTCCAAAAAATTAACAGTTTTTCATCTAATAAATGAGTTTTCAAGCTCCAGGTCTTTGTATGTTTGTTTATTTATTTGTCTTCAATATTTCGCCATCCATCGGATAGCCTCTTCAGGAATATATGAGTAACAATAGCTTAACGATAACACAGTTTAACTTTCAATATTTTACAATTGAATAATAAGGAAGGTCGAAAAAACATTACTAATTAACAGTTTTTCTCAAACAAGAAACCGAGAAAAAGGTTTCTGCACATATAATAAGGTTACTTGGGTACTCGTATAAATATACATTTTCATATAAATTTTTAAACTTCATCACAATTGCGAAACAGTGACAACTACAAGTTGCTTAATCCCACATTATTTTATTACAGTTGACAAAGCCAGATCACGACAATCAACCAGTTCGTTTGCATGCATATCCGGAATCGACATTATCGCATGTGTTGTGGCCAATAAGAAAATCTTTAATAAATAAATGAAATGCTTAAAATTGTCGTATAATAGGTAAATTCAATATTAAATAGTTTTATGGTAATTTTCCTTCTAATTCCAATACAAACTAAATTGTTTTTGATGTGCTCACAATGACTGACAAACATGTGGAACGATATATGCAAACATGCAACCTGCTTCATACTTGGCTGGTTGTAGAAGCCATCAACATACTGCTAATTTTTGCAACCCTTTGCCATATGAGAAAAAGCCCCTTCCAACTATAGGTATCCCAGGAGGTAGACTCGGGAAATGCATTGCTGCTTGCATTGTCTTTCGGGTGAAATTGGTGTGTCGTGCCAAGAAACAATTTTAACTTAAATGCCATTATTTTTCTAATCGCAACCAACATGAAGGCAGGCAGCCACGTCGTATTGTACATTTTGCATTTGGAGCTTTGCAAGCATATACAGGTTCAATATATTGGATAGCAGAGTATCTGTCAAATGTCAAATTATGAGACCTCGATCACTGTGCCTGCCAAAGTGATGTGAACGAATCCCAGACCCTAGTGAATTCATGTTGAATTGAAATTATTTAATTTACAAAACAATAAAATGCCAACCATCCCGTAAATGCAACAATGGTAGCTATCAATCGACGGCGGTTATTCAATAATGAGAGAGCAATTTATATTTCAGACAATTGAAATGAATTTTTCATAAATTTGTGTAACATGATTGAGTTAGAATTAAATCATTTAAAGACTTAATTCACAACACGGGCGCATGCAACGGCCGACGCAAAGGTTTAATGTTGTGGGGCTGCTATTGTAATTTGTATTTGGTGTTTACTACGATGTAAAATAACATCTGTGTAATATCCTACGTATTCAATTAACATTATTAGAGTCAATCATACAATAAAATTACAAAAATTGTTAACAAATGGGTTCGCCGCTTAATGAACGGAACCCGCTCATCGGTGTCGCAAGAGAACACCCATTTTAAAAGTATAGTTCCCTTAATTTTTTCTAGAGATGACCAATGTTTTATAAATAAGTAACTTAGCTTTTCGTTAAAAAAAAAAGAATTAAACAAAGTTGGGGTTTTAGCTTTCTGAGGACAGAAAAAATTACGCAAATATTTTTGATTAGTACTAAAATGGCAATGTCGTTTTCCATCCCTGGTATATAAAAAGTCAAATATGCAATTTACATATGCGAATTAGTACTGCTCGAAGATCCGTAGGTACCAACACACACTGAAAAGTCAATAATTCCAACATATTATAATATTTATAGTTTTTTTAGGGTTCAACTTTTTTGGGTGAGCTCTACCATATGATCATTTTTATTATATATGATCAAAAACATAAACAGACTGCTAGTTAGTCTAAAAATGTAATACATCTGAGACTAGTCGTAGTGTTATGTAAACACTTTTAATAATTTACTGCTAAAATTGTCTAAGTAAAGAGGAAATTTATACCTTAAAATAATATTTATACCCTCACCCATGGGGATGGGGTATATAACATTTAATACGGAAAACCGCACGCAAAGAAAAAAAACGTTTATTGCTCGGTTGCCACAACAATACTTTGATTGATTTGTATTAATTTATTAATCGCAACCGTTTATGTAGTTCTCCCAAATAAACTCATATATCGCAAATGTGTATCATGTTGTTGCAAACGAGATCTCGTTTGCATTAGACGAGTACAAAATTACATTTGTCGCAAGTTAAAAACCGTTTGCGATAACTGAAATTAGCCATTTTTCTAATGAGAGCACAGATTACGAAGAGCGTAAATTTCTCTCTTTCTGTCGACTGTATACACAGTCCCCTCGTTTGACATACACACTCCTTGTGTATGCCTTGTCAATATATCTTGGATGGACAACTGGCGCGTAGTAGTTTGCTGCGCTTTTAGTTGTTATTTGAATGCAAGTCGAGACGGACGTGTTTGTAGACACTGAACAGATAGACAAAGATTCCAACTTTTTTTAAAACAAACTTTATGGGTAAAACCAAAATCATAAAAGTTGTAAATTTACACAAAAAATAGCTTATGGAAGCCATAAATATAAATTTTAATGTATAAGTAATGTACTGAATGGAGTAACTACAACTACAACTCGGTTGCTGTAACTACAACTCGGTTGCTGTAACCGAGGGAACAGTTGGCGGAACCGTTTTTCGTTTATCACAAACGTTTTTACAGCTTTAATTTTTCATAACTCGTTTACTGCAAACGTTTTTCAGTTCTCGCAAACGTTTTTTTCGTTAGGATCAACTACAACTCGCTTGCTGTAACCGAAAGAACAGTTGGTGGAACCGTTTTTCGTTTATCACGAACGTTTTTCAGCATTACTGTTTCATAACTCGTTTACTGCAAACGTTTTTCAGTTCTCGCAAACGTTTTTTTCGTTAGGATCAACGGTTGCTGTAACCGAGGGAACAGTTGGCGGAACCGTTTTTCGTTTCTCGCAATCGGTTTTTCCAGCTTATGTTTTTCATAACTCGTTTGCTGCAAACATTTTTCGGTTCTCCCAAACAAAATGATATGTATGGCTTAACAGAAGTTCGTTTCTCCCAACTACAGTCCATAAACGAACTTCAGTTATCTGAGATTTCGTTTGGGAGGAACGAGTTTTTTCTTTCCGTGCGTATAACGCATAGAAATAGCTATATTAGATCCTACACTGAAAGAAAATCTTTACATGAAATCGATGATAGATGTTCATCAAATGTTCTTCATTGAAGTGATGACAAGTAGCCCGTTTTTACGGGAATAGAGTTGCTCCGGTGTAGTAATTCTGCGTGTCCGGAATGCCCCGATATCAAAACGCCACAATCTCTGTTCCTCTCCAGGGATGTAGCGGCTGCCGATTCGGCCATGATATCAGGAGTACAGATGTTCAGGATAACACTAAGTGCAGTACCTGACGTCGTGCCCATTGCCCCACTAACGCTAATCAGTGCTGATCTTCGAATTTTCATCAAGGAATTCAGAATACATTTCTTTTAGAGGGTCCTCCACCAAACTACGATGCCATAGAGAAGTATTGGTCTCACTATTGCCGAATAAATCCACATGGTGATCCCCAGC
The DNA here is from genome assembly GCA_963931995.1 of Phaonia tiefii. Taxonomy (NCBI): domain Eukaryota; kingdom Metazoa; phylum Arthropoda; class Insecta; order Diptera; family Muscidae; genus Phaonia; species Phaonia tiefii. The sequence goes on along the minus strand of OZ008370.1, from coordinate 36,825,568 downwards.
GCCTTCCTATCGCCCCTTTACAACAGTAAAGAGCAACAGACGCCTTTTTCACCCTATCCTCCACATTCGGTTTCCAAGACAGATTTCTGTCGAGAATTATCCCCAGATACTTGACCTTTTCCGTCAACTGTAATTGCACCCCATTAACTGACAGCAGTTCAAATGCGGGTATTAAATATTTCGCGGATAACACGATAAGCTCGGTTTTAAATGGGTTAAGTGATAGTCCGTTGTTAGCGGTCCAGTTCGAAATCAGACTAAGTATTCGTACAACCGCTAAATAAATTGAGGTTTCTACCCGTACAGATGATAGCAATATCATCGGCATAGGCAAGACCTGGCATTCGGCCCTGTCCAATTCAAGAAGCAGTTCATTGACAGAAGTTAATCATAATAGTGGAGACAGAACTCGCCCCTGCGGTGTCCTCCTGTTAACGTTCCTAGCAATTGTAACACCACCCCATTCAGCTTTGACAGATCTATCCACCAGAAGCTTCCCAATTAGGCGTATCACTAAGATTCTAGATTCTGTAACGACCTAAGAATCGCCGAACGTTGAATGTTATTGAAGGCTTCCTCGACGTCCAGGAAGGTCCCTAGGGCGAAGACCTTATTCTCAAGAGAGTTCTCTATTATGCTGACTATAGAGTGGAGAACCGTCTCATTTAACCTGCCATCGATATAGGCATGCCTAGAACTCGATAGTAGATTCTATGGAAGATTACTTAGAACATGAATGTCAAGTAACCTTTCAAATGTCTTAAGAACAAAGGATGATAGACTGATTGGTCTAAATCCTTTGGTTTGACATGAGAGCATTTGCCCGTTTTCGGGACGAAACCCATTTTGGTTTGCTTCCAAAAGCTAGGAATAACTCCCAGCATAGGGCAGCCCCTGAAGATTGCCTCCAGCCAACTACAAGATAGGTATAGTGCCTCCTGTAGCTCCGCGGGAATTATCCCGCCAGGTCCGGCTGATTTACAGGGCTTAAAGTATCTAATGACCCATATCAGATTCTTTCTGCTCACTATTGAGCGAAATTTTTCTAAGCTAGGTGAGTTTCCGCCTAACTCTTCTGTCTGATGACCAACACTCCTGTCATCGTTGGGAAAGTGAGTATCCAGGAGAATCCCAAGAGACTGTTCAGACGAATACGCCCACTTTCCATCGTCTTTCATTAAGAACCCCGCACCTTAAGCGTGCAGTCTGGTTGGTTCCCTCAATGGATTCCCAAAAGATTCGCCAGGATCTCCGTTTGGCCTTCTTAATTTCACCTTTATATAGATTCAGACTAATCTTTTAAACGTCCCAATCCCTTTGGTCGCCGCTCCTCTTGGCCTTGTTAAAAAGCCGCCTAATGGACGATCTTAGATCCTGACGCTCAGCGTTCCACCAATGAGGTTTTTTGTTAGCCTTGGCAGTATTATAAGCACTGGTCTTACAGGATTCATTTAGCGTGTTCCTGCACGCATCAGTAAATTTGCCAACTAGTTCTTCCAGCTCTGGCACATTAGTCGGAATATTCGGATGGTTACGTAAGAGTTTCCTGAGGCGCCCACGATAGCCTATAAGTTTAATACTTCCCTGGAGCAATCCCGCGTCTTCGCAGATTGGCACAGGACCAGGGTTGTCGTCTACGATGACCATGAACACCGTAAGAAGGGCTCCTTCTACGAGGCGCCATTTATTCTTGGGGATACGTCCATCCTGGGAACCTTCATCCAAGGCGCCAATGATTAGGCTGTCCTTCGCGAAATCACTTAAGGACCTGCCGAGCACTGGGTGGATTTTATGCTTCTTAGATGAGGGACCAGGTTTAGTATCTTCCTCCACTAAACGCTGCCTTTTAGTAACAGCCAGTGGAGGCTTTGTCCCTACAGACTTGGAGCCCTCGAAGACGCCCTTGTCCCACTCCAAGGTGTTTACATGTGTAGGAGTGAGTGCGGTGTGCAGAGAGTTGACTAACCAATCTAGTGGCCAGTCGCAGATCAGCTATCCGCTTCCGGGAGAGGCAGAGATTTTGAGGTTGAGGAGGGTTGTAGTTGAGGAGGGTTGACCACCGCCCGCGTTATTCGCAGTTTCAGGGGCCCCCTGGCGTGTGACCGCAGAAGACTTACGAGCACTAATGCTCGATGAAGAGCCCGTAGGCTCGGGGGAAGTCACAGGTTTCCCTGTGCCCGAAAACTTTTCAATATTAATCTTCATGTTGACTGGGCCTCAACTTGTAGCCGCTATCTACGTCCGTAAAGATGCAATGTGTTCAAAAAAAGGGACCCGTGGTTGCCTATGAAGCAGGGAGTTCCACGCGAGGGTTGACACTCTGTCTTATGGGAGTCATCTCAACCTCACCATTACCACCAACTTAACGGTAACGGATTTCGAACGTACTACAAGACTTGCCAAGTTTTAAGGAGGCGGAGACGAACGGTACCTCAGCCACGAGCCATTTCGACAGAGTGTCACCTCTGCCTACTCAGGTCGCAAACCACAGGACGACAGCTCGAGAGCAGAAAATCAAACAGTTACGATAATCGTGAACCAGGGTCGTAGCAGAGTCTGTGCCAAAGAAGAAGAAGATCATTTAGAGTTACCCAGGTTGCACCGCGAGGAGGCGATCTTCACTGCAACCCAAAAAAATTTAAAGTTACTACATAATACAAAATATTCCTATGGACAGAAAATATTTTCCCCGCTATGATAATTGTTTATGTTGTCTTATACCCTGTTCTTGTGGAGTTTTTACCATGAAACATAGCAGAAAGAGGTTGGCTACTGCTTGACAAACAATTTGCATCAATGTGATCACCAATTCATATCAAAATTATGAAAAATTTACATCAAATTAGTGACAACCTTTCATCTAATTGAAGAAAAATTAACAGCAAATTGATCAAAAATGTACATAAAAATTGTGAAAAATTCACTTCAACTTACATCAAATTGAGGAAAAATTTACATCAACTTGATGTAACATTGCCGTTGAATCAACGTAAACTATTTATGAAATATGGATGTAAGATTGCTGAAATGTTCTTCATCAGTTCAATGAAATGTGTAGTAGGTTGGAAAATGAGGAAATGTTTCATCAAATTGACGAAAAAATTCATAAATTAGATGTTGCTTTTTCTTTCAGTGTAGTATCTTTGGACGAAATACGTTGTAGGTTTTTTTAAGACGATTTAACCATGTGCGCCTGTCTGTCTGGCTTGTCAACACGATAACTGCCGTAAATCTTTATCGATCACAAGAATATTTTATCAGTGACCTTTATTTTTCCAAATTTAGTTCCGGATTTAAATTAGGCATTTGAACATCAATCATCCCATACAAATCGACACATTTAGTACAAAATCGTGTCTTCCAGAAATTTGTTAGCTTCAACACAGATTTCGGGCATTAGTCTGTAATATTTAACCTAACTCGAGAAAATATGCGAGTCGCCACGAACATTCTGGTACTTCTCATACAAATTGTGTGTGGCCGGCTGGTTGGTTTACAAGATAACTCCCGTTAAATGCAATCAACCTTTATGACAATTGGTATTATGCAATAGTTAGTCAAAGCCACTCTTTTGTAAAAATGGAAGATTTCTTCCGCTCCCAATCTTATACCTCTCATACAAAAAATGAGCGTCTGTTCTATTGATAGATGCACTATCTCCGGTAAACCATAACCAATGCTAACGAAATTCGGTTCTTGCCAAAATCTACCTTCTAACTAAAAAATGGATAACTTTGCCACTGTTTTCCTCCCATACAAACGTTTGGCGGCTGTCCGGTTCAACGACATGATACCTCCCGTAAATAATAAACGATCTTAATGAAATTTGGTATTTGGCAATTCTTTATGGAAAAAGCTGCCGTACAAGATTTACCTTATTTTTAACCTGCCATACAATAGTTTTCCGCTGATCATCAAGAAATCTTCCATTAACCACAACCGACCTTAATGAAATTTGGTACTAGCAAACACTGGTACTAACTACTTTGTAATAAAAGGTTAGAATTTTGCCATGCCCAGTTTCGCACCTCAGATACAAATGCTGGGCGGACAATAGGCTAATAGTCACGATAAATCCTCAAATGTACAACGGCTCCTAATTAAATTGGGAAGTAGTAGATAATTTCGGTGGTGCAATGGTTAATGTGTGCGTCTCTTGTACATGAGATCCTGGGTTCGATCCTTGCTCTAACCACCTTCAATTTATTTTGGCGGCGGTCACCTCGCATAGTGACGACAACACTATCGAGTGTCCAGCCATGAAAAAGCTTCTCAAAATACCGTTCGAAATCGGTGTAAAAACTCTATGTCCCAATCAGTGAGTATAAAACTAGCATGCGCACAGCTTACTGGTTGTGAGAAGCCCTCCCCAATTCCTTCATGGGATGTAATGGGAAAACCGTATTTTTTATCCACGTAATTGAAGGTTGGTGGCTTCCAAACGTATATAAACCATTTTTAGTGGAACTTGGACCCAATTGTTGACTAAGGATGAGGGCTGAAATTACTGTACTGGTTTTAATTTCCCTTTGAGCCGACAGATCTTACTACCGAACTATTTCTTCAAGTTTGAAATTAGAAAATAGTCACTTTGGTGGTAAATCTGGAGAATAAGGCGGATGATATAGTAATTCGTAGCCTCACGTACGGATTTTGGCAATGGCCACTACACACACACCTGTGAGTCAGTTTGTTGTCGTGGTGTAAGATTACTTTTTTCTTTGTCAAATACGGCGGGGGTTTCCTGCAACTTTATCCAACAGCTGTGAATACTATTTGTCTGTTATCGTTTTAACCTTTTGAAGGTAGTCGATGTGAATGACTCAACTTGCAACCGAAAAAACTGTGTTGTTCGCCTTGACCTTGTTCACCGACAGTCCCACCTTGGCCATCTTTTGTAGAAACCTTTGTTCTATTGTCGTAATGGATCATCTATGTTTCGTCCACGATTACGAAACGGTGCAAAAACTTCTTCGGATTGCAGTTGGACATTGCCAAACACTCCTTATAAGTGGGCACACGGTTGCACTTTGATAGAGTGAGAGTAATTGCGACTATCCTTCACGCGGATAAAGAACATGGTTTCCCATTACATCCCATGAATGGACTTGGGAGAACTACTCACAATCACGCTGATAGCCTTTTCAAAATATGTTGAAATATTAATGTAAAATATGATACACCCCTCAGTTTAGACGCCTACAACTTCCGCCACCTCACGTAGTATCATTTTCCGATCGTCCAATATCATTCCGTGGATTTTATCGACGATTTATGGCGTGGCGATCTCTATTGAATGACCTGAACGTTGGGCTTCACTTGTACTGGTACGAGACAACGGAATTCAGTGGGCCACTTTTTAACCATTGAAATTGATGCTGCTGAGACCCCATACATAGTAGTTGTCAAGCCTCTCCTTGCTTTCGGTGATGGGTTTAAATAAAGCTTGACGACCACACGAAATTCACTACGTTATCTGCTGTCAAATTCTCTCAGACACAAACTATGAACCTCAACCTTAAGTGTTGAATATTAGCATTACGAAATTCGAAGACGCACAAGTAATTATGAAGATTTGCAAAATAACGAATAGGAATTTATCGGAATCCTGCAGCCTCAACCTCAAACAGCATTTTTTGTAGTGCATTGAAATGGAACAATAGTGGGTGTTGTCAGTAATGGAGACATCCAAAACTAAATTGTGGAAAAGGCAAATATATTGCAGCCGTCGTTCTCCAACTACTGGTAGAATGGAACATTTCGAATCGAGTTCAAGCCATGTCAACTTCAAACACCGGTGAAATCGCGGGAGCTCCAGTTTTATGATTCTTATGTTCCTTGTAGACATCAGATCTACGGATTGGTGCCAACGGCAGTGTTCGAAGGTAAAATTGGAAGAACTTTTAAGTCAGATGAAGAAAAATAAAAGAAAATGCAACAAGAAGAAACTAAAAAGGGAACGGGATAAGAAGATACAATTCTTATAATCTACAGTGATACAAGTAATGTAATTCCTAACTTCGCCAGGCTATTCGCTCTATCGTCCCCTGGAGTGTTCCTGTGTCCCGGCACCCATATAAGGTCAAAATCAAAATGCAACACCATATGCTTTAGAGATGTGCGATGACAGATGACAGAGATTTTGTAACAACCTGACTATCAGAGTAGATATTGATACCTCTGGCAGTGATGATGTATCGCCCCGATTACCACTCTTAAAATTGTACCATGACCATAGGCACTGTTGATCCCTAGCGACGAAAGACCTATTCGGATTGCTGGTCTTGCTGCCATTTGCATGCCTAACAAATTTAATGGAAACAGCTGCAAGATGACCCCAAAACCATCGGCGTTGTGCCAAGCATTGACAAAGAAAATTCTCAACTTTTTTTAATGTGTGGTGCCCTGTACTATTGTCACATTCACTGAAATTTCCCATAATTCTCATTGACGTAATTGTGGGAAATTTGTTGAAAATAATTTACACAAAGGGAAATGTGTCCAAGTTTAATTAATTTTACATGAAACATTTTTTTCTTATATTAAAACCTATTTCAAAGCCATGATACCGGTGTTGGAGCCCGCCCAAAGTCTGAACATGCCGTAATGTTGTTTTAATCTAAAACCTTCCACTGCCCATAAACTGCTGGAATTTCTGTGGTGTTAAAACCGTTAGACTGGCTGATGATTCTCAACCAGGAATGGCTGCTGAACCGGAGAAAGAGTCAATTTATGGGGGCATTCACGGTGGCGACTACTTATTTAGTAATCCGATCTCAAACAAACCCGGAGGGTCAGGGACCTTTCAAATCGATACATATTTCGCCAACCAGTTCGATATTTTGCCTTATCTCTCCTTACCTCTAATACCAAGTGTACGCAGGGATTCGTCTACCAGATCCCTCCAGCGGAGTCTTGGTCTTCCTAGTTGTTGTCTTCCTTCGAGTTCGGTTTCGAAAACCATTGGCGCTGATTCGTCTTCATCCACTCTACTGTCATGGCCTAGCCAACGCAATTGCGTTATATTGATCCGCTTAACCATGCCAATGTCGTGATATAGCTCATACAGCTCATGATTCATGCGACGCCGATACTCGCCGATACTTTCTCGGAGTATTTTTCTCTCGAAGACACCTAGAGATGTTTTTTCGGCTTGCGATCAGACCCAGGATTATGCGCCATAAAACAAGATTGGTTGTATAAGAGTCTGGTATAGCTGGGCTTTTGTTACTCGAGAGAGGGCTTTATCTCTAAAGTGCTTGCCTAGCCCACTATAACAACTATTCGCAAGCACAATTCTCCACTTGATCTCAAGATTGACGTTGTTGTTTTTGTTTACGGAAGATCCGAGGTATATAAATTCGTCCACCACATCGGAATTGTAGTGGTTATAAACTTTCACGCTTTGGCCTAGTCGCGTGGAGGGAGGTTATTCTCATTTTGTCTTTTTTTTTTTTTTTTTTTTTTTAAGACCAGCACTCAGGGGATGCCCCCTATAAATGCAATGCATTGTGCTGGCGACGGAAATTTAGGTAGAGGAGGGTGGAAAGAGGGAGTAGTGCTCATTTACATTTGCCTTGAATCGCTGTATGTCACAATTGGCGGGAAATACACTTGCGGGAAGTTTATTCCACATACGGACCGTACGACTGAAGAACGAATTTTCTCTGTAGTGTGTTGTGCGATCGACTGGCCAATAAATAGTAAACGGATGGGAGTTCCTTGAAAGCCGCGTACCTCTGCCAAATGTCCTCACATCTGGTATAAGTTGACGGATGTCCGAGGAACACGCACCGTGAAAATACCGATAGAACAGTGTCACGCAACCCACATTACGCCGATGCTCAAGGGAGGCAATAGAGCTGGACACCCTACTGTCCCCTATCAACACCTTTTGTCTCCTTTGTACACGGTCCAGCAACTCCAAACATGACTTTGGAGCACCTGCCCATATATGGGAGTTATATTCCATTCGCGGCCTGATGTAGGTGGTGTAGATATTAAGGAGATCAGATGGAGTGAAGTACTTCTTGCACCGCTTTAAAAAGCCTAGGCACTTCGATGCATCTTTCGACACTTCAAATACATGTTTTGCCCAGCGAGCATCACATTGTATTTTCATGCCCAGAACATCAAGAGCGTCTGATTCCTCAATATCCACACCATCCATAGATAATGACGATACGACTGGGTCAGCTGTCCGCTTGTGCGAAAGCAGACAGCACTGGGTCTTCCCCGCATTAAAACATACTCTATTCAATCGACCCCACTCAACAATGGCCTCGAGATCGCGGTTGAGTGTTTCATTCATTAATTGACGTTTATCACTAATTTCCTGAAGATTTGGCCTGTGGTCGAATGAATATGAATGACAGAGATTACTGTCATCCGCAAAAGAGTAGATTTGGTTCACAGTCCGACCCAGGAGATCGTCAATGAAAATAAGAAAAAGAGAAGGAGAGAGAACAGAGCCCTGTGGTACCCCTGCCGTTAATTTATGTTCATCGGAAGAGATCCCATCTATAACAACTCTTATAGTGCGATCTCTGAGAAAACTCGATATAAATCGAGTGAAATTATCACCAACACCAAAAGCAGCCAGCTTCGACAAGAGTGCCTCATGCCAAACTCTGTCGAAGGCCTTGGAAATATCTAGAGCCACCACCTTACTCTCACCAAGCCGGTGGATGGATCGACTCCACTGTTCCGAAAGGAACGCCATCAGGTCTCCCGTAGATCTTCTCCTACGGAAGCCATACTGTCGATCATTAAGCAGGTAATTTGACTCGAGATACTTCACAAGATGGTGGTTAACCATGCTCTCCATAACTTTCGAGAGCGCAGAACAAATAGCAATTGGGCGGTAATTGGCGGGGTCACTTGCATCACCTTTTTTGGGAATAGGCTGGACGTTGGCTACCTTCCAACACGCCGGGTAAACTCCAGCGCGGTATGCAAGATTGAAAAGGTTGCGCAGTGGGCGTGCCAGCGTTGAAGAGCACTTACTTAGGACCAGTGCTGATATTTACTGTCGCACCCACTTTTGCTGACTCCTTCTCAATTGTCGAAATCACCGCAGTTCTCTAACTGTACGCCCAATGATATCTATATCATCAGCATACGCGAGCACCAAGTGTCTTTTGCTGCTGCTGGTTTTATTCATATTGACTGCAGTTTTTATCAGAATAATCTCTGTTAAGATGTTAAAGAGATCGCACAACGGGGCGTCGCCTTGCCTGAGGCCTCGCTTAGTTTCGAAAGTCTCGGCAAGATCATTACCAACTTTCATTGCAGATTTGGTGGTCGTCAAGGTCATCCTGCAAAAGGCGTATGAGTTTGCAGGAATACCAAGTTAAGACATTGCCTCCTATAGTCTCTGCCGTATCGGGCTATCGAAGGCCGCTTTAGAATCGACAAATATATGATAGGTGTCGATTTGTTTATCGTGGGTTGTTTTCAGTATTGGGCGTAGCGTGAAAATCTGGTCAGTTGTCGATTTTCCAGGCCTAAAGCCACACTGGTATGGTCCAATCAGACCAGCGATAATTGGTGTCAGTCTTTCGCACACTATAATTTATGCAACCTTATATGCTATGGATAAACGGTTTATTCCACGGAAGTTGGCATAGAGACTCTGGCCACCTTTCTCAAATATGGGGCATAGTACAGTGAGACTCCAATCGCCGGGCTTGCATTCATCTAACCAAATTTTGCAAATGAGCTCATGCATGCACCTTATGAGCTCATCGCCGTTAGCCTTCAACAGCTCTGCCGGTAATGCATGGGCTCCCACGGCTTTGTTATTCTTAAGCCGGGCAATAGCTATTCTGACCTCGTATTGTCTAGGAGGGTGGCAATCGACGACGTCGTCCAAATTGTGATCGACTTTCTCCTCGTCATTGGATATCTCAGATGCAAGTAGCGCGGATATTCCCAACATCACCATATCCCCAACATGCTCTGCACATCTGCGAAGAGATTTCCGTGCTTGTCTTTACAGAAGGCAAGGTAGTCGGTGGCGTCATGACTTTGCAATTCGATGGCGATCAGCTATCCCATTTTAAGTTACGCGTTGTGCTTTTGTTTTGAATTTTGTTATTATTGAAATTTTTTTACTTTTTTTTGGGAACATCAAAAATCCCATTTATTGCTTCCAAAGCAAACATGGTGCAAATTAATTATATAACAATTATAATTTGTTGTTTAATTTAAATTTCCTGGTCAAATACAAATTCAAAAAGCTTTCAATGCCATTGGCATTTGTGCTTATTTTCAAAGCATTCATACCCGGCAATTTTGGTTTTCAAATATTTTATGCAGTACAGGTTTATGAATTTAAAAGTACTCCGATTCTACAACCTGCATTTGCATTGCCTAAGCAAATGCAAATTCAACATTTTTTAATTGCTTTGCGAGCAATGGTAATTCCTTTGCATTTGCATTAGATAAAGTAATGCAAATTAAAATCCAATGCTAATTAAAAACCCCATGTATGTTCCAACGTGACCTACAAATATGCCCATTCACTCAAATGTTCCCAACACTTCTGCTTCATCTATTAATTTGGTGCCAAGGACACTCGTTATATACAGGGTGGCTGATGAATATTAACTTAACTTAAACAACTTTTTTCAGTGTACGGAATCCATTTTACTTTTATTCATGTTAAAGCTCATTCAATTTTATAAAATATAGCCTAATGAGTTTTAAAAATAATGGAATTTAAATGACCACCCCATCCTGTTGATGTGTGTGTGGCATCTTACCAAAAAGTTGTTCATTACTGCTTGGAGAATTGAGAAAGGAATAGCCGCAATTGCTTCTCGAATGGATTGCTTTAGTTCATTCAAATTTTTGGTTTTGCTTTGTAGACTTCCTGTTTGCAATAACTCCACAAGAAAAAATCAGGTGCAGTAAGGTCAGGCGACCTGGGGGGACAACGGAATGTGGAGTTTCTCGATATCCGCTTATTGGGAAATTTTCGTTGCAATTCTCTCATAATAGGCCAGGCTATGTGAGGAGTTGCACCATCTTGCTGAAACCACATAGAGTTGAAAGAAATTCTCATTCGGCGTAATTCTGGATAGAAAACTCTCTCAACATGCTCAAGTAACGGCCTCCAGTAACCGTAACGGTGTGATCGTTTTCTACGAAGAAGTGAGGCTCGACAATGCAGCGTGATGAAACTGCATACCACACTGTGACACGAAGTGGATGCAATTCCGTCTCGTGGAGTATCTGTGGGGTGGAAGTACTCCATATTCGATAATTTTGTTTGTTTATGTTGACGAAATGGGCATGAAAATGCAGTTCAACATGTCTCCGTCCTCTTCCACCATTTGAAGCATCTTCTGGCAAAATTCCAAGCGAATCGGGAAGTCTGCTGCGTTTAGTTTGTTGGCCATTTGAAACTTATATGTGACGCGGAAAATAGAAAGGGACCTAAGGGTAAATACCGGTTTTGTTCAGGAGAGCCATTTTAAAGATTTAAATACGTGTATCTTTGGTGTATCATCACTGAGCGTGTTGGTATTGGTCTCATTTGAAAGCGACACATCTCATGACGTCAGGAACGTGTTGGTCAACCTTGAAAACGCGTGTAGGTCGTCCCTACCTCTTGTTTTGTGAAGTTGGTTTTTACTGTTTTCTACCTAGCGCGCTGTTTTCATGAGTTTGATATCAATTTTGCTCAGGTTTTTTCGAATCCAGCTTTATTTTCTGAAATTATTAATTGCGAGTTATAATAAATACTCATTTATAATTCTTTTAAATCGTGAATATCACTCTGTTATTACGAAAATTTTTTCACATAACCTCACTTTCGTTGACTTCACTTTCATAAAACGCACATATCTTTGGGAGGGAACACTTTTGGGGCATGGGATCAGTCTCATTCGATGCTCAGATATTGTCCACATCAAAAAAAAAAAAAGTGAAAATTATTTTTTTTACCCTTAGGTGCCTTTCTCTATGCGCTGTCACATATGGAAATAAGTCCAAATCTTTGTGCATAATTGACTGCAATGACTGTCTGCTTATACCCATTTGAACAGATAAGTTTCTTGTCGAAACTCTTGGATTGTTTTGTATGGCAGCAGCTACAGCAGCGATTGATTCCTTCGTCGGAACTGAAGGGGTTCGTTGGTAAGATCTTCTGTTGACTGTCCCATGCTCGGCAAAATTGTTAACAAGTCTCGTTATGGTCCATCTGCTCGGAGGATTGCCGCCAAATGTGCGCCTATAATCTCTTTGGACCGAAACTACGGACTCCAGTGCGTGATAGCGGCGGACAATCCAAATTCTTGTTTCAGTGTCCCAGTCATACATTTTTGTTAAATCTAAAAATCAATCTGCAAAATAAAAAAAAAATAACCAGATTCATTAAATAGAAAAAAAGTTATTAAATTTTTTTTGGTAGCGCCTTTCGGCGTAGCGAAATAACTCCCACCAGAAAAATGAAATAAGTCCCAAAATAGTAGGACTTATTTCGTTTTTTTTTTGGGAGTTATTTCATATTTCCTGGTGGGAGTTATTCCCATGAAATAACTCCCAACGAAATAATTCTCACCAAAAATGAAATAACTTCCAATAACGAAAAAATGAAATAAGTCCCACAAAAAATGAAAAAACTCCCAATAGCAAAGTGAAATAAGTGCCAAGACTTCTCCTACAGCACTTGTTATATGGGCTTTTTACAAACGGTCATTTTTTTGGGAGTTATTTCATTATCATAACATTGGGAGTTATTTCATTATGAAATAACTCCCACCAGGAAAGATGAAATAACTCCCAAAAAAACCAAATAAGTCCTACTTAAGTGAGAGTTATTTCATATGAAGTAACTCCCACATTTGTATGGAAATTTTTTGGGACTTATTTCATTTTTCTGGTGGGAGTTATTTCATGTGGGAGTTATTTCGCTACGCCGTCTGTACCTTTGTTAACAGGCTTAGGTAAGTGGGCAACTAAATAACCGTAGAACTACTAAACAACAGAGCCGTAAAGCAATATCCGGTAAACTAATTTCGGGGATAGGCCCCAAATGTAGGGGGCCTATGTAGATCCGTAGTGTTAGAATTGAAGCTGAGTTTTCTGTTCCGACTTACATATAGGTAATTTGCTTTAACATTGAGGCATATGCCCATATCACATAAGTAGATATTTTGGCTCAATATACGGATCCGTCTGGTTCCTGATAAGGAGTATGAGCCCGGGTTTCTCTAGAGTTACACACAATTCATTCTCTGTTGCCCACTTAGAGAATTCCATGACAAAGCCATGGAGAACATCGCTGTATGTGGAGGAGTATTTTCCTGAACTGCAATTATATGCTGCGACTTTGCAACCTGATTCCTCTAGCTCCTGCAAAATATTATCCAACGCAAAATACCGGAGATGTATCGACATGACGCCTGTTGAATGTTTCTTTATAAATTACTAGTTAAAGTCGCGAGACCCAGGGACGAAGTTATACGCCAATGTGTAAATAGTCCATAGATCAAATAATTGGTTGGCATAATTCATTGTTTGTAATTAATTGTTTACATTGAATCTCTGTAAATGGTGAACAAATCGATTACAGCGAAACTAAATAAATAAATTGTACCAAGTCAAGCCCTGACCTCTAGTCTTTCGGTCTTTATAAGAATTAATACTATTGAGCAGGGTTGATTGTGAAACCAAGTTCATATGCAACTCTAGAGTCCAAACTACTTCTTTCAAATTAAAATGTTCAGTTTGAATTATCTAATTTTCATTTTTAACTCAGCCATGCATGTAGCCATATATTCGTTGCATATCTTCCGTCATAGCTCAATACGTAAACAATGAAGTCATTGATGTGATTTAATGCCATCACACAAATCTACTTCATCCCAGCTATTACAGTCAATTTAAACCACTTTAGATCTATATACATGAATGCGCCAAGTATACAGTATTTGGTCAAACTGATTACGATAATTACACTTCTAACAGGATTTTCAAACAAGACAACTTATCTATCTGTTCATCCACTAAGCTGCGCAACAGAACCGGGTGGGCAGAGAAACATGGCAGTCGGAAAGTCAACAATGACAATGATTTAGGTAATTTTATTTATATTTATTACACCCACGGGATCTTTAAATAAACAATGTGTACATTTGTACAAGTGTGGGGACGGTGAATGGATATTTTTCAAGTGCGAAAAGGTTCAAGTCCCCAGCGATTACAAAGTAGACTCGTCTCTCTGCCACAATGGAAATGTTAGTCGGTTCATTTTCAAGGGTGAGTTGTGTAGATGTTACTCCCTATAAGATGTGGATCGAAGCTGAAATCTGTTTATTTTTCGATGCAACACAAGGCACAATAACATTTGTATTTGAAAATCACAGATGTGTCATAAGCACTCCCACCCTCGACTCTGAATACATGTAAGTGTGAACATTTACAAGGATAAAAACGATTCAAAGAAATATCACGATTTCCAGTCACTCCTCTTGGTGGTTTAGCGCCCTTACTTTACCGAAGTCATCAATAATTGATAAAACTTGACTGGATATAAATTTCTTGTAACCACAAAGAAGGAATTTCCCAAAGTGCTCATAATCGCCACAACTTCTGTTGAGGTACAGACATAAACATAGACAGCAGTAGTTCGGTTTAATGATTGTGCGGCTTAACTCTATCGTATCATGTTATAACGATATCAATTGGTTTATTAGACGTTTTTAATTTCTTATGAGCCAACACGTTAGTTATTTTAATTAGCGAAATGAATGTACCTGACCACAGTCCCAGTAATAGTGACCGAAAACGTACAATTGAATTGGCATAGCAATCCTCTACCTCCCATCATAATTGATATATTCAGTGGGGGAACGAGAAAATTTTTGGATCACCATTACCCAAGGTTCGCATTTACCCCCCATGTGTAACCCCTACACATCGTCGTGGGAAATGTGTAGTGCATGATTACCCTCAGGGAAATGGGGAAAATAATGGGAAGCTACCCACGACGATGGGAAATTGCCCATCACGATTCCCCAACCCAATTACAGGATATGGGGAAAATAATGTTTAGCTATCCACGAAAATGAGGAATTACCCATCACGATTACCAATTACCCTCAGGGCAATGGGGAAAATAATGGGTAGCTACCCACGAAAATGGCGAATTACTCATCACGTTTCCGCATTACCCTTAGGGAAATGGGGAAAATAATGGGTAGCTACCCACGACGATGGGTAATGGGATACCCAGGGTAACCCATCCTCATTTTTGATCGAAAATATGAAAAAGTTAGAAAACATTTCTATATCTCAGAAACGGAGAGTCCAATCGAAAAAATAACCAATTTTTCCGTTTTCTAAGGGTTTTTCATAAACTGGTCCATTCGTATGGAAGAATTTTTTTTTCCAAAAATTGTCAAAATAAGAAAATCGGTAAACTAATAACTCGAAAACGGTACGTCCAACAGAAAAATAATAAAAATTTCACCTGCAGAGGAGGCTTTAACCAATGGATAGATAACCAAAACCATAGATGATTCATTTGCTTAATCACCATTTTCACCAGAGGGCACATGCTGTATCCGTACGACCATTTTTCAATCCGATGCGACGAAAGAGTATTCAAAAATAATTTATATTATAATATCAAATAAAAATATAATATAAATACTAGAAAAACATACCCCTTTTGATATTTGTTGACAATACAAAATGTCAAAAAGCATGGTTATATAGCTTTTTCAATTGTTTTTGTTTCCAGGGAAATTTGACCATTTCCACTATATAGAGATTATACAAAAATAGAAGGAGTTGTTCTAGAGCAATGCAATTTTGCACACCTTTCTTTTATGTGACAATTAAGATTTTCAGTGTCACGCCCACCACCATACAACCTGAAATCAAAAACCTGCATAAAATGTATACAAATCATCCTGGAAACTTTACATTTTGCACACATTGAACAAATTTTGTGAAGACGCTTCTTGTACAAACAGAAGAATAATTTATAAAAATGGTCAAAATTGGACAATTGCCTCGCCCACCTCCCATATAAAATATTCAGTTAAGTTCTGATTACTATCTTAATGTAAAAGCTACTACCAATTTTTTTTTTTCAATTTATAACATCATCTTTATTAACTTTTCGTTTATATATATTTACATTGGCCGTCGGTGGTGCAATGGCTAGTGTGCGCGGCTCTTGTACATGAGAACGTGGGTTCGATCCCTGCTCAGACCAGCTTACATTTCTTTCTACGACGGTCACCTCGCTTAGTGATGGCGACACTATTGAGTACTTAGCCATGAAAATGCTTCTCAAAATACCGTTCGGAACCGGTGTAAAACTGTAGGTCCCTATCAGTGAGTATAAAACTAGAAAGCGCACATCTCACTGATTGTGAGAAGCTCTCCCCAATCCCTTCATGGGATGTTAAGGGACACCATTTTTTTTTTTTATATTTACATTGTTTGAGATCTTATACTTAAATATTACAACAAATGAGATCTTTATTTTTTAAATGACCCTGTAGAATTGTATAATTTAATTTATGAAGGGAAAATAGGGTAAAACCTTTTTATGATTTAAAAGTAATTTCAAACATCATTGGAAATCAAAGTTTACATAGATGTAAACAATTATATACATATAGTTTTCAATTTGATAATTTCAATTTGATATAATTATAATGAGATTTCTCTACAAGCCCCTATTAGCGGATAAGGGGACTGTGTGTTACTGGTGTAATATTTTTGGCTGATCATGCATATATATTCATATATTTTATCATATCCACTTCTACTATGGAGAAGATTTGTTGAATATCTCCAGTGTAAGTTATAAATTATCTTTAAGCATTTATTTTGGATTATTTGTAACTTTTTAATATGTGTTCTGGCAGCTTTGTACCACAAGGGGCAAGCAAAAGTTAATGCTGGTCTTATAACAGATTTAAAAATGAGGTGTTTGTTCTTCGAATTAAGAGAAGACCGGTAACTTATTAATGGCCAGAGAGCTTTTAAAACTTTTGAACCTTTTTTTGAAGTTTCGTCTATATGCTTACTAAAATTAAGTTTTTTATCCAGGAAAACTCCAAGATATTTCACGTCATTAAGAATTGGTACAACCTCATTACTAAAATTAAGATTTCGATTTGGGATTCGTTTCGGAGACTTGTTGAACGGAAAGATGATCGCTTGTGTCTTAGTTGGATTAATTTTTATTTTCCATTTCTGAAAGTATTTGTTGCAATTTTTCAAACCATTTTCCATTTTTTTAAGGAGTGCTGAGGTAAGTTTACTCGTGGTAATCAGGGCAGTATCGTCCGCATAGTATGCCGTACCTACATATGGAGGTGATGTATATCAGATGTATATAGTGAGTAGAGTAAGGGTGAAAGAACGGATCCTTGTGGTAGTCCAGCAGTTGTTACTTTGGGTGCGGAATAATTGTCATTTGTACATACAAGGAATTTCCTTCCGTCTAGAAATTCAGAAACTATTTTGCATAGATATCTTGGAATATTATATTTAAGCAACTTATAAATTAAACCGTTGTGCCAAACCGTATCGAAAGCTTTTTCGACATCAAGTAGGATGAGGCCCGTTGAGTGTTTCTTGAGTTTGTTAACCAGTATAGTGTTCACGATTCGATTTACTTGATGTACGCAGCTATGTTCTTTTCGGAAGCCAAAGTGTTCTTCTGCTATCAAGTTGTTGTCTGTTACAAAATCATTAATTCTGTTTTGGATAATTCGTTCATACAATTTTCCCAAGTTGCTAAGAAGGCTTATTGGTCTGTAGCTGTTTGGGTTACTTTTTGGTTTGTTAGGTTTTGCTATAGCTATAATTTTCGCAGTTTTGAAATGTGTTGGGAAGTAATTTAGTTGAATGCAGCTATTAAATAAAATCACTAACAATTGCAATGTCTTTTTGGGTAACTTTTTAATTAATAAGTTGGAAATATTATCCAATCCCGGCGACTTTGAAGTCTTTAGGCACATAACTATAGCTGATAATTCATTTAATGAAGTAAGAATGGCTCCTTCCGTGTTATTTGTTTCCCTCTTAAAATCATTTATTTTGCTATTTACTGTTTTATCTATTGAGTGTTTGTAACCCGCTGTTATACTGTTTGCCTTTTGAAATGTGTCAGCTAATAATTCAGCTTTTTCTTTATCTGCGTTAATTTTCTGATTTCCTTTTAGGAGACATGGATTTTTGGTGTTAGTTTTGCCTCTCAGCCTTCTACTTAATTTCCAAAACAATTTGTCGCCTGGTTTTAAATTTGACAATAATTTTGTCCATTTCTCATTTCGTTCCATGATAATTTTTTCATCTCTAATTGTATTTATAAGCTTAATAGACTGTCTATAGAAATTTGATTCTCCTTGAGTGAATGCACTTTTAATTTTTCGATATAAATAGCGTCTGGTCTTTAAGAGGTTAAGTGTGGACTTTGAAAGCGAATAGTTGTCTTCGCGACTAACCTTTGGAGTAGATAGATTTCGAGCTTCTATTATAAGTTTTATAAGTTTGTCGATATCTCGATCGATCGCATCTCTATTGTTATATCTGTCGTTATGAAAGCTTATACGAGCTTCAATAAGGTGTTGATATTGTATCCAGTTCGTAGACTTATAATCAAAGTAACTGATGTCGACTGTATTGGCAGCTGAACGAAGTATTGTACAAACTAATGGGCGGTGGTCAGAAGGAACTTCATAGCCAAGAACTTCTAGGGACATATGCAAAGTGGAGTTGCTCAATATAATATCTATGACGGACGGATTTCGATTTTGTTGGTACGGATAATATGTCGGTTCAGTTGTGTGATGTATGAAAAAATCTCGATTTTGTTGCATATTGTAAATCATATTTCCAGCAGTATTATTAGAGTGGCAATTTCACGATACGTGCTTTGCATTTAAATCTCCAAGAACGAAATATTCCTTATCCCACGAAGTACGTTTGGAGAATATCATTTCCGAAATCAGAACTGAATCTAGGTGAATACGCAGTAGTTATTACTGCAGCTCTATTATTTATTGTTATTTCTATTGATAAATTTTCAATAGACTTTGTACTTTTAGCATTTAAAAGTCTGTGTTGTATGTTTTTGCGTACGAGGAGAGCAACTTCACCCCCTCTCGAACCTTCTCTATCATTTCTATAAATGAAATAATTTTGTAAATATGGTTTATGACTTTCATTGAGGTGGGTTTCATTTAAAGAGGCTATATGCACCCTTTCTTTCTCTAATAGATATTCAAATTGTTTTAAATGAGAGAAATTTGAAATGCCGTGAGCAATCCATTGAAGTAATTTGAGAAGAATTGAATTATACTAATCCATGGGCATATTTTACCATCGACATTACTACTTGAATCTGCTGTACTTTGTTTGTACAATGTTGTAGGTCATTTAAGGCAGACGTGAATATTTGGAAAAGTTCATCGACGCTAAAGAGATCATTGTCTTCTCTTAAACAAGATGCATATGACTTTGTGTTTACATTATGTGTATTAAAACTGTTTTGTTGTCGGGAAGGAAGTAAGGGGGGATGTGTAACACGTGCAGTTGGTATGAGATAATTGTTTCTGCGAGAGGTGTTTGATGTTGTTTTTGCTCTGTTCTCTAGATAAGTTGCCCTAGATGGACAGTTAACATCGTTGGCAGAGTGATCAGTGCGTTCTCTATTATTTTTCTTGCAGTTGAAGCAAGTAAAAACAGCTGGTCTTCGTTCATTTTTGTTCATGCAAGCTGGTTGACGATGACAGTGCTCTCCGCCGTGGCCATACATGAGGCAATTCGAACAGTGTGCTGGGTTTTCTTGCTTTCTTTGTTTGTACTTTCTCCACGTGACGATTACACTGCAAATGTTTTTGACATTTTGCAGCGATTTGGGGTTAAAAGATTTTCTAATAAATTGTATCTTGTATACAGCATTATCAGGAGCACTAAACTGTGTTACGATTTCAGTAACTGACGTTGGTTTTAAATTGTATTCCTTTAAATCTTCAATTATGTCACTAGGGCTGATTTTGGGTAAACCATAAAGGAAAATGGTATATAATCTATTTTCTCTGGAGTTAAATGAATGGAACGAAATCTTCTTGTCCAGCAAAACTTGTTTACAATTTTCCAGCTTCTCGTTGTTAGGTGAAAATATTTTCGTACCTATTGCGGTGCTTTTATAAACATAATCTTTTCCGAACATCTTCAGTAATTCGGTGAGTTTAGTGTTGGAGTCCACTACCACTGGAGGAGGTTTTACCACTCTGGCTTCAGTAATGGTTGGTTCATCTTCTAAATCCATTTCAGTGTTATTAGCCAGCGCACTGAAACGATTTCCGGACATTGATGTCATGTTAGCAAAAAAGTCTGTAGGAACTGGCTGAAACCTTTTTTGCCTTTTGAAATTTGATGACCTTTTAAAGGCCGTTGGCGTGGGCTTAGCCCCAGGGGGCATCGCGAAATATTGTTTTTTTTTTTTTAAAAAAATGAGTTTTGTTTATTGTCACTATAAACAGAGTTCAACGAGAACAATATATAACAATAATCATAAGTTTTAGTCTTTTTTGATTTCGCGCAAAGCGATGTTAACAGAATTTATGATGAGCGCAGCGAAATACAACCGTTCTCAGAGAGAGTTAGCGTCGAACTGAAGCTACTACCATGAACTTTGGTAGGTAAGTTGAATTTAAAGTATTTGCTCCTCTACCGAAAAATAGGCGAAATGCCACGCCTACTTTGAAAGTGCCTTTTAACTAATAGTAAAAGAAATTTAGTAAGTATATAATATACTTTTTCGCAAATACAATTTATTCATTCATACTCGTAGGTATTATTTTTAAGTATAATAAAAAAAAGAAAAAAGACAATTAAAAGAAATACTTAATCGTTATCATTTTCACTACCATACTCTTCAATGCTTTCGTCACTATCTGAGAAGGATTCATTATTCAACAATGCAGTTTCTATTGAACTCTGCTCTTCTGTCACAGTATCTTCTATTATATATTTTGGAATATCTTCGAACTTTTTAGAATTAATTTTTATTGCTAATCTTTCAACAGATATTGTTGTTTCTGAGGACATAAGAAGAGAAACCATCAGATCATGATTTGATGGTTCACATGTAATCTTTCTAGTGAAATATAGACGATATTTCCTTATATCTTTATGTCTTGACTCAATAGCTTCTTCTGATAACGCCCCAATAGGCAAATCAAAATGGTCAACTATATCGCCACCATGGACAAGTATTTTGTGTACAGTGACCGGCATATACAACCACATATACAGATCGTAGTACATTTTACGTGTGTCTTGAAGCGTGGACAGTCCGAATTTGTAAAAATCTGTATTTGCGGGGTTTTTTAAAACATCTAGTGTTCGTTTCTTTAGGGGTAGCTCCACAAATATAGCACTTCGTTGAACTTTTATTACCTGATAAAATATTAATTACTGCTCCATCATTTCACTTTAAAGTTTACTTCAATGTTTAAATGTTCGCTTATGTAGAAAAAAGTTGAGAGCTCATCTATTTCCTTTCTTATCTTATTTTCCAAGTCTCGGACTAATTCTGGGTTTTCCTTTTTTCGTTTACCCAAAGCTCATTCTCACTTTCGGCATCGCTAATACGAAGAGGAACAAACGCACACACAACCAGGAATTCGTCGTTTGCATTTTCTGCTGAACATTTTTGTTTGTAAGTACTGTGAACAGAGTACCCATTTACAATCCATTATGAGTTTTGCATTTTCGGTAACATTGCAGAAATTTAGCAAACTAGGGACGGTTTTTTTTAAAATACTTTGCTAAGGCACCTCTGCGGAACTTTCCGTAACCACTATTGGGCTTGGAAGTAATTTAATTCTGGCCTGTTTGAGAGCATAATAGCTAGGAAAGCATTCTTCGTGAATACTATTTACAGCTGACCGCATCATGTTGTATTTGCGAACTTATAACTGCATCCCATAGTATAGAGATAAAGCTTTAGGAATGCTCAAAATTCCACTTCCATTTTTCTTTTCAATTAAACTGCAGCTCGCTGGATTTCAATCGGCGATTTGGAGGCAATTAGTGCATTCACTCTGCGTCTCTTCGTTTTATCCGATCCCTCATTGAAAGAAACTTGCGGTCTTCCCTTACTTGTGCTCGGCACCTAAATATATAGACGAACAATGCATGTATGTAGGGATATATTTAACAAAGCTTCAATAATTCAATTAACTCACATCATCACAATTCAGTTGACTTTTAGAAGGTAGTGGTAGATTGACAGTTTTTCGTGCCTATATTTTTAAAAAGCGTTCGAATGAGCTTTGTAAACTAAAATAGTAAACGAAAACTTACTAAACAATCCTCCAAATTGAGACTACTATTAAGCCATGTAGACTGTTTTTTCTCAAACCAATCTTTGTTGTACTTGTGAGCTGCCCATTTAATTTTTAGTTTCATTTCAAAATACAACAATCTTTTTTTCAGTTTTTCTTCATCCAAAGGAGCCTTTATATAAAGGGGTTTTGAACAGAGACGCTACAAAAGTAAATCGATAGGGACAGCAAACGACGCCATATTTTTCCCGCTCTTTTGACATTTCTCTTCGGTAAGGTTTGTCATTTCATCATGGAAAGATATACGAGGCAACAACGAGTCGAAATTATTAAAATTTACTACCGAAATTTAGAGTCAGTGGCCTCAACTTTAAGAGCGCTACGTCAAATTTATGGTCTTCGGCGATGAGGCTCATTTCTGGCTGAATGGCTTCGTCAATAAGCAAAATATGCGTTATTGGTCAGACAGCAATCCTCACGTAATCCATGAGTCATCATTCCATCCCGAAAAAATTAAAGTTTGGTGCGGTTTACGGGCCGGCGGCGTCATTGGGCCGTACTTCTTCCGTGATGATCAAGACCGGCACATTACTGTGAATGCGAATCGCTACCGTTCAATGATAACCGAATGTTTTTGGCTCCAATTGGATAATATGGACTTGGAGGACATGTGGTTCCAACAGGACGGCGCCACAAGCCACACAGCACATGCCACAATCAATTTATTGGAAACCAAGTTTGATGAACGTGTTATCTCACGAAATGGCCCAGTCGATTGGCCGCCTCGGTCGTGCGATTTGACGCCGTTAGATTATTTCCTGTTGGGCTACGTCAAGTCTATGGTCTATGCCAAATTGCAGCAGTATAGGCCGATTTATGCTTGAAAGGCGTCGAAAATTGGGTTCAGCGTCTGGACTTCTGCAAGAGTGCCCGTGGTGGTCATGCAAAAGAAATCGAGTTCCATACATAATGGCATCGAACGTACTTTCACAGGAATAAAGAATTTCATTGGTATCTAAAACCGGTTTTGTTTTATTTAAAAAAACTTTTGTAGCGCTCTTATTAAAAAACCCGATACTTGTTCTAAATCGATCACATTTGTCGATCCGCTCATACCCAAAACCAGTTTTGTTTTTCTCTTCGGCTCTCTAACATTTCAGAAATGTATAATTGATGCATTATTAAATAGACTATATGGTTAAAAAATAAAACATTCCAGATCTTCACTATAAAGTAGAAGAAAAACGAAATAAAATTGAAAAATTTTGGAAAAAAACGTTAAAAAAAACCAAATTTTGAACTTTGAGGGGCCACTACGCGGTCATTTCTTATCAGAGAGAAATGTATATCGACGGAAAGAGCATTCAATTACCTTTTTAACGATATGCCATATATCTCGATCGGTCTTTCCGGTTGGGCTGCACAAGGGGTTGAATGGGATGATACACCGAAAAACACAAAAGTACCGTTATCTAAAAATCGGTACTTAGAAAAAAAAATTACAGCGTTTTTCGTGTTCAGGAGGTCCCAATTAACTTATCTAGGCATGTGGCGTTCTTGGTATTTTTTGGCTGTAAGCCAGTGTAATACATGTAATTATTGGCGATGGGTAGTGTGCGCGCCTCTTGTACTTGAGATCCTGGGTTCGATCCCTGCTCTAACCACCTTAAAATTTCTTTCAACGGCGGTCACCTCGCATAGTGACGGCGACACAATCGAGTATTTAGCCATGAAAATGCTTCTCAAAAATACCGTTCGGAACCGGTGTAAAACTGTAGGTACCAATCAGTGAGTAGAACTAGGAAGCTCACTGGTTGTGAGAAGCTCTCCCCGATTCCTTCATGGGATGTAATGGGAAACCGTATGTATATATATAATTATTGGCAATCGTTTTGTGATCAAGATGTTGTTAATGTTAAATATTTTTGTATATAGAACCCTGAGGATGATTAGCGATGCTAATCGATATATTGGAAATATTTAATACATCTTGAAATAACAGTCAATCCCGCTGGAATTTTCGTTTTATGACCTCAAGCCTAATTCAACATACGTAATCTGGTACGTAATTTCATAACATGTATTTTATAAATATGATTTCCGCCATAGGTCCGCCGCGGCTACGAGTTACATGGTCCATACGATCGGTTCCATTGTTGACTACCTTTTCCAAGAAATCTGGCTGTATGGCTTCAAGAGTTTCTGGTTTGTCACCATAAACCAATGCCTTAACATAACCCCTTAAAAAGTAATCCCGAGGCGCTAAATCGAACGATCGAGGAGGCCAGAGTCGGCGTGATTTAATGTGGTTCTCGACGTGAAGTCCTTAACCACAGGTGAGCACCGCCCCACCAAGAACATGTTTGATACGACTGTTAGCGCCGCCCGTGAGATATCCGGGATAACCCGCGCAGAGGGGCAGCCAAGAGAACAGGAATAGGAAGCCTTACACCGTTGGTATACACGACTACGTGGAAGAACAAACGCCCCGCATTCGCATATCCGCCAGCGCGACTTCTTTCTTCCGTCCACGAGCTACCACTTGAGCAACTCTCTGTACCTGAGCTTCTCCTCCTTGATAAAGAGTGAGGTACTATCCAAACCTCTTCTGTGATAAGGGCCACGGATCCCATATTTCGAGGATATGCACCTGCTTAGCATACTTTGTTGCAAGTAACTGATATACAAGGCAACTACATAGCCTCTACCAGCGATTTTGGTGGCAACCACAGCCAGCACGATCTGCCACTAGGGGTCCGACCCACCCGTGCTACCAAATAGGCACTTCTGAAAAAAGTTGTCACCAAATTGATTTTGCAATAAATCGATTGTTAAGCGCTCTATATGGCAAGTTGCGCCGACTTAACGAATTGGAGCCCTTTAGGAAAAACACTTGGAAACGGCAGAAATTGGTTATTTTTCGATTGGACTCTCCGTTTCCGAGATATAAAAGTTTTGGAAACAACAATTCAGTCAGCATGGCTCGATAGCGCTCACCGTTCACCGCAACGGAAGCTCATTGCTCATTTTGAAAGAAATTAGGACCTATGTTGCCGCCAGCGTTTAAACTGCACCAAACAATGAATTTGAATGGACATAATGGTAATTCGTTAACGGCTTGGGGATTATCTACGCTCCAACTGCGGCAATTTTGTTTAATGACGTAGCCACCTAACCAGAAATGAGCTTCATCACTAGGCCGACACGAAGAACTGAAACTAAAATATAGAGAATTATCTTGGCGAATAGGTAGAACATCTAACCTTACTATAAAGAATAAGATCCTAATCTACAATCAAATCTAATCTACAAATTGTGGGGTTGTGCAAAAAACGAAGAAATCAATGTTATTCAACGATTCCAGAATAAGGCTCTGAGGGACTTTGTTCGAGCTCCTTGGTATATTCGAAACGGTGACCTGCATCGGGATCTCAGAGTGACAATAGTGAGGGAAGAGATTCAATGCCAGGCAGAAAAACACATGTTAAAACTGGAAGAACATCCAAACGTGCTGATCCCTCGCCTACCAAACACTGGCGAATTAAATAGAAGACGTCAAACATTCAAACCGCCTGATTTAATGAGACGCTTCGATCAAATAATGTAAACTTCATGTATAACTAATCAATATCAAAAACATAAACAAACTACTAGTTAGTCTAAAAATTTAATACTTCTGAGACTAGTCGTAGTGTTATGTAAACACTTTTAATAATTTACTGCTAAACTTGTTAAATAAAGGGAACAAAATCACTAGGCCGACAATGTTATCCATAAAGTAGATGAAGTGCTCTATGAAATTCGCGAACAAATTTATTTTTTTTAAAGTAAATTTCCACAATTTGGAAGCGTTGTTGCAGCGTCAAACGATTCATGATTACTTGCCAAACCTTACTGAATAGTAATGTCAACACAATTTGACATTCTCAGCTGTGAAACCATAGTTATCGACATCGATGGTTCTCATGCAGCTAAAAAATCTCCAGTTATTTGGCTGCTTTTGCTCCTTAAACCTGCACCCAAACAATTTGGACAAATGTCTTATAGAGAAGAGGTTATTGCCGATACAGCGCATTATGAATATGTTACAGGGTTTCTGCATGTGGACGGTAGTCCGACGGCATCAACATTTGTTTGTAACGAAGTTCCTTATCGCATGTTGCGGGATGTGGGCTAAATGAAAAAAAAAAAAAATTTTTTTAACACTATTATGCAACACCCCAGTATTATCAACTATATTGTGTACTTTTCCTTTGGTTTGTGTCTAGAGAAACATATGTGGGGAAATTTCTTGTTTAATGGGAAGTTTCCTAGATGGAGCCTGTAACCGATATTTAGTATACAGGGTGGTTCAGTCACGACTGGACAAATTTCACCAGCGTATTTCTTGGCTCATTTCATGAAAATATGTCCATTTACGGCCATCCCCGAAAATGCAAGGGGGCGAAATGGCAGCGGTTTGAAAATTTTCGGACTGGTGGTTGGAGGGTACTAGAGTAAAATTGCAATGTTCTGAACCAGTGGTCGGATTTTTTTTGTTTTTGGGCTTGTTGGAAAGGCCTTAAAGAGACCCTTTCAGAATCATAAAAAAGAATTTAAAAAAGTGAAATCGCCGAGGTACAGCGCTTTCTCAAAAGTAGCCCAACCTCTTACTTTTCCAAAAGTACCTAAACGAAGCCCAGAAGTCGTACCTTTCCAAAAGACTGAAATGAAATTTTTTTGGAAGCGAAATAACTATAATATAAAGGGTGTCCCAAAATTCACGCAACATTTGAGTTGAATAGAAAACAAAGTTTTTATTCATCTTATGGAATAAAACATCTGGCAAATGGCCTCCACGGCTTTAAATACACATACGTATTCGTTTGTCGAAATTTTCCATGACTTTTCTGCATAAATCTGGTCGAATTTCGTTGATGCAACGATGAATCTCGTCCTTTAAAGCACGAGTGGTTGTGGGCTTGTTAACATAGACCTGTGATTTTAAAAAACCCCATAAAAAAATACAACAGACAGTGTCCCTTCAGGCCGTGTCAGAGACACGGCCATTAAGTTTAACGTAGAATACGCCATCCGATAAGACAGAAAACATATATAACAATAAATGATAAATAACACAAGCAAATGAATTTATTTATTTGATAGGATAAATAATATACATAAGCTTATGGTAGGAAAAATAGGATAAATATGTTTTTAAATTAAAGGAGTAAGGATAAATGATAAATAACAGACGCAAATCAATTTGATTTATATTTTTTATAATTATATATCCATGTTAAATTCAAATTCACATTTAACATTTTGTTTCACTTAAATACATAAGTAAATATACGAAATTTCAATATTTCATCAATCAAAACAAAAGCCGAAGGTTTGTGTCCACACTGAAACAGCAGCATAGTTTGTGTTCACGCTACACTCAACACAACACTCAACCAAACACCACAAATATGTTTCATTTGAGAAATTTAAATATTAGGAAGATATCCACCAATATGAAATGTATATCAAACGAAAGATAACATCTTCATTTACCTACAAAAAAATTTTTAAAAAAAGTTATCTCGCCGTTTCCTCATAATCAATGAAATAAAGATTACAACAATAACAATCTGACATGACTCCCTTTACCGTAAGGTAAGATGTATTCTACGCCAAAAATCTAATGGTGTTAGATCACACGATCTTGGGGCCAGTTCTGGTCACCAAATCGAGAAATCACCCGACCTGGAAATGTCTCTTGCAGTAATTGAAGAGTTTCACGAGCTGTATGACATGTGGCACCGTCTTGTTGAAACCAAATATTGGCCACATCAATTTCATTCAATTTCGGCAAAAAAAACTGTGTTATCATGTCGCGAAATTCATATCGAATTGCGACCGCAAAACTTTCATTACTTTTGAAATATTGTTCAATAATGAAGACACGCTGTTCTATCGTGTAATTTGCCATTTTTATTAACCCTGAACTGTCAGCTGTCAGCTGTTTTTTTTTAGGGTTGCCAACTCTTTTCTACGTCGATAGCAGCAAATTTAAATGTTGCGTAAATTTAGGGACCCCTTTATAAATTAACACGTTTGAGATTTTATTTTATTGAAATTTTTACTTGAAGAATCAAACACAAAGGAAAAAATTACATTTGATGTTAAAGGAAGTTTTCAATGTGGTTCCCATTTTTTACTAAACACAATTTTCTACATAAATACTTCATCAATGCGTGCAAGTAACTGCTCACGAGTGTGGATCATGTAGCTCCACAAAAAGCAATCAAGTGGTGTGAGATCTAGAGATCGTGGCGGCCAGGCGATTGGTCCAACTAGTCCAATCCTACGTTGAGGGAAATTGGTGCTAAGCCAATCCCGCACAATAAGCCCGTAATGCGCTGGAGCATCATTTTGTTGGTAGAAAACGTGACTTTCATTTCAGTCAAATATTCAACACTTTGGAACGGTAAGACCTGTGGGCTTTGTTTTGGTTAAGAGGTAGGGCTATCTTTTACGAGTTGTTATCTGCCATCTGGATGAGAAAATTGAGGTTATGTGCACGTTCTTATGTCCTTTTTTCCAAATTTAAATTGCCTCTTCTTCTTTAAAGAGTACCTTTTGTTGTAAAACAAAATAACTTTTCTGGAGATATTAAAAGAATCAATTCTAAAAAAGTTAACATTTCTTTAAAAAAAACCTTTTCTTATAAAAATTATTTTTCTTAAAAAATAAATAAAACATTTTGTTATAATTCATTGAGATAGGTAGCCTTTCTTAAAATAAGTAAATTTTCATAAAAAATATCCTTTTTCCTCAAAAGTGTACCATTTCTTTAAAAAGTACCTGTTGTTAAAAAAGGAATTCTTTGTAAATAAAATTCATACTCTTATGGCTTTTTCTTCCAGAAAGTACTGCTTCTTAAAAATAGTAAATTTCCTTAAAAAAAACATTAGCTTTTAATAAAAGAAGTACCTCTCTTTAAAACAATACCTTTTCGGCAAAATATAATATATATTCTTACAAAAAGGGCCTAAAAATATAATTTAAAAAAATACATTCTATAAAAAAAATTGTTCTTAACAAAAGTTTATCATTTTACAAAAAGTATATTTTCTTAAACATCCATTGAAATTATCGTATTTTTCAACGGGCGCCTAAGGCGTGTTGGAATTAACTAGTACATAATAAAGTATATAGCGAAAGGAACTTCGTTCCACCCGGGTGTCCCTTGACACCTCATGCCATTTTTTGACTCGCTAGTGAGGTGTTCGTTCGACAGCTGTTCTTTCGACAATAACTATTTTTCATTTCTTTTGTAATATGAGTGATTACTAAAAAATGGTATGTTTCATCGCAATATTCATTGCTTATTCCACGTATTCCACTATTGTCATACCTGCATTATTAGTGGTACTTGGTCTAATGTAATCACATGCCAAGTTGTAGTCCGAATATTTATACTTTCAGAAGCCGTAACTATTTGGTTGCAGACATTTTAGTGTCAAAAGGATTGTTCTAAATTAACATAAATTCACTTAAACTGTTTGCAATTATTTAGCGATGATTGTGTGTCTTATTTCATTGTTAAGCGGTTACGATACCACTTTCCAGACACTTTGGTACAATGGGGATTATCAACAGTAAAACGGCTTGTGGCTTGTGGACTACCTTGGAAACTGTATACAGTATCCAGCTTTCAAAAAACTTCGTATTGCAACTGACTGCAGCATTGCCATACGTGCAGAGTTCTTTTCATCTTTAAACGGGTTTTCATAACAAAGCATGGTCTCTGAGCGGATGAGCCAAACATACGGGCCAACGGCGGATAGAAACTAAAAGAAGAAAATCCAGGTTCAACATATCGCATCCTGGTCAGCGTCTGATCCATAATGGGCGGCTGCAATCAAATATCCCTAATTTGAGTGCATGCCCCGACAGAAGAGAAAGATGATGATGCCAAAGACATATTCTATGAGCTCCTAGAGGAAACGTATGACATTAAGATTGTACTAGGAGATTTTAATGCCAAAGTAGGAAGGGAGAATGTGTTTAATTCAGCTATTGGCAATTTCAGTCAACATGCTGATAGTTCCGACAACGGTATGAGACTGATTGACTTTGCCGCGACAAAAACATGGTCATTAGTGGGACAAGATTTCAGCATAAAGACATCCACGAGGCTACTTGGGTATCCCCTGATCAAAGAACTAAGAACCAAATTGATCACGTGGTAATTGATGGAAGGCACTCATCCAGTGTAATGGACCTACGAGTGATCAGAGGAGCTAACATCGATTCTGATCACTACCTGGTAGCAGCAAAGGTTCGCACAAGATTAAGTAGAGCGAAAATCGTACGAAACCAGACGCAGAGGAAGCTGGACATCGGAAAGCTGCAATTACCAGAGGTAGCCACAGCCTACTCAAGGAAGCTCTGGCAACTTTTGGCACAGAACCCACCCCCTCGCGATGAAGATCCTGATGCGCAGTGGAAACCCATTTCCGACTCTATAAAAACTGCCGCAACAACCGTACTTGGTTTCGAAAAACCGCTTCGCGATAAACCGTGGTACAATGAAGAGTGTCGCATAGCAAATGACGAAAAGAACGCTGCACGTATGGTAATGCTTCAGTCAATTGCAACGCGAGCTGCAACTGAGCGGTATAGGGAGAAGAGAAAGGAGGCAAACCGTCTCTTTAGGCGTAAAAACGGCAGTGGAGAAAGCGCGAGAGTGAGAAAATTGAGAGTTTCAGCAGGAAGAACGAAACCCGAAAATTCTACCAAAAGGTCAAAGATGGAACTAATGGATATGGTTGAGGGCACTCTTCTGTAAAAACAAGGACGGAAATCTCATAGCAGATCCGCAGTGCATTTTGGGAATATGGAGAGATTATTTATCCGCGCTATTGGTACCTGAGATATCAATGACGAGGAGACAATCGATCACAATTTGGACGTCGACGTCGATTGCCCCCTCCTAGCCAAGACGAGATCGGAACACCTATTGCCTGGGTTAAGAACGACAACGCCGCAGGAAACGGTGGATTAACGGCGGAGCTGTTTAAGGCTGGCGGCGATGAGCTGATTAGGTGCATGCATCAGCTTATTAGCAAAATTTGGTTAAATTAATGCATGCCCGGCGATTGGAGTCTCAGTGTACTATGTCCCATATATAGAAAAGGTGACTCGAGTCTCTATGCCAACTAAAGTGGATAAGCCATTTATCCATATCATATAAGGTTCTATCTTCTGGTAGAAAGGTCTAAAAAAAGATATACGTGTATCGGCGTTTTGCCAGATCTGATCAGAATTTTGATTTAGGGCGGGTCAAAGTTTCCGCCCCTCGGAACATTCCTGCTACAGATCGGCATGCAAAATTGTGTGTTCCTTACTTCTGATGTACAAACTATGTTCAGAAGTTTTATAGAAAAGATTCAGATAAACATTTTTGTGGAAAAAATTAACCCTGTAAATGTCACGTATATCCATAATTTTTACTTTTTTTTGAAAACTCGCAAAAAACTGCTCCAAAGCGACGGGGGCGTGGTCAAAATGTTCTACAAAAATTATCGCCGTACAATTTCACTATATGTGTCTGAACACTCCAAAACACAAATCTTAGCCCAAGCGAAATTTTGACCCGCCCTAAAAACAAATTCTGATCAGAGCTGGCAAACCTTTTTGACCTTTCTACCAGAATCCGTTGACAGAACCCCATAATTTTTTTTGGTGTCGCACAGTGTTATAGCTGGCCTGCTTGGACCATACCGCTGTGGCCTTAGGCCTGGAAATCGACAACTGACCAGATTTTCATGCCATGCCAAATCCTGGAGAAGAGCCACGTAAAACAAAGCGACTCCTATCATATATTTCTCGATTATACGGCGCCATTCGATAGCCCAATATGAGAGAAACTATACAAACCAATGTCTGAGCTTGGTATTCCTGCAAATCCCATACGCCTTTGTAGTCTGATCTTGACGAACACCAAATCCGCATTGAAAGTTGGAACCTTTTGAAACTATACGAGGTCTAGCCAAGTTGACACCCTATCGTGCCATCTCTTTAACGCCTTAGTGGATATCATTATAAGAACAGCTGCAGTTCACATAAATAAAACCAGCAGCAGCAAAAGTCACATGGTGGTCGCGTAGGCGGATGATATAGAAATCATTGGGCGCACAGTTAGAGAAGTTACTGCGGTGTTTTCGAGAATTGAGAAGGAGTCAGCAATCTGACAGTAAATGAGGATAAGACAAAATTAATGGCTTCAACGAGCAGACCCTCCACGCGATTATACCAAAGCGTGAACGATGATAGCCGTTAAAATTTCGAGATGGTGGACGAATTTATATACCTAGGATCTGCAGTAAATAAAAACAACGACGTCAGCCTCGAGATCAAGCGGAGAATTGTGCTTGCGAATAGATGTTATTTTGGGCTAAGCAAGCACTTTAAAGATATAGCCCTCTCTCGAGTAACAAAAGTCCAACAATACTAGACTCTTATACAACATGCCTTGCTTTATGGTGCAGAATCCTGCATCTTATCGCAAGCAGACGGAACATCTCTAGGAGTCTTCGAGAGAAAAATTCTCCGAAAGATTGATGGCCCTATAGTACACAACGTCGAGTATCGGCGTCGCATTAATCATGAGCTGTATGAGCTATATCCTGACATTGACATGGTTAGGCGGATTAAAATAAGGCGATAGCGCTGGCTGGGCCATGTCAGTAGAATGGATGAAGACAAACCAACACGAAGGGTTTTCGAAACCAAATTCCAAGGAAGATGGTAAATATGAAGGCTAAAACTCCGCTGGTGGTAACAGGTTGACGAATCCTTGTGTATAATTGGAACTACCAACTGGAGAGATAAGACAAAAGACCGAACTGGTTGGCGAAATATGGTATCTTCTTTTTGTAAGGTCCCTGTCCCCCCGGGGTGTTCGAGATCGGATAAGTAAGTAAGTATACGCTTCAATAGCGCGCGATTTTGTTTCCGCCCAATAAATTGCCAGTGGTGTTAGCGCAACGTGAATTTCGGAGAAAAAATCCATAAATTCTCGGTTCGGAGAGGCGCATAGCTCACAAAACACTATAACACCATCTGATGGTCATAGTGTGGTGTGCACTGACGCCGAAAACGTGATTCGACCTTATTTTTCCGAAGCAGCTGATGGTAATGCTATTACGGTGAACGGTGACCGCTATTGATACATGCTGACTGAAATCTTCTTACCGGAAGTTGGCGGTCTGGAGTGGAGGACATATGGTTCGAATAGGACGGGCCACTTGTGATAGTGTATGCGACACAATACGTATTTTGAAGGATGCCTACCAGCACGTGTAATTTCGAGTTTAGGTGATTTGGTTTATCCAGCCAGATCTCCCGATTTGACTATCCCGGACTTCTTCCTCTGGGGATATTTGTAGTCGTTGCTGTACCCGAACAAGCCCCGCACATTGGAGAAGTTCAAGTAAAATATTCGAGCCGAAATTGACAACGGGACACCACAAGTGCTGCGCACAGTTATGCAAAATATAATCTAAGGTGCTCAAGTTTGCATCAACGTGCTCAAGTTTGGTGCTCAAGTTTGCAACGGCCATTGGTCGGGTATATTTTTCCACAGTTAACAAAATCTATAGACCAAATATGTTTTCGCTTTAAACAATGGTTATTGCGTTAGATGATGGTTTTTGCCACACTCTAAAAAATTGGGAAGATCGAAGGAAGAACAGATCTAGATCTAGAAAAGTGTTACTGCTATAAGAGTTATGCGCTGGATGGATGCGATTAGTTGGCTAGAGTCCTAATGGTACCATATTATCTGCTACAAAAGTGCCTGCAAAAAAAATCACCACATTGTAGTATTCAGATAAAATTTCCGATTGATGGAATAAAGTCATTCTACTAGTGCGTATGTGGCCGTCGGTGGTGCAATGGTTAGTGTGCGCGGCTCTTGTACATGAGATCCTGGGTTCGAACCCTGCTCTGACCACCTTAAAATTTATTTCGGCGGCGGCCACCTCGCATAGTGACGGCGACACTATCGAGCATATAGCCATGAAAAAGCTTCTCAAAATACCGTTCGGACTCGGTGTAAAACTGTAGGTCCCAATCAGTGAGTATGAAACTATAAAGCGCACAGCTCAGTGATTGTGAGAAGTTCTCCCCTGTCCTTTCATGGGATGTAATGGGAAACCATTTATTTATTTATTTTATTTACTAGTGCACATGATAAACCCTTAAGGAATAAATATTCTACTAAATTTCTCAGAATTATCTAATCATTATAATTACACAAATTCGACGAACAAACTCGACTATCATTATGCACATATTTAAAATATAAACCGAGTTTGCATGATCCATCCATCTGCTACCTATGTAAAGCATGTGCGAAAATTAAAAATCTGGCAAGTCTCGCTGTAATTTAGTGGCATGATACTGTGTAGAAACCAGAATAGTATGGTTGTTGTTAAAAGTTTTATGACCCTAACATGATAGTGTTAAGTACTATGGAATTCAAAAGATATGCATGTTCGCGCTGCTCTAGAATACGACTGTTTCATGTATAGTTACCATAAGTTTGAATGCCAACTAATGTAATGCCTCACAATATAATTGTGTTAATATTTGGTAATGTAGTCGTAAAATATGTACGTTGTGTACATTTGTTAATACCCCTGCAGTTTTAAAAGTAGAAATTAACTCAAAATCGTTAGGTATTTGGCTAATGAAAAATTGACTAGTGAATCCAAATGCCACAAGTTATGCAAGGGTTCGCCTTTTGACTCTCAAACTATTGATTTACTTCTTAACTTTGTTCTTACTTCTTTGTGTCGATACACATTTGTTTGCTCTTGATGAAAGAGATTAATATTCTTGCTCTCAAATTCCCGTAAAGCATTTCAATGTTTTGTGCTCATTAACGATTTCATTAGATAAAAGTATTGCAACGATGGATATGTATGGAATGCAAAAAAAAACTGTACCGTTATTCCAAAGGAGATAAACAAGAAAAAAATATTGGCTTGACTATTAGTTTCTTGTGTTGGCGTCAGTTGCAATTGGAAGTTCGTGGTCAGAAAATGTGTAATTTGAAGCAAATAAATAAATATATAATAATATAATAAAGTCTCAAATAACTGGAAAATGTTTACTGCGTACTGGTAGGTAATATAAATTTAAAATATTGATAACAGATTAAAATATTGTTTTCAGATTATTTTATCACTTTTGCAGAATCCATACCAATAAACACGAAATCCCCTGGGTCGGCGGAAGACCAACTAAGAAGACCTACTCAACTTAAAAAAAAAAGGGAGATAAGGGCAACCTCTGTTTCAAGGAAACAACATAAAGAAGCAAACAACTGATAGCTGTAGAGTCGTCTTTAGTTTTACCTTTCAATTTTTTATCTTTTTATTAAACATATTTTTCATCTTTTTAATTTATATTCTTATGAAAAGCGAAGAAACAAAAAACTCATAGAAGTGACGTTCTTTTTAATTTTATCTTTAAGTTTTTTATCTTTTACGAAGCGTGGAATTTCATTATATTTTATTGGAATTTATTTAAAGTTTAAATTATAGTTTTTAAATGAATTATTATAATTTTAAGTTTTCATTGTTAAATAAATAAATATCAAAAAATGTTCTCGTCTTTTCATTATGGAAATAACTGGTACATTAGGAGTAGAGGAATCGTTTTTTTTTGCTGACCGGTGATTTCATCGGATAATCTTCATTAATCTTTTTGTTATGGCAGCAGTATTAGTGAATTCGTACATCACATGTTGTTAGTGAAATCATTAGTGAAAGGTTATGCACAAGATGGCAATTGGCTACCGCCAATCTCATCCCCATGTTAAATTCGTTAGTCGAAAGCATTGCTGGTAGTCTGGCAGGTAGTTAGTGGTAATTCTTGGTAGTTAGGGAAATCACTAAAGATTCGTTAGCTACGTCGACTGCAGGGACGCTACAGCGAAATTTG
This sequence comes from Phaonia tiefii, assembly GCA_963931995.1. NCBI lineage: Eukaryota > Metazoa > Arthropoda > Insecta > Diptera > Muscidae > Phaonia > Phaonia tiefii. Next base: position 36,789,248 of record OZ008370.1, on the reverse strand, counting down.
AAATACACCCATGGACAACACTGCAGCTGTGGAATATACAAAATGTTTACAAAGGAGCAAATTATCTATGCATAAATATATTTAAGATTAGAATGAAAAACAAACTAACAGCAATATTATTTTGTAATGTAGAATCGCTTGTGTTTGATTCAATGCATAAAAATCCGCGTTGTATAAGGGTCGCCATTTCTTTGCCGTTTGTATTGATTATGGTAATACGCCCGCCACCCGTTTTTGAACCCTTTTTCGGGATACTGTTAATCACTCCCTCTGTTCCCTTCGTAAGGGTTTAATTATTTATCCAACCACTTCTGTTGATCGACGTGATGACATCTTCTGTCACTGATGCCCATCATTAAAACATCTCTGCTGGAATGTTAACAGGACCACGAAGTTTGTTATTCTTCATTTCTTTCAGCGCCTCGATTTCTATATGTGATGACGAATCCGTTAGACTGCCCGCCCCTTGGGTTACAACGTCTAGAAGCTGCCAAAGAAGCCCTATGGTTTCGATCATTTGTAGATGCACTATTCACGCCATCTCCCTACTTGATGATATGGTGATGTTCTCTAAGTGCTATTCTTTTAAAGATTAATTACTTGCGATCTGTTAAAGCTCGGCCTCTCGCTTTCGGCTCGCTCTGTTATTTACGAGTACAAATAGCTTTTCTGTATTTCATGCGTTTTCGGTCTGCTCCGAATTTTACTGGTGTCTTGAATTCACTACGTTGGTCAAGATTCTGAATTTTGGTCCAGGATTTTGTACCAATCCAGGGTTTGCTTTTACCTCATTTGTCTCACATTACCTCAATTTCAGCGTTCGGACCATGACAGCTTTTATGACTGTTCTGTGTAAAATTAGCTCGAAGGTATGTATTATAAGCACGTTTTTGTGTCAAACATTGGACGGATACGGAAAGTACACACTAAGAACTGATGGTCGGTACCAATACCACACCTAGATTTGACATATAGAGAAATAAAAAATTTCTAGCCGACAAGTATATGGTAAATTTCATACATTCACCTTTGGTTGATTCACATGCATAAATACGTAAATAAATATTTTCCCACTTAGGTCGCATACTCCGTGAGCTATGACCTTTCTACACTGACAGGGACCTACAGCTTTATACTGGTTCCGAACAGCGTTTTTGAGAAGATTTTTATGGTTAATTAATCTTGATGCCATGTACAAAAGTCGCGCATACTAACCATTGCGCCACTGACCTATGTATTCTTACATATATATGTATCTTTTTATGCTGACATTTCGTTTCCTCGTAAACAGTTGATGGCGAGTACGGAAATATATTTTTGGCGCAACTACAAAGTTGAAAGTGCACAGGGACAAGACAGCCAAGACAGCAGTGCGTGGTGAAGAGCCACATCCTGCTCGCGGTGTCCCTGCTGTTTACTAATCACAAGGGATCTAGTCTGGTAAGTCGATAAAAAAAATACATCCCTAACACAGGGTGTATACCTGCCTAGAGGTTGTTGGCAGCCCCAGCACGTGGATCAGATGCGGTAGTCTCATGAATCACTCGTCTTTAAATAAAATCATTAAAGAAACGTCAATAAATTCAAAATCAAAGAAAAACATACCCTTTGAACAACGGTTAATGATTTGTACCTGAAATGTGAGAACTCTCTTCGAAAAGTCGAAACTCGAACAGGTAAGACGAGGTATAGAATCCTACAATGTGGACATCCTAGACCTATGCGAAGTACGTTGGCTTAATAGTTGCAAATCTCAGTTACCATCTGCTCACTATTTTATATACTCCGGCAATCATGTAGCCGTCAGTGGTGCAGTAGTAGTAGTAGTGTGTGATATTAATATCAGTTCAGTGGGTGTCATCAGTATTCGAAACATGGGTCCTGTACGATCAAACTTTATGCACCAATTTGGCACAGGTCAGTCAAAATATATGGTCAGCCTGAAGGACACGGACATGGAGGCCCTTGGTCAGAAAATATGTGTGAATATACCTTGGATTAGTACAGAATCCTGGCCAGAAATTCGGAGTCGTGGAATAATGCCCAATATTAATATACGATCGAAGACACCGACTTTGAAAAGACGCAGCTCAACTCAATCATTTTACGACAATTACCTGAACAATATATCGGAGGAAATCGAAAAAGCTGCAAATACAGATAACCTCCGTATTGTAACCTCCGTATTGTGTACTCTCTAAAAAACCGAGCGTCAGCAACATCAGTAGTATAGCATCATTAAAAGCTAATGCTGGCACGGAGATCATATCACCAGATCAGCAAGTAGAGCGATGGCGTGAATATTTTACGTCACAATCTAGACTTCCGTATGATCAACGCATGTGTACCCCGTCAGCAGCGTACTCACGTCACAGCTCGATAACGGATATTTCAAAGGAACCCCCGTCACAAGTAGAGATCGAGGCGGCACTGGGTAAAATTTAGGATCAGAAATCGACCGGTCCTGATAATATTCCAGCGGAACACTCATGCCGTCAGAAGTGCATGGATAGACAACTAAATCCCTACGGAGTGGTAAGATTGAGTGGTTGTCACTATCCCGAAGAAGGTGATCTAACTGGAGAGGTAATAACTTGCTCAATGCCACAGGCAAAGTAATGGCGAACCTTATACTTCAATTGGTCTCGCCGTTGGTAGATCAAATTGTGTATGGAAGTCAAATTTTCGACTAATTTTTCAAGCAATGGGGACCGTATCTTGGCTAGGATTTACACAATGCTAGCTTCCAAGGCGCTCACTCTTTCCGATGTATTCACATAAATCAATGATATCACGTAACCCCAGAGAAAATAGTCTAGATGCGTTAAATCGCATGAACTTGGCGGTCAAATTACTGTCACACGTCGAGAAATAAGGCGTTCACCAAATGTTTTCTTCAATAAGTCAATTGTTTGACCCGCTGAATGACATGTGGCGCCATCCTCTTGGAAAAACGTGTCTGCAGTCAACATTCCTTTCAATTGAGGCAGGAAATAATCGCTAATTACTGCCCTGTAGCGCTCGGCGTTGGCGGTAACGTTCCCGCCGTTCTCTCTTAGAAAGAATTAAGAACCCATGGCTCACAAAGCACACCAAACCGTGCGTTTGTGTGAATGTGACGGTACATTGTAAATCTGACTTTGATTCTCATCTCTCCGACTTTATGTCGACCGCACGGTAACATTTCCGAACTGAACCATGATTTTCGAAATACATTTTCACAATCTACAAGCGGTGTTGTGTCATTAGTGTACCTTACTTACATACTTTTCCGGTCTCGAACAACCCCGGGGGTTCAGGGATCTTACAAAACGAGGATAACATATTTTGCAACCAGTTCGATCTTTTGCCATATCTCTCCAGTTGGTAATGCCAAGTGTGCGTAGGGATTTGTCAACTTGATCGCACCAGCGGAGTCTAGGTCTTCATATTTTCCGGCTTCCTTCGAGTTCGGTTTTCAAAAACCCTTCGTGATGGTTCGTCTTCATCCATTCTATTGACATAGCCTAGCCAGCGCAATCGCGTTATTTTGATCCGCTTCACTATGTCAATGCCAGGATGTCGCTCATACAGCCCATGGCTCATGCGTCGCTGATACTCGCCCTTGTGCACTACAGGGCCATACATTTTTCGAACTATTTTTCTCTTGAAGACTCCTGGAGATGCTGCGTCTGCTTGCGATAAGACCCAAAATTCTGCGCCATGAAACAAGACAGGTGTGGCCGTCGGTGTTGCAATGGTAGTGTGCGCGGCTCTTGGGCATGAGAACGTGGGTTCGATCTCTGCTTTGACCACCTTAAATATCTTTCGACGGCGGTCACCTCGCTTAGTGACGGCGACACTATCGAGTACTTAGCCATGAAAAAGTTTCGCAAAAATACCGTTCGGAACTGGTGTAGAAATGTAGGTCCCAATCAGTGGGTGAAAAACTAGAACGCGCACAACTCACTGGTTCGTGAGAAGCTCTCCCTAATCCCTTCATGGGATGTAATAGGAAACCATTTATTTATTTATAAAGCAAGACAGGTTGTATGAGAGAATGGTATAGCTGGACTTTTGTTACTAGAGAGAGGGCTATATCTCTAAAGTGATTGCTTAACCCAAAATAACATCTATTCGTAAGCACAATTCTCCGCTTGATCTCAAGGCAGACGTTGTTGTTTTTGGTTACGGGAGATCCAAGTTATATAATTTCGTCCGCCACCTCGAAATTATAGCAATTGTCAAAGTTCACACTTTGGTATAATCGCATGGAGGCCCTGCTCGTTGGAGCCATTAATTTTGCCATGTCCTCATTTACTGACCCACTGTTGCTGATTCCTTTCCAATTCCCGAAAACACATGAGTAATTTATTTTGTTGTGCGCCCAATGGCATCTGTATTATTAGCATACGCGAGCAGCATGTGACTTTTGCTGCTGATGGATTTATTCATGTTGACTGCAGCTTTTCTCAGAATGTTTTCCATTAAGATGTTAAAGAGATCGCAAGATAGGGTGTCGACGTGCCTGAGGCGTCGCTTAGTTTCGAAACGTTCGGTAGGATCCTATCCAACTCTCACTCGTGTTCGTCAAAGCTCAGATATTGCTTCGTAGAGGTTCTGCCGTATCGGGCTATCGATGGCCGCCTTATAATCGACAAATAAGTGATAGGTGTGGAATTGTTTTTCGTGGTTTGGCGTAGATTCGACGTAGCGCGAAAATCTGGTCAGTTGTCGAGTTTCCAGGCCTAAAGCCACACTGGTATGGTCCTGGCATGGTTCAATCAGGCCAGCGAGAATTGGTTATAGTCTTTCGCACATTATACTTGATAGAACCTTATATGCTGTGGATAAATGGCTTATTCCACTGTAGTTGGCATAGAGACTCTGGACACCTTTTTAAATATGGGCCATAGTACACTGAGACTCCAATCGCCGGTCATGCATTCATCTCACCAAATTTTGCTAATGAGCTGATGCATGCACCTTATCAGCTTATCGTCGCCAACATTTGCCAGCTCCGCCAGTAATCCATCGGCTCCTTCGGTTTTGTTGTTCTTAAGCCGGGTAATAGCTGTTCTGATCTCGTCTTGGTTAGGAGGGGGCAATCGACGTCGTCGTCCAAATACATATTGATCGATTGTCTCCTTGTCATTGGATATCTCAGGTACCAGTAACGCGGAGATCTCTCCATATTCCCAACATGCTCTGTATATCTGCAATTAGATTTCTGTCCTTGTCTTTACAGAAGGGAGGCCTAAGCCATGTCCATTAGTTCCGTTTTTGACTTTTCAATAGAATTTTCAGGCTTCGGTCTTCCTTCTGTATGTCCCAATTTTCTCACTCTCTCTCGCATTCTCCACTGCCGTTTCTTACGTCTTAAGAGACGGTTAACCGCCTTTCAGTTTCCCCTATACCGCTCAGTTGCAGCCAACATTGCAATTGCCTAAAGCATCGTTCTTTTCATTATTTGCTATACGAAACTCTTCATCTTACTATGCAATGTTGGGAAGCGGTTTTTCAAAACCAAGTACTGTTGTTGCGGCAGTTTTTATAGCGTTGGAAATTGGTTTCCACTTCGCTTCAGGATCGTCATCGAGAGGGGATAGGTTCTGTGACAAAATTCGCGAGATCTTCCTTGAGTAGGCTGTGGCTACCTCTGGTAATTGCAGCTTTCCGCTGTCTAGCATTCTCTGCATCTGGTTGCGTACGATTTTCGATCTACTTAATCTTGTGTGAACTTTTGCTGCTACCAGGTATTGGCCGTCGGTGGTGCAATGGTAGTGTGTGTAGCTCTTGTACCTGAAGGTCGCTGCTCTGACCACCTTAAAATTTCAATCGACGGCGGTCAACTCGCTTAGTGACGGCGACACTATCGAGTATTTAGCCAAGAATAAACTTCTCAAAATACCGTTCGGAATCGGTGTGAAACTGTAGGTCCCACTCAGAGAGTGTAAAACTAGAACGCGCATAGCTCACTGGTTGTGAGAAGCTCTCCTTACTCACTACATGGGATTTATTGTATTTATTGTATTTAATAAGCTGCTTGTTAGCTTAAGTTAACACAAACAATGACATCTGGAAAAGTTAATAGTGGACCAACTTGTGTAAATTGGGCTAATAATATAGAAAAGCACCGGTGTTTTCACAAAATCTTGATAGACCTTTGTTTCTAGTTGATCCAACTTTTATATTACGACTTGTTAGCAAGTTCCCATTTATCAAAAAATAAAAGCGATTTCTGACCCTTCAGATTAGTAAACATTTTTACTGTGCAGCAAAAACACCATCACAAAAGATTTTGAAATGTGTTGCTGATAGTGATATCTAAAGGACATGTATTAAGAGAGTTTTTCCCATGAAGAGCAAAATTTAAAAACTATTTAAGCTTTAAGGCAATTGAACTTGCCCCTCAACAAGGCGGCTATACATTTATCCATCAATCATTCTCCTTCAGTCAACTCAAATAAAGTCAAGGTGTTAAACGAAACATAAACATAGGGGTTAATTTGACCTCGTATTACACTCAGAATACAACAACTCGTGTGTCACACGCACCGCGTTTCGATGCACATAAAAAATCAGGGGTTTGATTTAAAGCAGAAAAAACGGCAGTGTTATTTAATTAGTTAAACCTTAATATATCACAGAGATTTTTTTTTGTCAAAAGATGAAAAATTTAAAATAAAAAACTTATACAAATCAGTCGTTTGATTCTAATTAACCCCTGGTAAATAGTTTGGAAAAAAATCAGCAGGAAAAAATTACATTACACCGACCCATAATAACTAACCCTGAAATTGCCCATCAATCCTGGTGATTAGAAGACAAAAAAAAACAAGGATATAACGTTTATATCCTCACTTTTTTACAATTTTGTGTGCGATTTTGTGTTTTTTTATTTTTTTTTAGAGACAATAAATTTTGTTATGCTAAGTTCATTATACAAACAATAACATTTAATAGGATATCTAGTCAAAATGGGGGTTGGTTTGTAACCCGGAAGACTTCTGACTCTCTAACTACGGTCACCCCACACTGGTTTACACTCATTTCTTGTGGGGTCCGCTCACTTTATTTACAGTACAATCATGGAGGAAGGTTTTTTTTGTAAATAAAGGACGTCGTAATGTACTCACTTTGATTCAGCCCCTCATCGTTATGTTTGTTTAACGACATTTGAAATTAGAATAATTTAAATATCATTTACCGTAACGCTTTGGTTGCTTGAATAGAATTTAGGGTAGAACAATACGGAAACAAAATCTGTTGAGATTTTTCAATAATTTCATACTATTTTATAAGTAGGCTCATCTTTTAACATGTGATTGTGACCATCGTGTTAAACTATTGGTCGGATCGTTTTAGAAAGTACTTATGTAAAGCACATGTAAAGGGTTTTCCAAAAAGAGCGCTACCAAAGTTTTTTAAATAAAACAAAACCGGTTTTAGATACCAATGAAGTTCTTTATTCCTGTGAAAGTACGTTCGATGCCATTATGTATGGAACTCGATTTCTTTTGCATGGCCACCACGGGCACGCTTGCAGAAGTCCAGACGCTGAACCCAATTTTCGACGGTTTTCAAGCATAAATCGGCCGATACTGCTGCAATTTCACGTTCGATATTCGTACGAAGTTCATCAATCGTCGCTGGCTTGTTGGCATAGACCATAGACTTGACGTAGCCCCACAGGAAATAATCTAAAGGCGTTAAATCGCACGACCGAGGCGGCCAATCGACTGGGCCATTTCGTGAGATAACACGTTCACCAAACTTGGTTTCCAATAAATTGATTGTGACATTCGCTGTGTGGCTTGTGGCGCCGTCCTGTTGGATCCACATGTCCTCCAAGTCCATATTATCCAATTGGGGCCAAAAATATTCGGTTATCATTGAACGGTAGCGATTCGCATTCACAGTAATGTGCCGGTCTTGATCATCACGGAAGAAGTACGGCCCAATGACGCCGCCGGCCCATAAACCGCAACAAACCGTAATTTTTTCGGGATGCAATGATGACTCATGGATTACGTGTGGATTGCTGTCTGACCAATAACGCATATTTTGCTTATTGACGAAGCCATTCAGCTAGAAATGAGCCTCATCGCTGAAGATGATTTTCCGATGAAAATCCGAATCATTTTCAAGTTGTTGCTCAGCCCAATTAACGAACATACGACACTTATGGTGGTCAAGCGGCTTCTGTTCTTGCGTCAATTTCATCTTGTAAGGATGTAGGCCAAGATCTTTTCGCAAAATTCACCACAACGACGTCACAGAGATGCCCAACGCTTGAGAACGACGTGTGAGAGACACATTTGGGCTTTCTTGAACTGAAGCCTCAGCGGCAGCAATATTCTCGACACTACGGGCACTTCTTTGTCTCACTGGAACGGGAACATTTTGTTCAGTGCCTGTAGATTCAAATTTTTCCACTAGACGCTCAATTGTTGATCTGGTAGGACTATTATGACGACCATAAATTGGACGTAGCGCTCTTAAAGTTGAGGCCACTGACTCCAAATTTCGGTAGTAAATTTTAATAATTTCGACTCGTTGTTGGCTCGTATATCTTTCCATGATGAAATGGCAAACCTTACTGAAGAGAAATGTCGAAAGAGCGGAAAAAAATATGGCGTCGTTTGCTGTCCCTATCGATTCACTTTTGTAGCGTCTCTGTTGAAAACCCCGTGACTAGACAGTGGAAGGGGAGGAGATAAGTTAATATTAGCGGCATTCATGCAAACGTGAAAGCCGAGAACTTTTGCTCAGCGCAAGTTTTCCTCGCACCGTTGCATGAGGCACCAAGTAAAGTTGCTCAGCGTAGTTGTGCTCAAAACCATATCAGCTGACCAAGATGGATACATAAGGTGGTAGCAGTAGCAATTGCATGTATTATGTATGTGTACTTTTTCTACAGTTCTAGTGCTACCACCTTATTTATCCATCCTAGTCAGATGACAACGAAATGTCAAAAGTTTACACGTTTCTCCATCACACGTTTGCGCAGCAAATTTGCCTCGAAAACTTTCCACTTTTGAGCAAGTCGCTTTGTATGGGAAATTTGTTTGTTTTGACGTTTGCTGTGCAAGTTTACGATGTTTTCGAGTTTACGAGGTTCTTTTGAGCTTTCATGAAGACCACTATTGTATTTCATGGCATCCTACTGTGACTCTGAATGTGCTAAAGACTGTCAAAGAAGACTTCGTTTTTGATGTTTATATTTCCCAGGCCTGTAACTTTTAAACGTTTGAGCCAATACTAATAATTTTTTTCTTTTGTGACGTTACCAAATAAAGATGACTAAAACAAACATTGTGGCGTGGGCTATCTCCTACAGTTGCATAGATATTTAGAACCAACAATGTAAAAAGTAAATTTTTATTTTAGGGGTAAACTTTGATTTTGATTTCGGTAATAGCGAAAATGTGGCCGTCGGTGGTGCAATGGTTAGTGTGCGCGGCTCTTGTACATGAGATCCTGCGTTCGAACCCGGCTCTGACCACCTTCAAATTTTCTTTCGGCGGCGGTCACCTCGCATAGTGACGGTGACACTATCGAGTATCTAGCCATCAAAAAGCTTCTCAAATTACCGTTCGGAATCGGCGTAAAACTGTAGGTCCCAATCAGTGAGTGAAAACTGGAAAGCGCACAGGTCAGTGATTGTGAGAAGTTCTCCCTACTCCCTTCATGGGATGTAATGGGAAACCATTTATTTATAACAAGATAACAGAAATTCAGACAGCCCACAACAACTTAAAAATTAAATGCAATTTGTGACAATATCATAACGCCAAAAGTGGGAACGATGGCCGGTTAACCGACACCTAAGAGCCGAAAACCGGCGGCTTGGTTTAGGCATAAAACCGATTAATCGGCTTCGGTTGGAATTCCCTGGTATCTTTGCAATGAGTGAGAATCTGTTCTTGAATCGATTCAACCTAAGTAAAATTAATTTTTGTAGATAATTTTTTAAGGAAATTAATTGAAATAATAATTGAACCTCATCAAGCTGTCGGGCATATTCTTTTGTCCTTAGAAGGTGGATGAGCCAAATACATGGACCAACTGCAAATAGAAACCAAAAGAAGAAAACACCGATTCGATATATTGCATCCTGGTCAGCGTCTGGTTCATAATGGGCGGCTGCAAACAATTATCATGGCAGTAGGTAAAATCCAAAAACCCGGTGAACTGGCTTTGCCTCTCGCCACCGTTCATAATGGAAGTGAATTTAGAAGAACGAAAAAGAACACTTAAACAACCCCTATTTGTTGACGACCCCCGCAGACGTTATAAGGACCACGATTAACGGATATGCACTTGGAATGCAAGAACCCTATATACACTGAAAGAAAAACGCTTCGTCGCATGGACGAAACATTTTCGTTAATGTTTTTACGTTGTTATAGTGAGAAGTGTCGTATATCCGACAATCTTTCATTTCGTTGCTGCAACAACATACTTGTTGTCCCTGTAACAATTTTAGTTACTTTGAGTTTTGTAGAAAAATGGGTTGAAAATTAAAAAAAAAGTAAAGGCATGAGTTTTAAACTACTGACATTTGGTCTATCTCTAACGTTTTATAGTTTATATTTATTTATTTTGGAGGTTTGTCAACATTTTTAGTTGACGAAACAATTTCATTTTTGTAACGAAACTAATTTTTATGAACCAACCCATAGCCTCGGGAGGCAGACAATAATCGTATTTTCCACACGATCGGCAACTCACAGTTTCACACGATCGGCAACTCACATGCTATGTTTGATAATACGTGCGTGCGTCCGGTTTTGCCTACCACTGGTATAGAGAGAGAAGCAGTCGAAAAAATGAGGGAGCGTAAAAGAGAGGCCAGCAAGAAAAAATGTTGAGTGTGAGTGGTGGGTCACATACACTGTTGCCACAGGGATAATTGTTTAATTACCAGAATTTTCCAAAAAAGTTACCAAAAATTACCAAATTTTTAGAAAATTGTATTTAGAACATTAAATGTTTATTTAAAATAATTCGTTGCAGAAAATCATATCACATACATACATACATACAGCAATAAAAAATAAATAAATAAATGGTTTCGCATTACATCCCATGAAGGGATCGAGGAGAGCGTCACACAACCAGTGAGCAATGTTCTTTCGAGTTTTATACTCACTGATTGGGACCTATGGTTTTACAAAAGAAGCTTTTCATCATCATTCATCAATATAAAGATTAAAAAAAACATCCAAAAGCAAAATATAAAATATGGCATAACAAAACATAATCTTCACTTTCTTTGCATTTTATTGCCTTTCAATTGCAATGCAAAATTATTTAGTGCACAAGTATTCTAACACTTTTATATTCAGACCAATCAAAGCACAAAGAGTTCGTTAGTGCGAAACAGACTAATAATATATTCGGTTATTTAGTGCGAACGACGACAAGCGCGTATTTTGGTTAGGTCCATAATCATTCAATTCTCCCAAATAGTGTTGCCACTGCTTCATGTTTTCTTCTGCTTGTAAGTAACATTTTAGATCACATTTCGTCAAATTTTCTTATAGAAGTATGACATCAAATGCTTCTTCTTATACTAATTATTTCATTTCAAAAGGTTACCAAAATGAATAAAATGTTACCATGTTACCAATTTTGATTGGATATTACCAACTGTGGCAACCGTGGTCACATACTCATCTTAAATCAGTTCAATTGCAACAATCGAAAGTGGTAGACATATTTCTACGCCGGAATAATTTAAATAAATTTGTTAAAATGGACTATTTAGTTATATTTAGTAATAATCTTTTATTGTGAAAACCAAATTGTATGAATTTATGTGTTTGTTGTGATCGTTTGTGTAAATTGAATATTTATATATCACATAGATAAATAAACAGAATTCAAGGAGCAACACGACAGCAAAGAAAGTGACGCATCGATAGCAGAAAAACTACCCCGAAATACATATATAACTGAACATTTGTGTGAGTGTATGCGCGTGACGGTACACGTCGCAACAAAATGTTCGTGTTTTTGTGTCAAACGAATCCAATGGAAATTTTAAAAAATTTGGTTAAAAGAAATAAAAGAGCAGTGGAAAAAAATGCTTACAGAGCGATCACTGGCTTAATGACGGGGAGATTTGGCGCTACAATTAAATATCAAAACACAATAACAATTGCATGATTTAACAAAACAATCATGTGGTTCTATGTTAACGGAGTAGAGCATAGGGGAGTAGAGCTTATGTTCATGGCAAATACAGACATAAATATGTACATATCTTAAATAGAAATTTTAAGAATAAATTCCTCGTATATGTTTTTAATTGCAGGACATGAATATAACGGCCACAATAACACTCAACCCCTCGACTACCACAATCTTCGCCAGACGAGTGTTTCAACATGGAATGAAAACCAAAATTCAAAAAATGTTTAACAAAACACCTGCAATGTAAAACTAACAGTATATTTATGTACAATTGTCAATAAATAATTTCAAACACACTTCAAAACCTTCATTGCAGCAATGAAACAAAACCATTGTAGTAATGAAACATATTCATTACAACAATGACTCAAATTCGTTGCACTAATGAAACAAATTCATAGCAGCAATGAAAAAATTCATTGCAGCAATGAAGCCAATTCCTTGCAAGATCGATACCTATTCATTGCAACAATGAAACAAAATCATTGCAATAACGATATAAATTCGTTGCAATAATGAAGCAAATTCATTGCAGCAACAAACTTACTTTCACCACAATAACGAACAATTTGTAGTTGATGAACACATTTTCATAGCGGGAATGAAACTTGTACGATTACAGAAGTTGTTGGTGTGATGAACATTTTTATCCGTGTGACGATGCTTTTCCCTTAAGTGTAGATCCGGTGAAAATATCCAATTGACAGATGTCCTCCAAACTTATGAGCCTGACAATACCACTATCCTGGAAATGCGATGGACAGGAGAAGGCTGCACAAGAAAAAGAAACTGCGATATACTACAGTTGCCGTGAGAAAAAACATGAATTTACTTGCAGATTTGTAGTTGACAAAAGACTGCGACATCTAGTCTCTAGGTTCAATCCTGTGAGTGAACGTATAGCCACAATCCGCATAAAAGCGAAACATTTTTATATTTCCCTAATTTGTGCGCATGTCCCGACAGAAGAGAAAGATGATGATGCAAAGACATATTCTATGAGCTCCTAGACGAAACGTATGACCGCTGCCCTTGCCAAGATATTAAGATTGTACTAGGAGATTTTAATGCTAAAGTAGGCAGGGAGAATGTGTTTCATCCAACTATTGGTAATTTCAGTCTAGATGCTGACAGTTCCGACATCGGTACGGGACTGATTGACTGAGAAATCGGAAAGCTGCAATTACCACAGCCTACTCAAAGAAGCTCTCGCAATTTTTGGCACAGAACCCACCCTCTCCCGATGACGACCTTGAAGCGCAGTGGAAACCCATTTCCGACTCTATAAAAACTGCCACAACAACCGTACTTGGTTTTGAAAAACCGCTTCGCAACAAACCATGGTACGCTGAAGAGTGTCCCATAGCAAATGATGAAAAGAACGATGCACGTATGGCAATGCTTCAGTCAATTGCCACGTGTGTTGCGACTGAGCGGTATAGGGAAAAAAGAAAGGGAGTAAACCATCTCCTTAGGCGAACGAAACAGCAGTGAGAAAATTGAGACATATAGAAGGAATAACGAAACCCGAAAATTTTATCAAAAAATCAAAAACGGAACTAATGGACATGGTTCAGGGCCCCCCTTCTGTAAAGACAAGGACGGAAATCTCGTCGCAGATGTGCAGAGCATGTTGGGAATAGGGAGAGATAATGTTTCTGCGCTACAAGTTACCGACGGAGCTGTTTAAGGCTGGTGCTTGCATCAGCTCATTAGCAAAACTTGGTTAGATGAATGCATGCCCGGCGATTGGAGTCTCAGACTACTTTGTCCCAGATTTAGAAAAGGTGACCCGAGTATAAGTGCCAACTACGGTGGAATAAGCTTTTTATCCACAGCATATACTGTTCTATCGAGTGAAATATGCGAAAGACTAAAAGCAATTATCGCTGACCTGATTGGCTCATACCAGTTTGGCGTTAGGCCTGGAAAATCGACAACCGACCAGATTTTCACGCTACGCCAAATCCTGGAGAAGACCCACTAAAGACAAATCGACACCTATCATATATTTGTCGATTATAAGGCGGCATTCGATAGCCCGATACGGGGGAAACTCTACGGGTCAATGTCTGAGCTTGGTATTCCTGCAAAACTCATACGCTTTGGCAGGATGACCTTGACGAACAGCACATCCTCAGTGAAAGTTGGTAAGGATCTTACCGAACTAAGCGAGGCCTCAGGAAAGGCGACACCCTATCGTGCGATCTCTTTAACATCTTAATGAAGATCATTGTGAGAAAAGCTGCAGTCAACATGAATAAAACCATCAGCAGCAAAAGTCACATGCTGCTCGCGTATGCTGATGATATCATTACTATTGGGCGCACAGTTAGAGAAGTTACTGCGGCGTTTTCGAGAATTGAGAGGGAGTCAGCAAAAGTGTGTCTGACAGTAAATGAGGACTAGACAACATTAATGGTTTCAACGAGCAGGGCCTCCACGCGATTGGACCAAAACGTGAACGTTAATAACCGTTCTGATTTCGAGGTGGTGGACGAATTTATATAACTCGAATTTATATAACCGTAAAAAAAGACGTCTTGGGACGACGTTTAGGGCTAAGGAATTACTTTAGAGAGAAAGCCCTCTCTCGAGTAACAAAAGTTCAACTAGACCAGACTCTCATACAACCTGTCTTGCTTCATGGCGCAGAGTCCTGGGTCTTATCGCAAGTAGACAAAAAATCTGTAGGAGTCTTCGAGAGAAAAATACTCCCCGCATAGCTGCAAGTATGGGCGACGCTTGAACCATGAGCTGTATGAGCTTAAACTCGATATTGATATAGTTAAGCTGATCAAAATAACGCGATTGCGCTGGCTAGGCCATGTCAGTAGAATGGATGAAGACGAACCAGCACGATGGGTTTTTGAAACCGAACTCGAAGGAAGACGTAAAATATGTAGACCAAGACGAAGCTGGAGGGATCAGATTGACGAATCCCTGCGTACACTTGGTATTATCAACTGGAGATATAAAGCAAAAGATCGAACTGGTTGGAGAAATATTTTATCTTCGTTTTGTAAGGTGCCTGACCTCCCGGGGTTGTTCGAGACCAGATACGTAAGTAAGTAATTGAAAGAAATATTAAGAAAAACTAATTAAGATTATGCCCAATGAATGGTCAAATAAAATTTTCACTGATTTCCTAAAAATCTACACTGAAAGGAAAACGCTTTGTCGCATAGATGAAACATTTTCATTAATGTTTTTACATTGCTGTAGTGAAAAATCTCGTATATCCGACAATTTGGTAGTCGCTGCAACGAAAAGTTTTATACTTGATTTCTTTGACAATTTTTCATTTCGTTGCTGCAGTAACTTACTTTTTGCTTCCACAACAATTTTATTTAATTTAAATTTTGTAGAAAAATGGTTTAAAAATTAAAAAAGGTAAAGGCATGAGATTTAAATATTGATATTTGGGTTATTTCTTAATTTCTATAGTTTATTTTTATTATTTGTTTATTTTGGAGTTTTGCAAAACTTTTAGTTGACGAAACAATTTCGTTATTGCAACAAAATTAATTTTTTTGAAGGTATAAAGAGAAAAGCTGTCGAAAGAAGCATAAAATAAAGGCCAGTAGGAGAAAATGGTGAGCGTGAGTGGTGGGTCACGTACACATCTTAAAACAGTTCCTTTCAGCAACCGAAACAGTCTAATTAGTTATTAGGATAAAATAAATAAAAGAACTTTACTTTACTTTTATTGACTATATTACAACCTCATGAGGTCAGACGTCTTACACATATTAATTAAACAAACAAATTTCAACATATTCTTCCAACTGGCTCTATCCTTCGCCTTTTCTCGCCAGTTGGTAACACCAAGGATACGGAGGAATTCTTCTGCCTGGTCTTTCCAGCGGAGTCTTGGTCGTCGTCTTTTCCTGCTTCCATCGGGTACGTTATCAAAAATCTTTCGCGCTGGCTCATCTTCATCCATTCTGATAACATGGCCTAGACATCGCAATTGGCACACTTTGATTCGTCTAGCTATAGAGATAGAATAGAGATTATATAGCTCTGCGCTCCAGCGACGTCGGTACTCGCCGTTTTCCCTAACATGACCATATATTTTACGGAGAAATTTTCTCTCGAAAATTCCCAGGTGCTTTTCATCCGCTTGCGATATGACCCAAGTTTCAGAGCCATATGTCAAGACAGGTAAAATGAGAATCTGATATAGCTGGACTTTTGTCCGTCGAGAGAGGGCTTTGTTCCTAAACTGCTTGCTGAGCCCAAAATAACATCTATTTGCAAGCACATTTCTCCTATCTATCTCCAGGCTGACGTTGTTGTCCTTGTTCACGGCGGATCTAAGGTAGACGAATTCATCTACCACTTCAAAATTAAATCGGTTGTCAACGTTCAAGTGCGGACCAAGTCGAGAGGTTTCTCTAGTCGTTGACACCATCAATTTTGTCTTGCCCTCATTAATAGCAAGACCCACATTCGCTGATTCCTTTTCGATTCTTGAAAATACTGCAGTAACCTCTCGCAAATTTCGCCCAAAGATGTCTATGTCGTCAGCATATGCCAGCAACATATGGCCTTTCGTGCTAATGGTCTTCTTCGTATTTACTGCAGCCTTTCTCATTATTATCTCCATTAAGATGTTGAAGAGATTGCACGAAAGTGTGTCGTCTTGTCTAAGTCCTCGCTTGGTACAGAATGGTTCAGTGAGGTCTTTCCCCACTTTCACTGCTGATTTGGTGTTGGTCAGCGTCATTCTACAGAGGCGGATCAGTTTTGCCGGAATTCCTAGTTCAGACATAGCTTCGTACAGTTTTCCCCGTATGGGGCTATCGAAAGCAGCTTTGTAATCGACAAAAAGGTGGTATGCATCGATTTGCTTTTCGTGGGTCTTTTCCAGGATTTGGCGTAGCGTGAATATTTGGTCAGTTGTGGACTTGCCTGGTCTAAAACCACACTGATAAGGTCCAATCAGGTTTTTAATAATTGGCTTTAGTCTTTCACATAATACGCTCGACAAGACCTTATACGCGATGGATAAAAGACTGATACCGCGATAGTTGGAACAGACACACGGATCACCCTTTTTGACTACAGGACATAATACACTGAGACTCCAGTCGTCGGGCATAGATTCCCCCAGCCATATACCGCATATCAGTTGATACATGTGGGCTATCAGTCCTTCGCCACCTGCCTTAAAAATTTCAACGGGTAGGACATCCGCACCAGCGGCTTTATTATTCTTCAGGCGGGAGATCGCCGTTCTTATCTCGTCTTGGTTGGGGGGGGGGGGGGGGGGGTACAATCTATACTATCTTCCACTATCATTACCTCCAGATCTTCAGTGGAAGAATCTGATTGGACTAGTGCTGAAAAGTGGTCTCTCTACATTTTGAGCACACACTGCTTCTCAGTCACCAAATTCCCATTCTCGTCTTTGCAGGAGGGCAGCCCATTATTAGGCCCGTTGGTCGATCTTCTTACCCTCTGGAAAAACTTTCGCGATTCACCATTCATCCTGCACATTTCGGTTCTTTCACTCTCTCTCTCTGCTCCCACTGCCATTTTTTCCTCCCTTCTCAGCCTCTTGTACCGCTCACTCATAGCACGCGTTGTAACTGACTGTTTCGTTGCCATACGTGCAGCGTCTTTTTCATCAGTTGCAATGCGACATTCTTCGTCGTACCATGGCTTATCCTTCTGCGGTTTTTGATAGCCAAGTTCAGTCATTGCAGCGATTTCCAAAGAATGGGAGATGTGCTTCCACTGCGCATCTGGGTCTTCGGGAGGGGGGGGGGGGTATTCTGCTCCAGCAGGAGAGAGAGTTTTGTCGCTAGGACATTGATATCTCCGGTATTTGCAGCTTGTCAATATCCAGCTTTTCCTGTGTTCGGCTCCGTACGTTTTTCGCCCTGCTCAATCTCGTGCGAACTTTCGCAGCCACCAGGTAATGATCCGAGTCGATATTGGCACCTCGAATCACACGTACATCCATTACACCAGAAGAGTGCCTGCCATCCATTACCAAGTGATCAATCAGGTTCTTCGACCGTTACCGCTACTAACTACCATGTTCTTTGCAGCGGCGAAGTCTATCAGTCTTATTCCATTATCGGAGGTGGTATCATGTAGACTGTGATTGCCGATGGTTGGTCGAAAGACACTTACCTTTCCTAATTTGGCATTAAAATCGCCTAGAATAATCTTAATGTCGTGGTCAGGGCAGCGCTCAAATACTTCCTCCAGGCGCTCATAAAATGTTTCTTTGACCTCATTATCTTTATCCCCTGTCGGTGGTCACACAAATTAACGAGATGTTGACATATTTCGCTTTGATGCGAATTGCGGCTATGCGGTCACTCACTGGGTTGAACCTTGAAACTAGGTTTCGCAGTCTCTTGCCTACTATAAATCCGCACCCAAATTCGTACTTACGCTCATGGCAGCTGTAGTAAATATCGAAGTTTTACTTTCTGGTGCAACCATATCCTGTCCATCGCATTTCCTGGATCGCTGTGATGTCAGCTTTATATTTTCCGAGGACATCCGCCAGTTGGAAAGTGGCACCAGTCCTGTATAACGTTCGAACATTCCAGGTACATATCCTTAATTCATGTTCCTTATAACGTTTGCGAGGTCGTCAGCAGTTGGGGGGTTTCTTTGCTCATCATATTTTCTGTGTATTTTCATTGCCGATATAACGGTGGCGGGAGCCAAACCCAGCCCACCGTGGTTTGCATTTTATCTACTGCCAGGATGATTATGTTTCAGCCGCCCATTATGGATCAGACGCTGACCAGAATGCAGTGTGTCGAAACTGGATTTTGGTTTCATCAATTTTGATCAGCCGTAGGCCAGTGGTGTTGGCTCATCCGCCTTCAAAGGACAGAAGAATATGTCCACTACTTCGAAGAGCTTCAGTGACAGGGTCACCTAATAATCCTGAGACGTATCAGTGATTGCATTACCACTCAGGTTGCTCATTCGATTCGCCTTCTCACTTTAGCTAGCTAACGGAGGTTTCCGATAAGCCATTGCCCAGGACATACTGCGTGGAAGTAGTGAGCTGCTTGGACTGCCCAATGAAGAAATCATTTCTGGCCACTCCCAAGTGAATGGTTGTTATCAGAAACTTTCCACCTCCAAGGACAGTTGAAGAAAATGCTTAAGAGCGATCACTGGCTCAATGACCTGGAAATTTGGCGCACCAATTGAATCACAGAACCCTCAACACAACAACAATTGCATGATTTAAGAAAACAATGACGTGGTTCTATGTTAAAGGTAGGTTTGAACATAGATCAACTGCTGTGATGAAACTCTTGGGGAGAAGAGTATGGCATAACTTTTTAACAGTAACTGCAAATTCAAAATTGCTTGGCATTTATCCGTCTTTTAGAGTACATCATTAGTTTTTTAAAGTTTCATAGGAGTTTTTAAAAGATATAAAGTGTTATTTACAAAATTTACCCAAAATTTATGAAAAAATGTAATACCTGGTACCTTATTGAGAAAAATCATTGCCAAACCTGGTGGTTTGTGTATATCATATAAAAGCTTGGACGTTTAGCTTCAAAAATGTTGACTTATAAACTAAGAAATTCGTGGTTATTGACCGAGTTTTAAGTAAAATTCAAAAAACGTCCGGAATACCCGATGTTTGGGGGAAATTTGACTTGTGCGACTTCTAAACCTCTTCCGAAAAATCTGAAAAAAATCTCAAAAATACTTTACCCTATAAGCTTTCCAATCGTGCTTGAGCAACCATGAAAATCAAAAAAGAAAATTTTTTTGGGACACCATAATTTACATATCCTAATTAGAAATCTTACTATTCAGTTCATAAGCAATGCAGAGCAATTAAAAAAAACTATTTTTGAACATTATACTCGTAACTACCTCAAGAGAAATCTCTTATAATATCCTACAATAATATATACTTCTTTTATTTATTTTACCAGGTACTTTTTTATGTTTTACTTTACTTAATTTTATTTTATTTTAATTTCTTTAAAGCAACGACTGATTTCCAATTCAATTTTTATCAGTTAAACGTTTACTTTTAATCTATATTGTATTAATTTTAATTTTACTTTTGAAAACACGTTAAATACAATCACTAAATTGGTAAAAATTGATTGTAAGTAACACATACTAAATTCTGTACTATAATTATAAGATTTTAAGTCTGGTTGTGCAGGATGTTACAAATAAATATATAAATCATAAATTCCACATATACAATTCCATAATAACAATCAACCCCTCGACTACCGCGATCTTCACCAGGCGAGGTTTTGAACATGGAATGGATATAATATTTGTACTTAGCAAATTAAGACCATTTTCGAAACAAAAATTAATTTTTTTTTATCAAAACACCTGCAATGTAAAAATAACAGTGTATTTATGTACAATTGACAATTAATAATTTCAAACACACTTCAAAAAATTCACTGCAGCAATGAAACAAAATCATTGTGGTAATGAAACAAATTCATTGCAACAAGGACTCAAAGTCGCTGGACCAATGAAACAAATTCATAGCAGCTATGAAACAAATTCATAGCAGCAATAAAACAAATTCATTGCAGGAACGAAATAAATTCATTGCAAACACGATACTTATTAATTGCAACCATAACAAAAATTCATGGCAACAGTGAAAAAATGCATTGCAACAATGAAACAAATTCATTGCAGTAACATCCATACTTTCAGCGCAGTGACGAACAATTTGCAGTTGATGAACACATTTTCGTAGATCAAATGAAAATGTTCGTTAGCTCACTTTCGATGACAAAACTTGTTGAGGTGATGAACATGTTCAGCCCTGTGATAATGCTTTTCCGTTCAGTGTATTCTATTTAGTTAGGCCTTTTTGGTCCGTTTTCATCATAGGTAGGTAAGTAGGCATTTTCCTAAATCTTCAGAGTCTGTTTATTATAACGTATTTGTCATTGTTTATGATTTAAACGGAGGGGTTTTGTGATATGAACATCATTCACTTATAAATTAATTTCGCCGTTTTCTATATACTACGTGAATTTTTTTATTCGATTGAAAAGAAAATTTAATTAGTTGTGGAATAAAATATCCGTCAAATGGCCCCCTCCGCTCTGATAACAGGCCATTACTCTTTTGAAGAAATTTTCCATGAGTTTGTCACAGAGATATGCGTGTATCTCACCGCTGTCACGTTGGATCTCGGATTTGAGCTCAGGAATTGTTTCTGGTTTATTCGCATAAACCCGAGATTTAACAAGACCAGAAAGAAAGAAATCGGACGGCATTAAATCGCATGATCAATGAAATGAAACAAATGAAACAGCAGCAATGAAACAAAATGCATTGTGGTAATGAAACAAATTCATTGCAACAAGTACTCAAAGTCGTTGGACCAATGAAACAAATTCATAGCAGCTATGAAAAAAATTCATAGCAGCAATATAACAAATTCATTGCAGGAACGAAATAAATTCATTGCAAACAATACAGCAATATAACAAATTCATTGCAGGAACGAAATAAATTCATTGCAAACACGATACTTATTCATTGCAAAAATCACAAAATTGCATTGCAACAGTGAAAAAATGCATTGCAGCAACATCCATACTTTCAGCGCAGTGACGAACAATTTGCAGTTGATGAACACATTTTCGTAGATCAAATGAAAATGTTCGTTAACTCACTTTCGATGACAAAAGTTGTTGAGGTGATGAACATGTTCAGCCCTGTGACAATGCTTTTCCGTTCAGTGTATTCTATTTAGTTAGGCCTTTTTGGTCCGTTTTCATCATAGGTAGGTAAGTAAGCAGTTTCCTAAATCTTCAGAGTCTGTTTATTATAACGTATTTGTCATTGTTTATGATTTAAACGGAGGGGTTTTGTGATATGAACATCATTCACTTATAAATTAATTTCGCCGTTTTCTATATACTACGTGAATTTTTTTATTCGATTGTAAAGAAAATTTAATTAGTTGTGGAATAAAATATCCGTCAAATGGCCCCCTCCGCTCTCATAACAGGCCATTACTCTTTTGAAGAAATTTTCCATGAGTTTGTCACAGAGATATGCGTGTATCTCACCGCTGTCACGTTGGATCTCGGATTTGAGCTCAGGAATTGTTTCTGGTTTATTCGCATAAACCCGAGATTTAACAAGACCAGAAAGAAAGAAATCGGACGGCATTAAATCGCATGATCTTGGTGGTCAGTTGACATCAGCTTTTCTTGAGATAATTTGATGTGGAAATCGGTTCCGCAATAAATCGATTGTTTTCTGAGCGGTGTAGCAGGTGGAACCGTCTAGCTGAAACCACATGTCGTCCAGATCCATCCTGTTCAGTTGAGGCCACAAAAACTCCGCTATAATGTTCTTGTAGCAAATGCCGTTCACAGTCACTGCAATTTCGGCTTCATGTTCAAAAAACATAGGCCCATTCACGCCGCTTGACCAATATCCGCTGAAGGCAGTTGCTCCTTGTGGGTGCATTTGTTTCTCATGGATTGCATGAGGATTTTCTGAAACCCAAATTCGACAATTATGTGTATTCACGAAGCCATTTGCGTTGTTTGAAAAATTGGCATTGACTCCACTTTGCCCCATTACCCATTTAACGAATTGCCGGAGCTTTCCATGGTCTGCTGGTTTGAGCTCCTCAGCAAGCTGAAATTTGTACGCTTGGAGGTGGAGGTCTTTCGTCAAAATTCGGGGGATGGGGGTATAAATCATTTTCTACTAAAGCGGGTCTTTGGAACAATTTCGTTTTAGGGAAATTGAGTGATGTATGGGTGACTAGTGAGCACCTTAACTGCCTTTATTTTGCGAATAATAATTTTTACTAAAACTTAGGTTAACATTGAGTGTCATGGTCACACCAGTTCTTTTACCTTCTGTACAAAACCATAAAATTACTACTTGTTTTTTAAACTTTTGTTTTTACCGATATCTGTTATTGATTTTACCCACAGAGTAATATTAGCAAGAGTTTGCAGCAGCTGTTTTATGTAGTAGCACAGTCCGTGGAAGACTTGGAAAACGTATAGAGAATGAGAGAAACCTTTAATTTTAACAATTTGCGTGTTAAGCCCGGTATTCAGTTTTTATGAAATTTTCGTTGCCATAAGAAGTACATACATAAAAAATATCGAAAATTTCATGAACCGAAAATTTCGCTCACTTTCCATTTGCTTGGTACTCAGCTCCCTGCGAAAATTTCGTAGGCTAATTCAAGTACAGGGTTGTTATTCGTACGAAAACAATTGTTTGATTATTGTTTGGGACCGTAATTTGAACATATCGATAATTTTAGCAATCAGAACGAACACCACGTGGGTTAAAAATTAAATGGAGCGCGTAGATGAATTACAAATGAAATATGTGCAGCAAGGTAAATCAAAGATAGGTGGTAACTCTCCGCAACATTATTTTACGATTAGAGATAAATGGTAAAATTTCTTACGAAAATTTCGCAAGAACTGAATAAGGGGCTTTAATTGGGATCTCAACCAATAATTTTACTCGAACACTTCAATACATTTTGTTTTTTCACTGAATATCCATTTTTTTAATTTCTTCTCAGCTTCGGCTTAACACACGGCTGCTAAATAATGAAAATACAAGGTGGCGCAAAAGTAAACTTCCGATGTTTTTTGGCTGTAATTTAAAAAAAATTAAAAACTTTGATTCTTCTTGTGGATTATTTTTATTTGGACTTTTAATTTTTTTTACATCAAGTCGAGAATATGATGTCATGTAAATGGCCGCCGCCACAGATGATTGTCATTTGAGTCCTTTTTATGGCATTTTCCATCACTTTGGCCAAAACTTCCGGCGATACGTCCTCACATTCTTGACGGATATTGTCTTTAAGAGCTGCAAGAGTCTGGGGCTTGTTGACATGAACCCGCGACTTCAAAAAGCCCCGCAAAAAGAAGTCTGGAGCTGTCAAATCAGGCGATCTTGCTGGCCAGTGCAAATCGCCAAAACGGGAGGTTAGGCGCCCGGGAAATGCATCCTTCAGCATATCGGTTGTGGCACGTGCAGTGTGTGCCGTTGCACCGTCCTGTTGGAACCACATGTTTTCCAATCCCAATTCATCAAGTTGCGGCAAAAAGAACTCGTTGATCAGTGCTCTGTAGCGTGGCACGTCGTCTGGTCGATGTCGACGGCGCATCCATGACATCCTCGGCGACAGCAGCAATATTCTCTGCAGAACGGCTACTCCGGGGCTGCCACGCCTGGCAGTATCTCGTGTTGTGCCAGTATCTTCGAGGCGAGCGGCTAAACGTCGCAGTGTTTCACCAGTAGGCGTTGGACGGCCAGGGAATCTGCGACGAACTTCACGTTGTGCCAAAGTCACCGACCGATTATTGGTCAAATAAATAGTCAGCAATATTCCGCGTTCTGGAGCAGTGTAGCGTAACATTGTTTATTAACGTGTATTTCGCATGTGTTTACTACACAAATGTCAAAACAGAACTGACATTAGGAGCCAATCGCAAAATTTATAGCATTTTCTGATAGGAGGATTACTTTTGCGCCACCTTGTACTACCACGCAACCCAGTCACCAATCACCGGCTCTTCTTTGAAAGCATCTTCTCTATAAGTTCTCCAAGTACTAACTTGATCAGTTGTCTCATCGATACCCCTTGATTTTAACGCAGGTTGCAGTAAATATCATGTTATGTTTTGCATATCTAGCTGAGCTGTAAATGAATCATGATTTTTTTAATTAATTCCCGAATCATACATGCACTAAATTGGCAAAATTTTGAATTAATTCTTTTCATCAAAAAAAGAATTGAATGAGATTTGAATCAATTCATATGTATTGGTCAAAAATTAATTGCAATTCATTTCGAATTCAAATCAATTTTCAAAATGAATTGCAATTCGTTTCCAATTGAAATGAATTTGCCAAATGAATTGCAATATATTTCCAATTCAAATGAATTGCAAACCATTTCCAATTCAGTTGAATTTGGCAAAATGAATTGCAATTCATTCCCAATTCAATTGAATTTGTCAAAATGAATTGCAATTCATTCCCAATTCAATTGAATTTACAATTCAAGTGAATTTGCCAAATGAATTGCAATACATTTCTAATTCCAATGAATTGCAATTAATTTTCAATTCAATTCAATTTGTCCAAATTAATTGCAATTCATTTCCAATTCAAATGAATTTTGCAAAATGAATTGGAATTCATTTCCAATTCAATTGAATTTGGCAATATGAATTGTAATTAATTTCCAATTTATTTGAATTAATTGATTTTGAAAAGAGAGTAGTTTAAATAAATGTAGAGTATGCATTACTCTCGTTTTGTTATCCAACTCATTTTTCTATATCAAAGAATGCAAGCATTACTCTCTTTTTGCATATCACCTGGTTGAATTAATTCAAAATCAATTCAATTCAAATGAATTGCAATTAATGTTTCCAAATTCATTTGCATTGGAAATGAATTGCAATTCATTTTGCCAAATTGAATTTAATTGGAAATGATTTGCGATTCAGTTTGCAAATTAATTTTTTAATTTTTGCCAAATTCATTTGAATTGATTCAAATTTCATTCAGTTCTTTTTTTTTGTGTTGTGAACGATGTCGAATTGATGTTTTCGGGATTTCGGCGTAACTCTCGTTTACAGCAGCAATGTTGTCAAGAGACCGACTGGTACGGAAATTTGTTGGTCATTCGAAGCGTGACACATTAGGTGCACACACGTTTGCGAGCGTTCTCAGCATAACTTCTTGTAATAAGTTTTCACAATTTTAACGCGTTGTTTTTTCGGAATATGCTCCATTTTTAATAATCGGAATAGAGACATGTGACAACTGCCAAATTTGAGAGTTGCCACTTGCACAAAGAAAAATTACAATAAATTTAAATAGCGCAATCTTACTGAGACACCCTTCCGCAGTAAATTCTTGTTCATAAAAACCATATGGTCTTCCTGAAACTTAAATTGTTGCTAAATTAGTTTGAGCGTATCCGCAAGCACCAAATATTTCATATTTCTAGAGGTTTTGAGCGAATGAATCGACTGAGATTGTTGAAGTGGTTAGCCTTTGACTCAAACTCGTGAGTGAGTTCCGATTAGAATTCCTAGAGAAATTGGGATAACTATTCATCAATTTTTATAATTTCTCCGAATGGTGATAATTTATAATAAATAAATAGTTTCCCATTACATCCCATGAAGTGATAGGGAAGAGCTTCTCACAATCACTGAGATGTGCGCTTTCCTGTTTTCACTCACTGATTGGGACCTACAGTTTTACACCGATTCCGAACGGTATTTTGAGAAGCTTTTTCATGGCTATATACTCGATAGTGTCGCCGTCACTATGCGAGGTGACCGCCGCCGAAAGAAATTTTAAGGTGGTCAGAGCCGGGTTCGAACCCAGGATCTCATGTACAAGAGGCGCGCACATTAACCATTGCACCACCGACGGCCACAACGTGATAATTTATGCAATTAGAATAAAGAAGTTTCGAGAAATAATACCTAATACCATAGAATCCACGATGTTTATTTAGTCCTAATCCACACCGGGGATCATGTGTCGCCGAAGACACGAGTTCGTTGGAGAGGGTGAGGGAGGGAAGAAGAAAGAAGAGGGGTACGGTGTCGCCAGTAATCGGAGACACGTTTTGGTGTTGTCCTTAAGTGAAGTTGGCTGCATATTGATTTTGACAATTTTGACATTCTGTTTTATTATTATTCGTTTTTTGTAGTGATTAGTCAAAAATCTGTTATTAGTTGTAATTTGTACTGGAAAAATTTGAAACATTAAAAAACAAAGTTTGTTTTTGGTTTTTTTACATCCTTAATATAGTTTACAATTTGCATTGAATAAATTGTACGTATTAATGGATTAGTATATTTTTGTGTTTATTTGTTGTGTTTTAAATGTGAAGTGGTTTGTTATTTGAAAATAAAAAATTGTGTGCGAAAATAAATTTATGCAAATTTTTTTCCAAAATTTTAGCATTTTAAAAAAAGAAACCGTTAAAAAAAATTTAAGCTTAAGAATGGCAAATTGGAGGCAAGAAGAAACAGAGAAATTGATTCTGTTGGTGCAGCAAAACCCCTGCTTGTACAATGTTCGGAGCTTGGAATATTTAGACAGGGAGAAGAAGGCCAAGGGTTTCAACGATATATTGGAGGAAATGGAGGAGTCGATGGTAGACCTGACAATGGAGAAGTTGAAAACCAAGTGGAAGAGCTTGCGGTCGCAATACATGCGGGAACTGCGGCAGACTAAACAATCGAAAAAAAGTGGAGCCGGTATAACCGATATTTATATGCCAAAGCTGTGGTGCTTCCACCAGCTTTCGTTTCTTTCGAGCCATGTGGAACAAAGAGCAAGTGAGGATAATGTAGGTGCAGTAGGAATAAAATCCTCCGGTCACAATGAAAGAAATAAGGGTAGATCCAGAAACGGTAAGTTCATGC
The DNA here is from genome assembly GCA_963931995.1 of Phaonia tiefii. Taxonomy (NCBI): domain Eukaryota; kingdom Metazoa; phylum Arthropoda; class Insecta; order Diptera; family Muscidae; genus Phaonia; species Phaonia tiefii. The sequence continues at coordinate 36,761,607 of OZ008370.1, read as the reverse complement.
AGGCTTGTGAGAAAAAATAGTTTATTTTTATGTTTGTTTACAGGAAACATGTGATGCATCGTGCAGTAGTGAGAAAACACCCATGAAGAGACAAAAGGTACGGTATCAAAATTACACTAAAAACATTTTTAATTTCAAAAGTTCTTTTACTTTTTTAGAAAACCAGTACATATCAAAATTTTTCGGAAAAAATCGACGTCTTCCAAAGCACCATGTCGTCCTTGAAGAAGAAACAATTTAGCTGGTTGGGGGAGCGAGTAGTGGATACACTAAATAAAATTAGGCCTGAACTGCAAGAAGATGGTGCCTGGCAAATTCAGTGCCTATGTAGAAAACTTCTTACTGAAGGACAGAAGGCAGATACAGGATCTACATCAACCATACAAGACAGTGCCTCTACATCAACCACACAAGACAGTACCTCAACATCAACGTATGATATTGTACAACAATCAATGGATGGTTTGTTTGAAGACGATGATTTCATTTACTTTTAATTTTTTTTCCATGTATGTGTATATTCAGCAGAGCTGTAAACAATTCTTTTTTTAATTAATTCCACTGTGCAACTCGATATTTGGGGGTGCATAATTCCTGCACCAAATGATTACCCTAGATGGATATAGTCAAACCCCCAAAATGCAGAACGCTGTGTAGGTACACTTTTTTTCTACGGGTCGTCAAAGTTTTAATTTGGCGGGCCGATATTGTTGAAAAAAATTAAAAATTGAGGTACAAATGATTTATTAAGCTTGTTCTGGTGAACAGATCTCTTCAATGAAATTCAACAAGGATTATTTTCGTAGAACATTTAAAGGACGTATTTTAAATTTAAAAGGGTCATTTCCATCCTCTGTTCAAGTATTTGCAAAAAAGTGCACTTAAATGGGCAGCTACAAGGTCAATATGTTGTATGGATTTATTGAGCAACTATTTTCACTTACGGCCTACGAAGACGAAAATCCTGTATGTTAACTTTGTATATGTCCTTTTGGTCCTTTTTTAAAAGCAGGTAGTCAAATCTTCACTAAAATGAGCAGTTAGAGTGACAAAATGTACCACAAATATGTTGAAGATAAGATTCCACTAGGGGTTGCCGAAGACCGGTATCCTTCATCTTTAATATTTTGGCCCATTTAGTCCTTTTTTTTAAAAAACTTAAAAAATGTCATCAAAATTGGCTATTTACGACTTTAAATGTTCTATAAAAATATTTGCATGAAATTTCACAATGATTATTAAATTCTCATATGTCCTTTTAGTCCCTTTTTGGAGAAATGTCACAAAATCACACTTTTGGTGCATGACTGTATCCGCTGAAGCTGTTTTTGTGCAATTTTAAATCATTTGTACCTCAATTTTTAATTTTTTTCCAACAATATCGGCCCGCCAAATTAAAACTTTGACGACCCGTAGAAAAAAAGTGTACCTACACAGCGTTCTGCATTTTGGGGGTTTGACTATATCCATCTAGGGTAATCATTTGGTGCAGGAATTATCCACCCCCAAAGCAAAACCCGTAATTTTGTCGCATAGTGTTCTCCAATCATTCATGCATTGAATTAGCTTAATTAATTTTTTTATATCAAAATAACTATAATTTTTGTTTTTTGTTTTGTTTTGTTACATGTTATTTATTTATTTTTTAATTAATACAATGGATTTTTGATCTCTTATGTACATTTGTAGTCTGCATAGTATATATAATAATAATAAATGAATTTTACAAAGATACATCTGTGATTTTATATGCCTGCTAAAATTAGTAATCGATTTAAATTTGAAGATTTTATTATAATTATTGATACATGTTTTTAATTATAATGCAACTGTCCTACTGCATAAATTGTTGGCGAACACCTTCTGCCTCTCCCTTTCGGGGATTATACGCACTGCTGGAAATGTTGGAATCGGTGCCAGGTATAGTGTGCTGAATGCTGCTGATGTATGTGCCGTCATTTTCTATTAAAAAGTTATGGAGAGGACAACAAGCGAATGTGATCACTTGTACTGTTTCCACTTTGACACTCATCGGTGCCAGGAAAACTCTGAATCTATTCGAAAGAATCCCGAACGCGTGTTCCACGACATGTCGGGCACGGAGGAGTCTCTTGTTGAAAACTTGTTTTTCGGATGAATTTGAGTGATATGGATATGGCTTCAACAAATGTTTCTGCATAGGAAATGCATCGTCCGCAACGACAACATACAGCAGGCAGCGACCATTACCAACTGTAGCGTTGTTAGGCAAGTCTACCTCTTCCACCAAAACTGACCGAAAATTGCTATCAAGGAAAACTCCAGCGTCATTGCTTCGCCCATTACAACCGATGTCAACGTATACAAATTTGCAGTTTGCATCAACTAGGGCCATCAAAATGATACTGTTCGTCCCTTTGTAGTTATGGTAAAACGCCCCGTCTCGGCGCAATGGTCGGAACGTTATGTGCTTTCCGTCTAAAGCACCAAGGCAGTTGGGAAACTGCCATTTGATTGCAAACTCCTTTGCAATATTTACCCACTCTGGGCAACTGCTTGGGAACTGTTTAAAATGAAAGATAAATAAGTGAAATGGGAGCAGAGTTACTTTAGTATCAATTGCCCTACTTTTTTCGTTTTTTTTTTGGCTGGTAGGGCATTTAAAAAAACCAAAAACAAAAGCGCTGGTCCATATTTTCCGAAATATACGCCTGCAAAGCTTGAATGTATAATCGCGGGTAAGTCAGCCATTTGTTATCCGATGTTGTTGAAATGGGATCATTACAAAGGTCTTTCTAAAATTTATTTTAAAAATGCGTTAAAAATAAATATTTTTATATGCAGATTTTAGAAAGACCATTCTAATGATACCCATTTCAATATGATCGGGTCATAAGTACCTGAGATATGAGGGATTATATATTCAAGCTTCAAAGGCCTATGTCTCAAGAAGTTGGACCGAGCGGGAAAAAACAATTTTTCAACTCAGCGCACAAACTTTTTTCGGTGGTGAAATTTTGGTGTGCCTGAGACCATTGGTACTAAAGTAACTTTAAGGGCTAATTTTTAACTCAGGAGTTAACTATCGGATTACTGACAACAGATTAACCCGCCTATATTGGGTGCTTAAAGTATTGTTAAGCATATTAAACATTTACTGAACAATTCAATTCAAAGTTAACCATGACCACTGACTCAAAAATTAGCCCTAAGCCGTGAAATGTAATATCAATTTTCTAATTATGTATTACCTTCAAGTAACGATCCTTCAATTTTGTATAAAGGGTCATACAAACCTCGGGAACCATGCCACTAATTGCAGACTGAGACACCCGTGTCTGATAATCCAAACTTTTGAAAGTCTCTCCTGCGAATGAAATATTGAATAAAAGTTCTCACCTATATTGAAAAACTAAATCTTACTCACCAGTGGCTAGAAACCTCAAAGTTAGTGCAAGCTTCTCTTCTGCAGGAATAGCGTCCCTCATTTGAGTGTCTGAACGCTCTATATCCTGCTTCACCAGGCTCAGTAGAAAATCAAATTGAGTTTTATTCATACGTAAATAATTTTCAAAGCTCGCCCTGTCTTTCACCAACAACTCTTTCGTCAAAAAGGCAAAAGCCCCATGCGTTTTTTTCCCATTTCTCCAACTCTTCGTCCACAGACGCTTTCTCCTCTTGGTGGGCAACAGCGCACTTTCCTTGCATAATTCAGCTAACCCTAAATAGTAATTTCTTAAAAAAATAATTAACTCACAAACACAAAAACATTACAAACCTATTAGTATGTTCCTCTTATCGAATTCGTCTATATCCAGGTAAACGGCGGTCCTCATACATTCCAAGAGTTGTTTAATAATCATTTCCTTCTCATTTTCAGTAAGTTTTTCCATTTCTTTTTCTCACTTTAATTTTCACAATTTAATTTACACAAATGCACTGTAAACAAACAAACATATGAGAATGTCACAAAAAGCAGACACAAAAACAATAATCGTCACGAGTCGCCGAAACAAATGTTTCCTTGTGTGGACGCTGCAGAAAACTTCAAAAGAGAATGTGATAAACTACGGCGACACATGATCTCCTGTATGGATCAGGACTTAGAGATGATGGTTGATGCTTTTTAATTTTGTTTGGCGAAAAATCATTTGTTGTTTCTTAGCGAAAAATTATTTTAAAAAAATTGCGCAAGTTTTTTAAAACAATATGTAGTTTCTTTATGTTTATATTTGACCATTGGAAATGGAAATGAAATTACTGCATGTAGTTTTGTGAAAAATATTTCTAAGCTTTCCAACGATTCTCATATTTCCATACTCCCCCTATTAACAATATAGGGATACGTATATTCAAGTTCTGAGCGCCGTAATACGAGAAATACTGCCGATCCCCAAATATGTACATATATATCTTTTCTCTGAACGACTGGTTCTGTATGTGGAAAAAGTTTGGTGCCGAAATGAGGGGTGGGGATATTCTATTTCTTTTATGTCAATTGAATTATTTGCTCAAAACGTGGGTTGTAGTTGCAGATTAACTAATATTTTTAAACGAATTAAAGAACTGTTTTTCGAGATATTTGAGCTTTAGGCAGATATTAGCGAAAATTACCTTTGACTATTCATGGGACATAATCATGTTTACGTCATATATAAGTGGATTTTTAAATCTCCATTTATCGCCACCAATGTGACAAAATCCTGTTCCCTACTTCAGAAGTTATTTAAATTTTTATGAGTACGGTTTAGGTTAGGTTAGGTTTAGGACACGTGAAAACATCTGACAGTTTAAAACTGGCTTATCGTCACTACACTCGGTGGTCGGAAGAACAGAAAGAAGAGAGGGAAGAGAAGGGGACGAGCCCCACTACGGTTTACTCTCTTATATCCCTGACACACATGTGGTCTACAGACCATACTAGCATTCAATACACATGTGTCAACCTATACCACCATTAAACCATTGAACAAACTGGTTTATACCTGGTTCGTTTACTACGTTCATGTACGTAGTATAAACGTGGTATTGTAATTAACGCAGCTAAAAATATAAATTCCGAACACTTCCAAAACAAAATGAACACAGCTACAAGTCAAATGTCATGAAATCAGCTGGAAAATTATTAAAAATGTCGACAGTAACAAAAAGGAATGTCCACGGAAGAAAAGATATGAATATTATTATTGAAATTTGGAAACAACATAAATAATTTTATTATAATTATTCACTACAAGCACAATTTTTTTCTCCATTTCTTTTTCAATGTTGATAACATATGATCAAATGTCAAATTAAACCACAATCATGTGTGTCACTATATTGTAGTATGTAACACCATAGTACACATACTATAGTTTCTGTACCACATGTGTGTCAGGGGTATTACTTGATTATGCGTATAAGAGCTAGGGATCTAAAATGTGGTGGTTAATTTTTATTTGTCAAATGCTATTAACGTACCAAAAATCATCAAAATCCAAATTCTTGTGATTTCATATGGTGTAAGCCTTTACGTATTTCATTGGATAGGTTTTCAACCCCATACTTAATTTTGTGATACACTGTATTTTGGAATGACTCTGATGTTCACGGGTGTTGTCGGTTACTGGTGAATGCTGTTACATACCTCTGATACGTGTGCCAATTGATCGACTGTTTATATTGTAGCATGCCACTTTTGTGGTTGCATGTTTCTCGTTGTACATTTTACATATTTTGTTGCTTATAAAATACTCTGCTTACAACTGACTGAGTATAGTTGAGATACTCATGCTGTTGATACGATATGGTAAAAGAATAGGGTCTAATTATTGTGCCAAGCCCCTGAGGTATAATTTGCCTTATTGATTTACATACCGATTGAAAATGATGAAGACATTAATTTCTTATTAACGTTAACTCGAACGCAACCTTCTGCAACGTTGTTAAGGATGACGATGGAAATCTGCTTAATTTGTGGTGAAGACAGGGCACATCATAGTGTAATAATATAAGTGGAAGCATAAGCCCAGCTGATCAGGCATTTTGTTATCGGGTTGTTTCTTTTTATCATTCTTTGTTTACGTAATACACTCGAAGTGTCAAACTTGTCGCATCATTTGTTTTGAATCTTCCTTGCCCTCTTTGCTTACGCTGGTCGTTTCACCGCCTGTAGTTTTTTTGATGGCTAAAAATATATAGAAGAAGTAACTAAAATTACCTACATACATATGTATGGACTTACTGATGGATACTTACCAATTTGGATCTTAAATGCGTTCCAACTTTCTGCCTATTACTTTTTTTAATACATGTAATTCTATGCATGTAATTATTTACTTTGGCGTTTTTCCTTTGCCTCTCTTCGTATATAAAATGATTTTGACATATCGAGTGTATTGTCATAACAATAGTACAACAAAATTCTGTCAAAATCGTTTATTATTACAACAACACGCCACGCGTCGACTTATATTATTAGACTATGGGGCACATGCATCAAACAGATTTTTAATCAACGATTTCTTAAAATTAAATACATAATTCAATTGACTTCCCCCTACACTGAAATGTCATGCTGGGAACGAAATAATATAGTGTTAATTTTAGATTGAAATGTGGTTAACCGCAACCATAGTTATCTACCTCAAATCCGTGGTTTACTGCAATATCAGGCATTTTCGGGTTAGAGATTGATATATACATACATATATATAATTTAAATATCGATGGCTTAATGTAATTATACAAATCTTTAAAAATTGCAAAACGATAAGCTACAGCTGGGGACTTAACGTGTTACTGCCCGTAAAATGCCGCGTCGAAATTATTGGACACCTTTGCAAGCGCCCGCAGACTCCAAAGATGAAGAAATAACGGGTTTTTCAATAAAAGCGCTACAAAACTTTTTTTAAATAAAACAAAACCGGTTTTAGATACCAATGAAATTCTTTATTCCTGTGAAAGTACATTCGATGCCATTATGTATGGAACTCGATTTCTATTGCATGACCACCACGGGCACGCTTGCAGAAGTCCAGACGCTGAACCGAATTTTCAGCGGTTTTCAAGCATAAATCGGCCGATACTGCTGCAATTTCACGTTCGATATTCGTACGAAATTCATCAATCGTCGCTGGCTTGTTGGCATAGACCATAGACTTGACGTAGCCCCACAGGAAATAATCTAACGGCTTCAAATCGCACGACCGAGGCGGCCAATCGACTGGGCCATTTCGTGAGATAACACGTTCACCAAACTTGGTTTCCAATAAATTGATTGTGGCATTCGCTGTGTGGCTTGTGGCGCCGTCCTGTTGGAACCACATGTCCTCCAAGTCCATATTATCCAATTGGGGCCAAAAATATTCGGTTATCATTGAACGGTAGCGATTCGCATTCACAGTAATGTGCCGGTCTTGATCATCACGGAAGAATTACGGCCCAATGAAGCCGCCGGCCCATAAACCGCACCAAACCGTAATTTTTTCGGGATGCCATGATGACTCATGTATTTCGTGTGGATTGCTGTCTGACCAATAATGCATATTTAGCTTATTGACGAAGCCATTCAGCCAGAAATGAGCCATTCAGCCAGAATGACGTAGCGCTCTTAAAGTTGAGGCTACTGACTCCAAATTTTGGTAGTAAATTTTAATAATTTCGACTCTTTGTTGGCTCGTATATCTTTCCATGATGAAATGGCAAACCTTACTGAAGAGAAATGTCAAAAGAGAGGGAAAAAATATGGCGTCGTTTGCTGTCCCTATCGATTTACTTTTGTAGCGTCTCTGTTGAAAACCCCTTTAGATACTGAAGTTGCTCCACCAAAAAAAGGCTATATTTCGCCAATCAAAGTGCTTTCACATGATAGTGCATATTGTCATAAACTGTTTAAAAGCCTATCCATAACAAGATATGCCATTAAAAAAATGTCAATTGGTGTTAAAATCATAGCCGAATCAATAGATATATTTAAGACAATATACAAAGCTCTAAAAGAACATAATTGTCAATTCTTTGTCCATGAGTCAAAGTACCAAAAACCATTTAAATTTGTTATGCACGGTCTTGGTGAAATACCAGCTGATGAAGTACCGAGATAACTTATTACTCTTAATTATAAATGCGTTGAAGTTACAAAAATCGAAAAGAGGTACGATGAGTACCTGGATACAATTTACATCACATTTTTTGAGAATGGATCCGTTAAACTTAACGATCTCAGAAAAAATGTCAAATCTCTCTTTCAAACAATAATTAGATGGGATTTTCAACGAAAGCTAAAGAATAAACCAGTACAATGTCTATTAAGCAGTTTAAGCAAAGTTTTAGAAAAGTAATCAAATGGAAATTAATAGACATTGCTGAACGTAACTGTATTATTCCGCATAGCCAATTTGGGTTTAAAAACAATCATAGTACGGTTCAGCAGATTAAAAGGATTTATAATCTCATTACTTCTAGTTTTAACAGTAAGAAATCAACTATAATGGTCACTCTGGATGGCGAAAAAGCTTTTGATACCATTTGGCATAGCGGTTTACTATACAAAATGATTCAATTCAATTTTCCTTTATTGATTTGAATCATTGAAATTGAATTGATTGTGAATCATTTTTAATAGATAGAAAATTTTGTGTATGTCTAAACGGTCAATATTCAGATTTCGCGGAAATTCCTGCGGGTGTTCCTCAAGGTTCGGTTCTTGGACCGATTCTATATCTAATTTTCTGTTCTGACATTCCAAATCCTAACTATTGTTTAACTGCATCATATGCAGATGATACCTGCTTATATTTTTCACATGAGTATGGTGACGTCATAATTGCTAACATTCAAGTAGCATTAAACTGTTTGGTAGCATATTTCCATAAATGGAAAATCAAAATTAATGAGGAAAAAACGCAAGCCGTGTTTTTTAGTAGAAAACTCAGTAGTTGATTCTATCCTCACAGTCAATTGGAAATAAATAGCGTATTGATACCGTGGAGTGACCAAGTTAAATATCTTGGTATAATATTAGATAAAAAGTTGATTTTCAATGCCCATGTAAACTATATAATTGATAGACTTAGTAAAGCTAGGAATAGGTTGTATCCCCTGATAAATCGAGGCTCCAATCTGAGTGCTGGAAACAAAACATTATTGGGAAAGGTAATTTTGCAGTCTATTATTATATATGGTTGTCCAGTCTATGGAATTTGCGCAATGTGCCACATAAAAAAATTACAAATCTGTCAAAATAAAATATTGAAAATGATGTATAATCTACCATGGCATTTCTCAAACAGAGATCTGTACCAATTAAATGTCATAGAAATGGTCTATGATAGAACAAGTTATTTTTTTTTTTTTTTTTTTTATTTTAATCGAGCGAACCCAACGCCGCCACTCTTACCCGCCCCTACCGACCGAGAGGGCCACGTCCCCATAACGTGAGGACAGCGTACACATTATAGACCGGTCTATAACGGGAGAGCAAGGATCATAAGTTCACACGTTGCAACCAACTACAGAAATTCTTCACCAGTTGCTATTACACTAAAATAAATAAGTATAGAAACACATCACGAGATATTAACATAACAGACTTCATAATATATAATAATTACGAACAAACCGAAAACCAAATTATAAATCAGACCAGATAGTAAGGATAAAGTAAATTTACATATGTTAATGAATATATAGCACTAATGCAATCGGTTCAAATGACAAATTATGCTAGACTTTGTCGTTTCCCAACTACCTGTTTAATCAATAAACTGATATAGCTCATTAAAGTCACGCACATTCTCCTAACTGGATCAAAGGACGCATAATTCGAACGCTGAAACTCGATGTGAATGAGCTTATAGTACCTCGTGGGTCCCAATGGGACATTTATGAAAATCTTAGATAACAGAAATTCAGAACATATACATCCATCAATTATCTTCAAAACTGTAATAGAGTTTGTCATGGTACGTCTACTACTAAGAGTCGGCAATCTGATCAATGCTAGTCTACTGCTATACGAAGGAAGATTTTGGTTTGGGTTCCATTGAAGGTTTCTCAGACAAAATATGAGAAACTGTTTCTGGACCGATTCAATCATATTAACATACAAATTGTACTGGGGGTCCCAAACAACTGATCCATATTCGAGAATAGGGCGGATTAGTGAAGTAAAAAGATTTTTTGTAACGTAGGGATCTGAAAATTCCTTTGCCCAACGTTTAATAAAGTTCAGAACGCCATAAGCCTTGTTCATCATCGTAATTATGTGGGAGTTGAAATTCAATTTTCTGTCGAAGAGAACACCAAGATCAACAAATGAATCCACCGATTCAAGAACATTGCCACCTAAAATGTAGTTTGCCGAAAATAATGATGACCTAGAGAACAGCATATGCTTACATTTCGCAAAATTAAGCTCCATCAAATTGGATTCGCACCACGTCTGGAATGTAGACAAATCCCTCTGAAGTAAAATATATTGACAAGGATCCTTGTAAGAAAAATAGATCTTCACGTCATCAGCGTACATTAACAATTCAGAGTGCATTATGGAGGCGGGTAAGTCGTTAATGAATAACAAGAATAGAACCGAGCCACGATGACTTCCCTGAGCCACCCCAGATGACACAAAAATAGATCTTGAGAATGATCGACCAAATGATACCATCTGTTCTCGGTTCATTAAGTAAGATCTAATCCAATTCAGCATGTTACAATTAAAACCCATTGCAGTTTATATACTGTTATATAATAACAAATTGTGGTTAACTTTATCAAAAGCCTTACTAAAATCAGTAAAAATCACATCAGTTTGATCTCCATTAAAAATTTAAACATTCATGTAGTCTTTCAATTAACCCGTTAATAAAGTAGCTATATAGACGGTCCTAAATTGTTATTAATGTAAATGACCTGATATAACTTATTTATTTATGTTTAAATGTATTTCTATATCCCTTTCATATCAGAGGTTTTTATCAATAACTTTCCTCTGAATCGAAATCAAATCTTATTCATATATTTGTGTATATTTTCTAAATTACATGGAAATAGATTCTAGATGAAAAGTTAATTTAACTAAAGCTCTGTAAATTGTGTGATAACCTTATGTAAGAAAATAAATTTTGAATTTAAAAATATTCGGAGTCCATTCATTAAAAATACGAGGGTGCTCCCAAAACTAGCCGACCCGACGTATAGATGATGCCAGTAGTTTGAAAATAAATATTTTGGTGAAAAGTGGCAATTTTATAAAACATATGTTTTTAGTCTCAAGACGCCACGTTGATTAGTACAAGGTGGCGCAAAAGTAATTCTCCTATCAGAAAATGCTATAAATTTTGCGATTGGCCCCTAATGTCAGTTCTGTTTTGACATTTGTGTAGTAAACACATGCGAAATACACGTTAATAAACAATGTTACGCTACACTGCTCCAGAACGCGGAATATTGCTGACTATTTATTTGACCAATAATCGGTCGGTGACTTTGGCACAACGTGAATTTCGTCGCAGATTTCCTGGCCGTCCAACGCCTACTGGTGAAACACTGCGACGTTTAGCCGCTCGCCTCGAAGAGACTGGCACAACACGAGATGCTGCCAGGCGTGGCAGACCCCGGAGTAGCCGTTCTGCAGAGAATATTGCTGCTGTAGCCGAGGATGTCATGGATGCGCCGTCGACATCCACCAGACGACGTGCCACGCAAATGGGTATCAGTCGACGGTCTTTGCATCAGCTGTTAACTGCTGACCGCCAGTCGCGTGTAACATATGCTCAAGCCATCCTTAATCACCACCAAGAGGAAGATGATTTTTCATCAAAAATAATCATGAGTGATGAGGCCCATTTCCATCTTAGCGGGTACGTAAATAAGCAAAATTTACGTTTCTGGGGCACTGAAAATCCGCGTGTAACCCACGAAGAGCCACTACACCCGCTCAAAGTCACTGTATGGTGTGTTGTTTTCGCTGGAGGAGTCATCGGACCTTTTTGCTTCGAAGACGTCGCGGGCCAAACGGTTACTGTGAATGGTGAGCGCTACAGAGCAATGATCAACGAGTTCTTTTTGCCGCAACTTGATGAATTGGGATTGGAAAACATGTGGTTCCAACAGGACGGTGCATCGGCACACACTGCACGTGCCACAACCGATATGCTGAAGGATGCATTTCCCGGGCGCCTAATCTCCCGTTTTGGCGATTTGCACTGGCCAGCAAGATCGCCTGATTTGACCGCTCCAGACTTCTTTTGTGGGCCTTTTTGAAGTCGCGGGTTTATGTCAACAAGCCTCTGACTCTTGCAGCTCTTAAAGACAATATCCGTGAAGAATGTGAGGACGTATCGCCGGAAGTTTTGGCCAAAGTGATGGAAATGCCATAAAAAGGGCTCAAATGACAATCAACTGTGGCGGCGGCCATTTACATGACATCATATTCTCGACTTGATGTAAAAAAATTAAAAGACCAAATAAAAATAATCCACAAGAAGAATCAAAGTTTTTTATTTTTTTTTTAAATTACAGCCCAAAAACATCGGAAGTTTACTTTTGCGATACCTTGGATTATTATCTGAGCCATCAAAAGTAAACGATCTCAGTGAATTTGTAAACATGGAAAAAATTGATCACCGTTATATAACTCAACACATGGCCTCATACCAGAAGTTAGGGTATTTAACCGTACGACGCGGTTTTCAAGTGGAACTCATCCCTTTTCTGTTTCCTGGCCGTTGGATCGAACTGCGCATTACAGAAACAATTCGTTCTTCAGCCGAACAGTCCGTATGTGGAATAAGCTTCCGGCAAGTGTATTCCCCACTTCTTACAACATCAGCAAGTTTAAGTCAAATATTAACAAGTACTTCTCTCTCTTTCCCTCTACTCCTATCCCATTTTCCTAAGTCCAATGCAATGAACTGCATTTATAGGGGACATCCCCTGAGTGTTGGTCTTCGCAAAAAAAAAAAGACTGAAATTATAAAGAAATGAAGAAGAAATGAAAGACTGAAATTAATTAGAAATTATAGCTAGATTTCATTTGTCATAATCGTTTTGTTATAACTAATTATAATTAAAATAATAATTTAATAATAATATAATACATATTAATAATAATATAATAATTTATTTATTCTTCTTATTATTGATACGAGCTTAAGATCATTTATAAATAATGCTTATTTATTTCCAATATTTCGTCTCCACATTGGGCGACTTCTTATAATAATAATTTTTTCCCTGACGAAGTCGCCCAATGTGGAGACGTAATATTGGAAATAAATAAGCATTATTTATAAATGATCTTCAGCTCGTATCAATAATAAGAAGAATTTCAATCGAAGATCGCAGAAACCTTAATATATAATTTATTTATGTTTAAATTTTTCGTTTTGTTAAACTGAACTCTAAATAAATTTTAATTCTAAAACTTAATACTTTCTCGAACTTCCGTTAAAACTATGGCGATTTTAGCAGTTTTTGGGGGATTTTCGGGGATTAAAAATAACAATTTGGGGATTTCGCCTAAAAACCAAACTGGCGACCCTGTTCGCAAAAACTAAGACCAAATGGAAGAAAATGGACCGAAAAATGACAAATTTATAAGCAATTGAGTGAATAAATCCAAATCACATATTCCCCGAATATTTTAATGTTTTCAACAATTTATTGTCTTTGAACGCTTGTAATACATTCGTCAAATTTATGCGTGTTTGAAATAGTTGTTGCTTTTTCTTTGGTGTTTGTTTGGTGTTACCAACTGGATCGAGAGGGACGAATATGTAGGCGGTTGAACAACTGCGCTGTCTATATTTTGTTAAGCCCATAACACCAATGGATTTTTATACCCTCACCCATAGGAATGGGGGTATATATCACTTAATACGTAAAAAATGTACCACATAGAAGGAGCCATATTAGACCCTTAGTATCTTTGGATTAAATACGTTTTATGACTTTTTAAGACGTTTGATCCATGTCCGTCTGTCTGTTTGTCTGGCTGGCTGGCTGATCAACACGATAACTGCCGTAAATCTTTACACATCACAATGACATTTTGTCAGTGACTATCATTTGCCAATAGTGAGTTTGGGATTGAAAATGGGCGTTGTGACCACGCCCCTTCTGATACCTCCCTTACAAATCGACACATTTAGCACAAAACCATATTTCTTTCCAACCTTTCTTCTGGTTTATGTGATTAGCTTCAACTCGCACACCCGTTAATAATCTGTAAATGCCTACTTAACTGCAGGAAATGGGCGAGGTTGTCACGCCCATTCTGGTACCTCCAATACAAAACAGGGTGTTCGACCGGATTGTCGATAAATTGCGTGAAACACTTCCGACCTTAATGAAATTAAGTATAAGGATTCACATTATCAAACGCCAATCAGCGATTAAAACAAGGGGGATTTTGACACGCCCATTGTGGTACCTCCCTTACAAAAGTTGTTTGGCCGTCTGGGTGTTCGGCACGAGAAATCCGGCAAAATCGAACCAATCTTTCTGAAAGTCTGTACTAGTCAATGTTTCGTCAAACAAGACTCTCCTATAGAAAATGAGCTGTTTTGCCACACCCATCCTCCCATATAAAAGTTGGGCGGGTGACCGGTTGATCGACACGATAACTAGTAAACTACAACCGATCTTAATAAAATTCGGTACCGGGCAATATTTTGCTAAAAGCTACACGCAAAGAAAAAAGACGTTTATTGCTCGGTTGCCACAACAATACTTTGATTGATTTGTATTAATTTATTAATCGCAACCGTTTATGTAGTTCTCCCAAATAAACTCATATATGGCAAATGTGTATCATGTTGTTGCAAACGAGATCTCGTTTGCATTAAACGCGTACAAAATTGCATTTGCCGCAAGTTAAAAACCGTTTGCGATAACTGAAATTAGCCATTTTTCTAATGAGTACGAAGAACGTAAATACCTCTCATTCTGTCGACTGTATACACAGTCCACTCGTTTGACATACATACTCACGGATACACTAAAAAGGCTTCTGACTTCTCATTATATCTTGGATGGACAACTGACGCGTTGTAGTTTGCTGCGCTTTTAGTTGTTATTTGAATGCAAGGCGAGACGGACGTGTTAGTAGACACTGTAAAGATAGACAAAAATTCCAACTTTTTTTAAAACAAACTTTATGGGTAAAACCAAAATCATAAAAGTTGAAAATTTACACAAAAAAGAGCTTATGGAAACCATAAATATAAATTTTAATGTATAAGTAATGTTGTACTGAGTAGGGTAACTACAACTACAACTCGGTTGCTGTTAACTACAACTCGGTTGCTGTAACCGAAAGAACAGTTGGTGGAACCGTTTTTCGTTTATCACAAACGTAATGACATGTATGGCTTAACATAAGTTCGTTTCTCCCAACTACAGTCCCCAAACGAACTTCAGTTATCTGCGATTTCGTTTGGGAGGAAGTTTTTTCTTTCCGTGTACTGTGTTAGTTTTTTCTTTCCGTGTACTGTGTTAGTAATAATTGCCTATTGTGCGACCCGGTTTGTCGACTCGTTATCTCCAAAAAATCATAACCGATCTTAATAAATTTTGGCCATGCCCATTTTTGTACCTCGCATATAAATATTGGGAGGGAAACTAACTAATTTGGGTGTTCAATAATATTTAGCGCAATGTCAATCTATATTGAATATGGTCACTTTTGAGAATGGGCGTTTTTTTATGTAACAGAACTCCTACGTAATGGACTACTTAGGGTGAGGGTGTTATTAAGTCGGTTCACCCGACTGAAACTTATGTACTGGTTAGTGGCCAATTAACTAAAGAAGTATTTATGTTTCATAATAAATGTGCCATATCAATATTTTTTTTAGCTTTTTGCTATACACTAGCAGACCTGCCAACACTGAGTCCAGTCATGAATAATAAAACAATTACCAAACATTAAAGTAATCAATTTTTGTTTCACTCTCCTGGTACGGACACGTCCAGAAGGACATTATAAAGGTACACGAAACATCGTTAAAATAAATTACTTACAACACTTTTATGAATCACTTTTTATCTCACCAAATGACTACTTCGTCATGATGTTGTTGATCAATCGGCAGAACACGCATGAGAGATTGCCTTTTGATACAGCGCGTATACGTAGCTCAAACAAATTCATCTGTACTGGTTGCGGATTCGCACAGTGGTTTCGATTTGTCTTATAATGCTGCCTAGTGTAGTCTACAATCCTAAAGAAAAGTTTGATACAGGTAGGTAAAATATGTCATATGACACATTTGCTATCGTAGCTAGATACATTGTATATTAACCCTGATAAGGCAATCTTTTTTTATACCTAACCTGGCGTTTACACGGGACAGTTTTCCTCCGACAGTAGAAATACATTCACACATTTTTACTACCCCACTTACACTTCTCTCACTTGCCTCGCCACTGTCTCGGATTTTTCAACGACAGTAACTTCGGCAAGAGATTTGACATAAGCGGCCAGATCATGGCTGAACTAGTAAAGGTTGGCGCAATAGAACAACTGATTTTACTTTGTTATGACTCCACCTGTTAAATCCAGTGTATTTTGTTGTTGTACGTTTTTGTTTACTGTCTTTGTTCATACGGATCTGTGATGAATTTGACGGTTAGAGTCATGGAACAAAAACTAAATGCCTGTTGTTGGTTCACACAATTACAACAAATCCTACTGCGTCAACCTCTACTAGTGCAGCCATCGGCCATATCGGTGACGTTTCGTAGTAATTTGAGAAATAAGCAAAACATCGCAAACGACAATATAAATTGGGAAATATATTTGTATTTGAAAATTTTGTTAATTTTTATTGAAATATTGTTAGACAATACAAACATATAAACATGAATACATGTCTAATTTTGCAGAGTACATCAGTTCCATTGTAATTTGGAGAAGTAAGACAAAACACAATGGCAAAAGAGCGAAGAAATAAAAAAATCAGAGCACGAAATTTAACGAAACGACACTGTCGGCAGTTGCTTGTCTTTAGAACTGGCTGGACGCGTACGTCACATAAAAAATTTTTGTCTTTGTGACAACTAATACATGTTCTCAACTATCTTGTCTCAAACTGTCCCGTGTAAACGCACCGTAAGGTTCATCTGTAAATAGTCATCAATACTTCACGCTGGAACAAAGGCGGAAAAATAAAAGGCTGAAATGCAGAATCCCGCACCATTAAAAAAACAAACAAAAAATTGAGCAAAATAAGGGGATTTCAAAAACCAAAATTTTTTTGTCGGCCGGACCTATTGCCGAAAAAATTTTCCGAAACAATAAAAAATTCCGAAATCCAAAATTTGCTACAGAGATATTCCTCTCCCTGTCCCCGTCCCAGAAAACCTAATAATCGTCGAAAAAAATCGTGCCACAAAAAGCCCATACCTCCTAAAATCGGGATTCCCTCTAACTTTAGCATTTTACATTTCGTGCTTAGAATCGTGTGTTCTACCCCCCCCCCTCCCCCCCCGAACCAAAATTTTTGTCTGACCATTTTTGGACCCTATGGACTTCATAGGTCCGGCCGATAAGAATTTTGCTCGATTTTCGATTTTTTAAAATGGCGCGGGGGTGCATTTTTTCCGAATAATTTACATGATTGTGTGGCAAAAGTTAAAAGTCCATTTAGTTATGGAAACTGTCTTATACCATCAATGAAACATATTCATACCATGAATGAAGCCGGTTCATACCATCAATGAAACCTTTTCATACTATCAATGAAACCTATTCATACCAACAATGAAACTTGTTCATACCATCAATGAAACGTGTTATACCATCACTGAAATATGTTCATACAATCAATGAAACATATTCAGACCTTCAAAGAAACATATTCATACCATCAATAAAACATGTTCATTACATTAATGAAACATGCTCATAGCATTAATGAAACATGTTTATAGCATCATCATAACATCAATGACTGTATTTCATTACATCAATGAAACTGCTTATAATATCAATGTAAAATGTTTCTTTAATACAATGATAACGTTCCATTCCGGTTAGAAAGTTTACATTAATTTCAGGTCTATGAAACATTTTTCGTTTAATATAACATTGTTCATAGCATTAATGAAGCACGACATTGGCTCAAAAACAATGACACTTTTCATTGATGCAATGTAAGAATTTATTAATGGTATGAAGGTTTTTCTTTCAGTGTATATTGCAGTTTTGGGAGGGGTGAATTACATCTAAAGTTAATTGTCTCTTCGGCAAAAATTCCCGTTATGATCCAAGCTTTATGTTTTTTGTTAGCCGCAGTGCCAGAGGAAAGTCGCCCACCATAGAATGGTACACAACATTTTTAACTCTTGAATAGTAAAACTGTCGACTCACCGGACTTTAATGGAAACTCATTTTTCACATTAATAAAAAACAACAATTTATTAATATATACAAAACGTATTCATTACATGTTTGGTAACCAAAATAACCCAGACAACATTCTGAGTCCGAAAAGAGTCTCAAAACCTTCCGAAAACATACCAGTAACAGTGTGTTGCATTTGAAAGTCTCTCCTCTTTCTGAGCGTTCTTTATGACTCACAAAAGAGTCATAAATATGAACCTGGGAATTGAATTACCACCTTTTTTAAGAACCTTTTTGGAACCATAAAGGAGTTATTTGTGATTAATTATTAAGGCTTTTTATAATATTTTTTTACTTTGTTTTAAGTAATTTAAAATTAATTTATGATGATTTTCTGGATCAGTTTAGAGCTTTTTAACATCATTTTAGAATGCCCTAACATACCTCCTCTTCTACATATTATACCTAATGTATATGTAATTGACACATCGCACCCTAACTACAAAACCACTGTAAAAATCTGTTGTCATTTTCTTTTCCCTTTCGTCCCAAAAATTCAATTTGAATGTATCTGTTATTGAGAATTTTCATACATTTTTTACTTAATAAATTCAGTTTTTTTATCTCTACTGGAAATTTGCAAATTTTGAGGTATGACTGTTTTATATTTAGGGTGCGACATGTATTTTTTGTATTTATATTTGAATATCATTTAAAATTTAATAATGTAAAATTGTAAATATAATTTATAATAATACATAAGATTCTTGAGTAACGCGGTTGTACTTCTAGGAGCTTGGTCAAGTATATGCAGATTTAATTTTCCTCCAATCTTCTACTTAAATGCTAGGCTTTGCTAATGGAAGAAAGATGAAAAAATTAGAAGTTATTAGGAGGAAACACTGAATTGGAAACACTGTTTTGTTACTCAACGCACAGCCTATAACTTTGCTCCTCCCTCTATCGACGTCACTTTTGCTGCAAAACTCGCGGCAACATTTTCTTTAATACAATTTAATTTATATTTTTCACTGACACAATTTGCTGAGAAATTGTTTGGGTTTTGAAATTTAAATGTTTACTTTAGGCCCATATTATATTCACAAATATGAACATTATCAGAGTCTACAATAAAATTATCTTTTCATACATTTATGACTCTTTTTTGACGAGTTTTTGGATCACTGAGAAAACATTCATGGAAAAGTGCAATTTTTTAATGTATTTTGTATGTATAACTATTTTTTTTGAAAATTTTTTCCTGATTACTTTGTGAGCATTTAAAACCCTCAAAAAATTGCTCTGGACTCTGAATATCTGAGCACTCTGAAAATTGATCTGAAATTGTTGGCTGGGTAACCAAAAACAATTAATGTTTTAAATATCATATAACATATTCACATATTTTAGTCGGTAGTATGGCCCGAAAATTCTACCAAAAAGTCAAAAATGGAACTAATAGACATGGTTCAGGGCCCCCTTCTGTAAAGACAAGTACGGAAATCTCATCCCAGATGTACAGATGTCCAGATATGGAGAGATCATCCAGAGATATCCAATGAAGGGACAATCGATCACAACTTGGACGACGATGTCGATTGCCCCCTCCTAACCAAGACGTGGTCAGAACAGCTTTTGCCCGGCTTAAGAACAATAAAGCCGCAGGAGCCGATGGATTACCGGCGGAGCTGTTTAAGGCTGGAGGCGATGAGCTGATAAGGTGCATGCATTAGCAAAATTTGGTTAGATATATACATGCCCGGCGATTAGAGTCTCAGTGTACTATATCCCATACTTAAAAAGGTGACCCGAGTCTCTGTGCCAACTACCGTGGAATAAGCCTTTTATCCATAGCATATAAGGTTCTATCAAGTATAATGTGCGAAAGACTAAAACCAATTATCGCTGACCTGATTGGACCATACCAGTGTAGTTTTAGGCCTGGAAATCGACAACCGACCAGATTTTCATGCTACGCCAAAGCCTGGAGAGACGCACGAAAAACAAATCGACATCTATCACCTATGTGTCGATTATAAAGCGGCCTTCGATAGCCCGATACCGGAGCAACTCTACGAAGCAATGTCTGAGCTTAGTATTCCTGCAAAACTCATACGCATTTGCAGGATGAGCCTGACGAGCACCAAATCCGCCGTGAAAGTTGGTAAGGATCTTACCGAACCTTTCGAAACTAAGCGAGGCCTCAGACAAGGTGACACCCTATCGTGCGATCTCTTTAACATCTTAATAGAGTTTATTCTGAGACAAGCTGCTATCAACATGAATAAAACCATCAGCAGCAAAAGTCACATGCTGCTCGCGTATGCTGATGATATTGATATCATTGGGTGCACAGTTAGACAAGTTACTGCTGTGTTTTCGAGAATTTAGAAGGAGGCAGAAAAAGTGGGTCTGACGGTAAATGAGGACAAGACAAAATTAATGGTTTCAACGGGCAGGGCCTCCACGCTCTTTATCCCTCTTGTCATCGTTCTTGGGCAAAAGTGATTTTTCGAGAGCACTCGTGACCCTGTGCGCAACATTGTCTATGACATATAACAACTTTACGTCCACTGATGACTCTGATCCCAAACAGCTCTTGCCAATCTTCTCATAGAAGGACAAGTCGCTCCTCCTCACATTCCGATGAAATAATTCAGGCAGGGTCGTGTTTCATTCCAACTGGAATCCGTTGTATGTTTAGGGAACGAATTATATTCAAGGACATTCCATTTCATTATCATCCCATAAAGGTCCCCCACTGAAATTGTGCTATTTAGCACCTCTTGCTTAGAGCCCATTTTAAACCTGAACGGAACAAAAATTGAGGGTGTTTGGCTGCAACGTAACTTTGTCAAATTTAGTGAAATGTTGCTCTAAATAGGAAATTGAACTACAGTTGGTTTTGAAACGTAAATTTCTTTGAAACATTTATACAAATAACGGGTCCGCCAAATAACTTTTTTTTTGAAAATGCTATAAAAAAACTACTGAATATTTTCTCAAATATCTTTTTTTATTTGAAAGTACAATCCTTCCGGTTAATAATGGAAAATAATTTCATTCAAATGGCTGCCTCGGCTGACCATGCATTAGCCTACACGATCGGTCCAATTTTTAAGCGCATTATCGATTGTGTGCAGCTGTATTTCACCAATGGCTTCACGAATATTGTCCTTTAAAGCGTCAATTGTCTCTGGCTTGTCGGCGTAACACTTATCTTTGAGGCCACCCCACAAATAATAGTCCAACGGTGTCAACTCGCAGCTCCGAGGTGCCCAAACGACATCAGCTCTGCGGCTGATAATGCGTTCTTCAAAAACAGGGCGCAAAACATCGAGTGTAGCTTCGGCTGTGTGGCACGTAGCGCCGTCCTGTTG
Organism: Phaonia tiefii; assembly: GCA_963931995.1. Taxonomy (NCBI): domain Eukaryota; kingdom Metazoa; phylum Arthropoda; class Insecta; order Diptera; family Muscidae; genus Phaonia; species Phaonia tiefii. Next base: position 36,739,914 of record OZ008370.1, on the reverse strand, counting down.
AAACCAATTGTTGCCAATATCCTCCTCTTAAATTTTTGTGAACAAAAATTCGTTCAAATTCTTCCAAATTATTGTTTTGAGAAGCTCTTCCCAATTCATTCATGGGATGTAACGGGAAACCATTTATTTATTTTTATTCTTGTTTCATCATCCCGATCGTGCATTTTTCGTAGATTGAAAGACCCGTCATTGAAAGGAAAATAAGCCGATTGTTTATGAGTATAAACAATAGAAGTTATGACGATATAGTTAGTAGCAATTTTCATTATCACTATTTCACAATTTTTATTAAATACTAACTTAACGAGTCATATTTGGCGCTAAAGAAAATTGTGAAAATCAACCTAATTTTAGCACAGATATATTCAAAATTATTAATGATTCTTTTCAAAAATTAAATTGTTCGAGCGTTTGGTCGTATTTTTAATTAATTTATTCTTCGATATTTCGCTACCCTTTGCGTAGCAACGTCACAAAGATAAACTCGATTATTAATTTGGAACGAAAACAATTGATAAACAAAATTCTTTCCTTGTCAATTTTGTTTATCAATTGTTTTCGTTCCTAATTAATAATTGTGTATATCTTCCCACTTTTTCTCCCAGTGTATACAAAGTTTTAAATTTCTTTACAATACGCTGAATGACTGATTTGCTCTGCACATTATTTAAACCACAACAAATCCCGCAACATTTTTCGCGTTTGTACAATTGAACGATTAATTAGATAAAATGTTTTAATAACTATTATGATTGTTCGTTAACAATCAATATATATTTATTACATGGAAAAAAGTACAACCAATTAGTTTTAAGGTACAAACCGAAGTGACAAATACAATAGAAAAATTTTCTGTTTCTAACGAAAATGATAACTTGATTTTATAAGTTTTATGCCTGTTGCCAACATCCCCCTTTTAATATGGTGAAAACCTATTTGGTGCTTGACGTCTTCTATTAGATCTTCGCGGCTTCAAATCTTCATTAACTCGTTGCTGAGGCTCTTTATTTGGTTGCGGGAGAGCCTCACTATCGTTGGTTGTCTCAAAAACTTCTACTGTTGAAGTCGTAGGTGGTTCTGTATCTGTCGAATTAGGTGTTGGTGTTTCATCGTTATCCACATACACGTTAATAGATTGAGGCAAAAGCTCTTCTGGGAATCGTTGCCGCAGTTGGATGATGTGTGATCTTATGAGGACAATACGACGTCCAACTGATATTAACTTATTGTAGACAACTTGACCGACTCGCTCTAACACTTCTCCAGGAACCCATGTCATTCTGTTATTGTAATTAGATTTGGCGTAAACTTTGTCTCCAGTGTTAATTTTCCGTGGTTTTGCCCCATGTTTCTTGTTTCTTATTATATGGTGGCCGTCGGTGGTGCAATGGTAGTGTGCGCGGCTCTTGAGCATGAGGACGTAGGTTCGATCCCTACTCTGACCACCTTAAATTTCTTTCGACGGAGGTCACCTCGCTTAGTGACGGTGACACTATCGAGTACTTAGCCATGAACAAGCTTATCAAAATACCGTTCGGAACCGGTGTAACACTGTAGGTCCCAATCAGTGAGTGTAAAACTAGAACGCCCACAGCTCACTGGTTGTGACAAGCTCTCCCTAATCCTTTCATGGGATGTAACGGGAAATCATTTATTTATTTATTTTTCGTCTTATATGCCTCTTCCATTATTACGTTCCGTTCAGTGTTAATTTCTGGGGTATTTTTCAGTAAATCTAAAGGTGTTTTGATTCGCCTTCCAAAAATTGTTCTGACGGTGACTTACGCTCATGAAAATTAGGATTTGGCGTTGCTCTGTACTGGCATAAGAAACATAGCAGGTTTTCCTTGTCGTTCGGAGATTCCTCACTATATGATTTTCCCAGTGCTCTTTGTATTGTATCGACAAACCTCTCGGCTTGCCCATTCGACTGTGGGTGATATTCAACATGTTATTGGTGCGTTAGATGCTCCATAATAAATTGTTATCGACTGCTCTGAACAACTATCAAATACGAACTGACAAACGTCAACCAAACAGAAATGGCTGTCAAAAACATCAGCCTGTAACATAAAAAACACCCGTACATTAGATTAGACAATTCATTTGAAAAGACAATTAAGACCAGACTATCGGTGGCATCCTAGCTGTTAGCGAAATACGTTGGCTTACTAATGACAAACCCCAATGACCATCTGTTCACTGCTTTATTTACTGCAGCTATGACACACAGCGTAGAAACACAGTCGGCCGTCTTTTTTCATCTAAGACGAAGAATGGAATAATTGCGTACATGGCTATATCTGATCGCATCGCCATTGCGAGGTTCAACAAATACATAATCCGGAACTGAAATTTAGGATGGAGAAAGCCTTCAGAATATCCAGGACACCAACATTAAAATTGTCAAGTTAAAGCAGGCTATCGGCAATCGGCAAGTCGAGTGGAGTTTACGACAATAACCCGAACGATATAGCGGAATAAAGTGAAAAAAGTGCAAATATAGAAAATCTCCTTATTGTTTGGTCTTCAATAAACAACAAATTTTAGCGGCGAAACATTAGAGGTACCGTATCTTTAAAAGCTAATGGTGGCACGGATGTAACTTCACCAGATGAACAAGTAGAGAGATGGTGTCAATACTTTACAACACATTTTACACTTCCGAGTGATGAAATTCAGATTACTTCTTAAAAATCCGGTATTAATTGTCTGAGTTTTTATTAAAACAAAAATTAATTGTGATTTTATAAAATTTTACCAGCAAATTTTATTAAAGAGAAAGAGCATAAAAAGAACACAAACAACGTTGTGCTAGCATTTTGCAAAAATTCGTGTTTTAATAAAATCTTCAATAACTCAGCCAATTAATACCGGATTTTTAAAACCAAAGTTGTGTTTTACTCATTTGGAAACGTCCCTTTTTAATAAATCCAAGAGTATTATATATTGTTTATGAAATAATGTGTGAAATCACCGCCGAATTTGAATTTGAAATTAAAAAATATCTGTTACACACAGACTTCTCATATTTGCTTAAAGAACGTATATATCGTTTGAAAGGCCTAAGTTTCTTCCTTTCAAATTCGTGTGAGAAAGTGAAAATCGGTTGATAATCAACTAACTTACAGGCTTATAAGTGCGCAAACGTACGCAAAACCGGGTTTTTAACCGGTTTTCAAGATTCCTGTTTCACTCCACAATACCTACAAGAAAAATACTATAACTTCCCAGGTAGTTCTACTTTAGTATTTTGTGTATCACTGTGTTATACGTAGCCACTACTTGGAAAATCGAAACTAAAACAGCAAAACACGAGCAGCCTTTACCAAACCTTAGGCATCTCTTGGTCCCATGTATATCCCATTAGGAAATTTGGCTATGATGTAGAGAAGAAGATGGACTTTCTTTTTGGTGGGGATATCATAAATTAAAGATAGTTTATGCTAGGATATTCTAGGTTAAAGGATGCTTTGGAGTTTCCAATATCATTGAACCACAAGGCCATGACTGTTGTGTGCAAGCTTTAAAATGATATCCAACATTTTGAAATACATTAACGCATTCCAAAGTTATGACATTTCTAAGTCAGGTCTTTTTCTCAGAAAGTGCCATACAATACCTACTTCAATGAACCATTTACATTTTTTTACACTAACCGGAGAAAACATGATCTCTTACAGTCTTAAAGGAAATTACAACTTTAAACATAACGAGGATCTAAAACAACTAAATTTTTGAAACATATGGTAGGGCCAAACCAAAACAGAACGAGACAGCGACAATTAGAATAGTTCGTTCTATAAATAGAACTTTCAAAACTTCTGCATCAGTGCGTGTAAGTAGGAAAGCAATGTGTAAGTAGCGACAACAATCACTCTGCACACAATCAATAAATGTCTTCGGTTAGTGACTTGTGTATATACACACCGCAGTAGCTTAACGGGCTAGACACTGCTGAAGATGATGCTTCACAAACATCGAAACGATCGTCCAGTGAATGTGAGTTCGAATCCCACCCGCGGCATTTACATTTTTTTCACTAACCGGAGAAAACATGATCTCTTACAGCCTTAAAGGAAATTACAAAAACTGCTTTGAATTTTGACACAATTCTGGTGTCACTGAATTCGTATGGACGAGGATAAATTTCTCGTAGAATTTCATACAATTCAATAGGGTCGGGTCCTGGACTGTGTCGAAATATTTTGGAATTACCATATATTCCAACGGAGCCCTCGTGGCGAACATAAATCGAAGTGGCACTGGGAAATTTTAAGGATCACAAACCTTTTGGCCCTGATAACATTCCATCGGGGCTGCATCAACGTTAGCAGATGTCAACACGCTGGTCATCAAAAGTATATGGACAATTAATCAAAACCACACGGATTATCCTGAAAAGGGTGGTATAGAAACTACACGGGTATTACGTTCTTGCAATAGGCAAACAAATGGCACCCTTGTACTACAGCGGATATCGCTGGTAGTGGTTCAAATTGTGCGTCAGGAAGAACACATTAAAATTTTCAGGATAGTCATAAAGGAATCAGCTTGACTACACTCCTCTTGCCACCTACACTTTGAACAAGCTTTCGGTAGTCTATAAAGAAACTTAATATGGACCACCTTGACTAACTAGGGGATACCCGACAATATAGTATCCAGGATTCTGGAGCAGTACAGGGAACCAAAATATTAAGTTAATCTAGTTAGGGAAGCCAAATTTTCACCACATTTGCATGCATTAGGCAAGGATGCATCGAGGATGATATCGATTACGCAGATGACTTCCTATAACTTGTGGAAATGGCATACATATATATAATTCATCAAACTTTTGTAATCCTCTTCCACGAAAATTAAATTTGAAAGAAATTGGGATTTTTAGAATTAATTACAAGTGCCCTTAATTGAGGCATCTTTTAAGTCAAATCAGTGTTAACATTTTATTTCTGATTACGGTTGCGAAATGTTATACATGCAATAATTCCGATATGTCTTGATGCGCTTCATGCCCCATTTATGCTATGTGCAAACCACTGTGAGTTGCATATTTAATACATATGTACGTGTCAGTGATCACATGCCAAATGACTGTATTAGTCATGAAAAAAATCTGCGCCACAGGCGGACTGAAATACGGTGTTTGGAGAAAAAGTTCTTCACTGATTGTAAGAAATGTATTTGAATGCAAACAAGTCCTTAATGAATTTAATAATTTGCATTGTCGTGGTTATTTGGATTGATATGAGTTTGGAATGTTGTCGCAGATTTTGGACTTCTATCACGAATTATCACGCAAGCGAATATTTCGTTACACCCAAACGAAGTCTCCGATAAATATATTTTTTTTGTGGTACATTCAAATGTATGTATCATTTCCTTCGTTAAAAAAAGTAAATAAAATCGTTTACTCGAACCAAGAACCCTATATATCGAACGATAACTTTTAAATCTAGCTCAAAAACGCATTTATCAGAAACGAAAACATTTCATTAACCATCCTAACGTTTACGCAAACATTTTATAGTCGTCCAAACTCAAAATACTTTTACGAGAAATGAAAGATGTTGGCGGCACACTGCTTTTGCATTTACAGTCAAAGAAAACGCAACGTATTCTGACAAGTGATATTGATTTTGACGCCATGTCACGTGTCATTGGTCCCATGCCAACCATTACATCATTCGGTCATAGTATTAATGCCACTTCTTTCTTCTGTGCAACGACACCTACCATTGATCCTATGTAAATGCAGGATAAATCATATTACAATTCATGGTTAATGCAACGACATATGTCTTTGATACAATGACTAATTGTCCTGGATGATATGCCAATATGTCTTTGATACAAGGGCTAACTACAATATCATAAAATTTAATAATAGTCCCTTCCACAAAGTCTACTTTTTCGTCAACTGCTTAAATATCGTGCACTCTACACCAGTGGTAGGCAAAACCGAACGCACGCACACAAACGTATTATATGCTTGTGTGCGGTCATAAACGCACAATCTTAGACTGCCCGATTGTAAGGCTAACTAGTTATAAACTTTCAGAATATCGCTAGTTCAAAACCAAACGCCACTAGTTCCACTTCAATCCACGTCCAATGCTTTTAAGAGGCGAATTTAACATGGGCATGTCCTAGGCAGTAGTCAATTGACTACCCCTCAGGTAACTATTGAATAGTATTTAACTAGTTCCATAGTAATCTATGTATGTAAAGGGTGTTTTTTCAAGCTCAATAGAACTTCAAATTGTAAAAAATAACATAAAAAATTAAATTTTAATTAAAAAATTTCTATTATTTGTTTCAGTATACTCTGGCAATACATTATGAATAGACTCACGCTTGAACAACGCTGCCAAATTATCCAAATTTGCTTTGAAAATCAGTCGTCGATTCGCGCAACTTATAGACGACTTCGTGATTTTTATGGCGCACATTTTTATTTTTTTATTTTTTTTTTTAAAGACTTAGCGAACGGGTTAACGGGTTTGTTAATAAGCAAAATTGCCGTATATGGAGTGAGACCAATCCACAAGAAACCCTCCAGACTCCATTACATCCAGAAAAATGCACCGTTTGGTGAGGCTTACACGTTGGTGGCATCATCGGACCTTATTTCTTTAAAAATGAGGCCGGAGCTCGCGTTCCGTTCAATGGAGATCGTTACCGCACCATGATCAATGATTTTCTGTTCGAAAATTTGGATGACATTGATCCAGATGAGATGTGGTTTCAACAGGATGGCGCTACGTGCCATACGGCGATCGCAACCATCAACTTATTGAAATCAAAATTTGGCGATAAGTTGATTTCGAGAAATGGACCTGTCAATTGGCCTCCAAGGTCGTGTGATTTGACACCTCTCGATTATTTCCTGTGGGGCTACATGAAGGCACTGGTTTATGCTGATAAACCAGCAACAATTCACGCCTTGGAGGCCAACATTGTTCGTGTTCTTCGTGACATACGGCCAGCAGTGCTCGAAAAAGTGGCCAAAAATTGGACGTCCAGAATGCGCTTCGTCAAGAACAGCCGCGGTGCCCATATGCCCGAAATCATTTTCAAATGTTAATGCCACGTATTGATCTTTCGAATAAAAAAAAAAACTTTATTAAAAATTTAATTTTTTGTGTTATTTTTTTACAATTTGAAGTTCTATCGCGCTTGAAAAAACACCCTTTACAAGTACCATCGAACTAGTTCCGACCAGGGTTTGAATTTACTCACCAAATCCAATTTCATATTTATCTTAGTTTGATCCTCCACATAGAAATCCAAAATCCACGAAGAACGACTCAGCAATGAAATTGGATTACTTGGATTTCTTTTGAGTTGTATTTATAGATTTTAGAAATTGGATTACCATTTTTGAGTAATATACGAAAATAATGTGAGTTGATCACAGAGAACCCACAGGCAATCGTCGTTTCTTTTCACACAAGCAAAAGAAAAATATGACGACTGTCTTCGTGCTTTGAGACTCAAAGTTTGAGTCGAAAAAAACGACATTATGAGTGTAAAGAAAAAAAAACACAAAATTTAAAATATCTTTAGAACTGTATTATTTAATTTTTATTTATGTAGTTTTGATTTTACATTATATGTATTTCGTTTAAGTTTAATGAATTTTAGTAGTGAATTATTTAAGTTTTATTTATGAACATATGTATTTTATGTTTTACATTGTATGTACTTATTTGTTTTGTTAAAATATATGAATTTATCGCTTAAGCCCAATGCATCATTCGATATTTTTCTATTTCGTAAAAACAACATTTTGCCACCTTCGGCTAGGGTGGCAAAAACTGTGATTTTCTTTGAGTCACGAGCACCGGTTTCATTAGTCGTGTTTTGGTTACAAGCAAACGATTATCGCTTGCTAAGTTGCAAAGAAAACGGTTATTTAGCGATAAGTGATTTTATTCGAAAATATGAAAAAGAGTTGAAAACTGTAAAAGATGTCAAAAAAAATCCTTAAACTTAGCGAAAATGATTTTCGTCGCTAAGTTTTCGCTAAGTCCTTGCTAAGTGCTTAATAAAAAACAAGCGATTATTTAAGCAAGCGGTGTAACATAAACACGCATATTGTTTCTTTACTCTAGCAGAGATAAACACACAATCGAATTGTGACTACGTCGATTTTTTTTTTGGTTTCTGTTCGTTGTTTTTATTCTCCGACTCAAAACTAGAGCATTGTCGTTTTATTTTCTACTTGAGCAAAATCAAACAGAAAATGGATTTGAATCGCTGCTCTAACATGAACTCATTTGTATTTTTTTGAGTACTCAGCGACAGATTATGATTCACAAAAACGTGTTAATCCAAATCCAGAAAAGATCAAATGTATTTGTTGTTTTCGTTGAGTACATTAAAACACTGGTTCCGACGCTAGTTTACCTTGCAACTATTTACAACTATAGGTCCATGAGTTCATCAGCTAAGTAACCAGTATTCCAATAAAAATGGATATGCTCTATTTTCTATATTTACACTATGCGACAGTCAAAATCGGGATGGGATGAAACCAACGGGAAATGCTATATCGGTCAAAAACAAGTTATACGTGGCCCAGCGTTTCGCTGGGTCACGTCTAAGAATCGTGATATATCGATTTGAAGTTAGTTACTATCATATAGGGGAAATTGTCACCTTTGGTGGTATTTTTTTTGACATAACTCGAGAACCACTAGTTCGATTTTGCTCAAACAAATTTAAAAAAATTTAAAATTAGAATTCCTTTAATCTGTTAATATAACGTTTTTCTATATACTCAACAGTTTTGCCGGTAAAAATAAATGTATGAAGAAAAAAAAAATTATTTTTGCCTAAAAATTAAAATTTCTTTTTTTTTTTAATTCATAAAAAATCCAAAACGGAAAAAAGTGTGACGTAAAGTCACATAATTTATAAACAAAATGAGACATACATCATGAAAATCAATGCATGCGTTTCGCTTTTATGCAAAATTAAGTAAAGGTATGAATTTCAAAAATTTGCTCGAGATATGCTCAAAATTCCTTGGAAAAAACATTGATGACTTTTTTTTATGATTGTCCGATTTAAAACAAAAAGAAATAAACAAAAGGTTATTTGATTTTAATGGTAGCGGTAACAAACTAAAAAACGGTCATAAATGTGCGTGTACAATTAAAAGGAAAAAAAGGAAAGTACACTTTTTTAATTAGTATTTGGGTTTTTTCCGTTAGCTGCCTGCATGATTTTGTTATACAAATTGCACCCACATTTATGAGTGGTCATGTTTTAGAACGTTTCGAAAAATATTGAAACTTACGTAGTATTTTTACAGGTGTTCATTGATCGATTTTTGTCATTCAACAAGTGTCTCCGAACGCGTAAAGTACAATTTTTTTAAAGTGACGAAAAAGTAATAAAAGTATAAAAACGAAAGGAGTGCAAATTGTCCACCAAATAACAATTTATTTTGTTACGTTTGTGGCAAAAGAACTTTTTCAACAAATACTGCATTACTCACTGAGCAAGTGGAGCGCGCTTTTAAACTTTATTTTGATTCCGAAATAATTCGCGGCGTTTCGTGGGTCCCAGACAAAATTTGTAAAACGTGCTACAATGGTCTTAACATGTGGATCCAAGGGAAACGCAGTTCACTTCGTTTTGGTGTACCAATGATTTGGAATGATCCAGGAGAACACAATTCCGACAACTGTTACGCTTGCGCAAACAAAATATGTGGAGTAAATAGTAAAGGCCTTAAACGAAGAGTTTACATATCTGTTAAAATTACACAAATACCTCTACCGCATTCGGATGAAATACCAATTCCACCACTTACAAGTCCTGACAGAGAAACTTCTTTTTCTATTGAAACAATGGATCAATCGGATTTCACCTATAAACCAACACCAGAAGCCGGCCCATCGAACAAAATAATTCCAATCTCATAAGCAAGAATGGACAAGATTGTTGCCGAATTAAACCTTCCTCAACGTGAAGCAGAAAAACTTGCCCAGCTTTTGAAAGAAGGCAACAATTTGGAGCCTAATGTCAAAGTCACCGGATATCGAAGACGACAATTGCTACAGATCCTCATCCGATACAGACTCTGAACAAGTGGGCGAACCACCACGCAAGAAAGTAAAGGGCGCAAACAAACAAAAATAAGTTTTGCGTTCATCGATTTTTTTACCTATGTAAAAAAATGTAACACATAGAAGGAGCCATATTAGTATCTTTGGACGAAATTCGTTTTAGGACTTTTTAAGATGTTTGAGCCATGTCCGTCTGTCTGTCTGGCTGGCTGCCTGGTCAACACGATAACTGCCGTAAATCTTTATCGATCACCGCGAAATTTTGTCAGTGACTATTATTTGTCTATATTGAGTTTGTAAGTCACGTTATCAAACGCCAATCACCGATTAAAACAAGGGTGATTTTGCCACGCCCAGAGAGTCCGCAAAACCAAACGAATCTCTATGAAAGTTTGTACTAGTCAATAGTTAGTCAAATAAAACTCTACTACAGAAATGAGCTGTGTTGCCACACCCATTCTGGTACCTCCCATATAAAAGTTGGGCGGATGACCGGTTGATCGACGGAAACTACAATCGATCTTAATAAAATTCGGTGCTAGGCAATATTTTGCTTATTTTGCTAAAAGCTACTGTGTAAGTAATAACTGCCTATTGTGCCACGCCCAGTTTCGTACCACCCATACAAAAGTTGGGCGTATTTGCGGTTTGACGACTCGATATCTCCTATAAATCATAACCGATCTTAATAAAATTTGGTACTGATCAAAATTTTGGCAACAACTTGCCATACCCCTTTTTGTACCGCGCACATAAATATTGGGAGGGAAACTAACTAGCTTGGGTATTCAATAATATTTACCGTAATGTCAATTGAATATGGTCACTTTTGAGTATGGGCTTTTTTCCCCAGGCAATTCATGACTTAGGGTGAGGGTAAGATTAAGTCGGTTCACCCGACTGAAGCTTATGTACTGGGTTAAGTTGAATTTCAAATGAAGACTAATCTCTTTTTCTTTTGTTTGTAACAAAACAACATTTCGTTTGCATATTTTCGGTACAATAACGGTACTGCTTTTTTTGCTATTGCAAAAAAAAAATTTAATGACGCTTTATTATTAGTGTTGACCTCAATCACATCGTTTTCAATCGTGTTGTAGACGACGTAAGTCTTAAACGACTCCCTTCCGATTACTATGGGTCAAAATAATGTCGATTGGTTTCGCAATGGATTACATTTAGTCAAAAATAGAACTAGTGAACTTTATAACTAGTAGTGCAACTAGTGGCATGTAGTTGATCGCCATTTTCAGAACAAGCGCGTGAATCAAACATAGCTGTTGTGTATACGTAAGTTGCCGATCGTGTGTGTGTCAAAAATACGATTATTGTCTGCCTCGCGAGGCTATGGGCTGGTTACCGCTGCTCTACACCAGTCAATATCCTTGATATTCTCCCATAAGGTGTCATAGTCGAAATTCCTAAAGTCGCGATATGCAAAAGTCTGCATTGACATGTTTGTCTTAAAGTTGTATGACATAAATATCAAATCATTTGGTCGAAAAGTAAGACCTTAGAAGAGTCGTTTACAAAAAATAGATCTAATAACGTATTGCAGGAAGTTGTGAAATGTATGGGTAGCTCACTGTTGATGCCATGTAATCCAAAAGAGACCATACTTTCCCTCAAGCATTGGTCAATTAAAAGATTCGAACTGAAATCACCTGCAATCAGGACATCGCTATTAGTTGCTATCAAATCTTCAGTTTTCCTTGTAAAACTGTCAAAGAATATAGAACGATGTGGTCTGTAAACACTTCCAAGTAGAAGCTTTCGATCATTTGCAGATATCTCGATGAACAAGAATTCTATTTTATCATTCTCTTCATTTCTAGCTAGGGATGCCAGATTTGAAATTAACAAACAAAGTACATCGAGGAAAAAAGGAGAGTACAATTAAAGTACATTTCCTGCTATTAAAAAATCTTTAAGTTCGGTATAGAAAAGTAACATTTTACGTTAAGAAATTAAAAAAATCAGTTCAAAACAGTAACAGTTTATAAATTATAGAAAAACCGAACAAACTAGGGAACCACAAATATATTTTTTAATAAAAACTAGTCAGATGTTTCACATTTTATTTTTAAAAAGTACAAAGATTGTAATCTATTCTATATTCAAATTTTTTAATACTGAATATAACATTGTTTTAATTATTTAATAATCAAAGATATTTTTCTACAACTTTTTCAAAGAATTACAAATATGTATAATTTTTGTGGACTTGATTAACTCCGTTTCTACAATCTTCTGTTTTTAAAAAAGTACAAATTCATTACAAATGTACGTAAAATTAGTATTTATTATGAATTCGTTTTCTAAATTTTAAATTAGAAGTTTATTTCGTTCTTTCTCCAAAAATTAAACATCAAACTGAATATTCTTTCAGATGCCGTATTAGAACGAGGAATTGAAAATACAAATTTAGAGAAATTTTTTGAACGGACATTTTGGAATATTTCCAGTAAAAGCTTTTAAGGATATAAAAGCGCCAAAGAGCCAATTCATTTGATCGCAAATAATTCAATTACGCCATGAATAAAATGGAATGTTTGAATTACGGTTAAAAATGGAAAGTTTTTCAAATTTTTTATTTTTTAAAGTAAAACGGTGTCTATTCTAAATAAATACTTACATATGTATATATGATTTTTGGTAACAATAAGAAGTAACATTTTCTTATTTATTGTTGGCATAATAAAACAAGTACATAAAGAAGTGTTGAGGCTAAAAAGAAGTACTTTTGTGTACTTCTTTAGGTGCTATGCAGTACAATTAGTATAAAAAAGTACGCGTACTGCTGAAAACAGTACGTCTGGCAACACTATTTCTAGCTATAAACTTACAGCGTTATTCATAAAATGTTATGACATGTTTGAGAGATGATTTACCATACAAAAATCGTCTCTCAAACCTCTCATAACTTTTTATGAATAAGGTCTTTAATATTTATATTAATTTTTGCATAAAATGCATTGGTTAAAAAAAGAGTTATTTGAACTTCTTATTGTAACACAATATTCTCTGAAAGAATTTTGACCAAAAATGAGAAAAGAAAAACCTTAACAATTTGTTTTGAAAGAATTCTGTCGAAAATTATTTCCAAAGTACGTTTGCACCAAGAGCGTAATCCTGACCACCTGTGCCGCAGTCAACAGTCACTACGTCCAACATAAAGTAAACTAAATGGTAGAGCAACACTTCATATTTAAGGCATGTATTGGAGAAATTAATAACCGAAACCGTGAACTAGCCTACCGGTTTTTGTGGATTTACACCAACGGCTGGATTTCTCACTATTAATAGTTTGAAAAAAATTTACACCTCAAACAATATCCTTGTTGTAATTTAAAAAAATTTAAATTCCATGTTCCTGTTTCAAATGAAATTTTAAAAAAACCACAGAATTAAGTTTGAATTGTTGGCATATTAAATTGAAATTATACTGGCAATTTTGTAAAGAAAATTGGAAAATCATTTTAAACTTTTTGAATTGATTCTAAGGAAAGTTAAAGAAATCTGTATATTTCATGGAAATGTATTTACATGAAGCTTCAGATGAAAGACTTATTTTAAAATTGAACCCTTAATAATCATTTTTAAATTCTTTGAGAATTTTAAAATATTTCTTTTAAAATTTAAATATTATACTGATTTTCATTATTCCTATATATGATTTTGTAGACGTATTTGACTTATAGTTTTACTGTTTTAAATTCAAAAATATTTAAACTCGTAATTTCGACTTTCAAAAACCAAACTCGTTGCAACTGTCTGTTCGAAACTTTAGTTTTACGAAAAACCCCAAAACCCGGTTTTAATGAATGGCCCTACTACTCTAGTATGTCTTTGGCGTGATACTACTTGGGCTAAGCTCAAAGAAACCGCCAGCTCTAAATGACTTAATATGTCTTACATTCAATTCGTTTAAGTGGAAACAAATAAAGACATCAAAAGGAATGAATGAAAAAGGGCCAACCCACTGAGCAGTCGGTGCTTGGTTGTTTACTGACTGGCCGTCCATTTGCCTCTACTGTATCTGGTTTATTTGCCGTGTGTAATAATATATCTGCTCAGGTGATAATATATCTGCCATATACATAATGAAAAGTAATTTTTGTTTGTAACCCACAAATTACTGGCATGACCATAAAACCTTTCACCATGGCTGCATTGGGAAGCTGGGTTTCTTCATACGTACAAGACCTTTGCAACCAACACCATCATTAAAATGGTCGTTAATATTCCTGTTTTGTTAGCGATCATTTTTTGGCACATAGCAGCATGACTTCTTTATTTAAGGCTGCGTTTGGCTGAATATTATTTTACTGGATCCACATCTTTGCATCGACCACATGCTATGAGTTCCGATAACACCACGCATAATCACTGTATAATTGAATTTTATGTAATTATTTTAACATTCTTTGCATTTGCATAGATTATACAGAGCAATGAAGTACAATATGAAGTACTTGAAATACTAGTTCATGAACTAGTGGCAATTACTTCAGCACCGGAATTCTGAAACTTTTAACGATACAAATCGGAAGTTAAATTTGGCAAAATATACATATAAAATTTCAACACAAAATTTTCGAATTTTTCAAAGTAAAGTAACAACCGATCTTTATCGTTAAAATGTTAAATAATTCCAGTGCAGGGTTGGACGCATTTGAATCGTTTGTTGTTGTTTCCTATGTTTGCAACCTCATAATGCAAATACATAACTGTAAATTTTAATTCCGGATCACAATGTCCAACGCCAGTTCAAAACAACTCTGTGCCGAAATGGATATCAGTGCAGTGCTTTAAAATCAATCTATTGCATACACGTTGAAAGATCTGTCTTTTTTGTTGTTTGCATGCAAATATAAAATGTTTCTGGAGCTTAACGCAAATATAATATACTTGTGTCCAAACACAATATTGTGCCTATTCAATATTACATGTTAGAGCCACAGTGATTATTATGTTATAATATATGTGTTTGCGACCCACATACATTTATGTTTGTGATACAACTACAGCTGTGTTTGTTGCACTGTCTATGCTCTCGAGAGGAAGAGAATAAAAGAGGGACAACGAGAGAGTCTACCTTGTAAGTGTGTACCTGTATTTTTGCATTATTCCCTCAGTCAGTGAGTCATAAATATTCCTGAATGTGCGTGTAAATTTCAGATGAAGTCAGTGTTTTTTATTTTGGCTGATGTATTGCGTTTTAGTTTCATGTATTCAGCCAAATATCAAAACGCTTGATCAGTGCAAAAAGAATAAACGAAGGCTCGGACGGTTAAATGTTTTGTGATGTTACTTTGGTTTTTGTGTATGTGTTTCGTATTATGTATGAGTGCTACCAAAGTGAGAAACGATTTTGCGGAAAGGGCAACAACGTAAAACCATTTGTCTGTCCGAACCTTTACCGTGAAAATCGGAAGGGCGGACTATTTGTGAAATAAGTGTAATAAAAAAAAACACAAGTAGTTAATCCACGCTTGGCTTGCCAACGCATAGCTGAAACCTTCTGAAACGAAAAAGTGAGAGACAACAAAGAAAGGAGAAGCAAAAGAGCAGCAGATCCTCATTTCGTGAAAAAAAACAAATGCACATAAATGTAAAAAGGGCCGATTTAAATCTAATAATTTTTTGTATTAAATACTTTTTAATTAAATATTAAAATTAATTAGAATAAATAATACATATGTATATTTAAATCGAAGAATAACTCGTTTCAAAATATTATTATATTTGGGAGGAAATTCGCACACGTTTCCACGTAAGTATATATATGTAGGTTTGGGGGAAGCACGCAAATGCTGCAAAGTACGTATATGGATGTCTGGGATGAAGAACGTATATGTTTCCACGTAAAAGCATACATGTTTGCATTTAAATACAAGTAAGTTTGGGACTTGCAAACATATGAATGCTTGAAGTGTGTACCGAACATATACATGGTTCTATCAATGGAGAATGGTTCTATCAACATGGAGCTATCAATTTTTGGAGAACCCGTGCTCCGCACCCGGATTAGTGGTCGGAGGGTACTAGAGTAAAATTGCTAAGATCGGAACCAGTGGTATCGAAATAACAGCAAGCAATTTTTTTGGTTTTGTACATTTTCAAAAATTTCAAAAAAATAAAATCTCAAACGTGTTAATTTACAAAAACAAATAAATGTGTGCCGTTATTTCGCTTCCAAAAAAACATATTTCCATTTCAAATAGTCATAACTTTGGAACGGTAAGACCTCTGGGCTTCGTTTAGGTAAATTTGGAAAGGTAAGAGGTAGGGATATTTTTAAAACACATAAGTTATCTGCCATCTGGATGGAAAAATTGAGGTTGTGTGCCACCTTCTTGTGTCGTTTTCCAAATTTCATTTCATTTTTTTTTTAATTTTAAAAATCCGACCACTGGTTCAGAGCTTAGAATTTTTACCCTAGTACCCTCCGACCCCCAATACGAAAATTTTCAAACCGCTGCCAGTTCGCCCCTTGCATTTTCGGGAATGGTCGTAGATGGACATAGTTTCATGAAATGAACCAAGGAATAGGCTGGTGAAATTTGTTCAGTTGTGACTGAACCACCCGGTATATATAAGAATTACTCTACGAGCAGTTCATTTAAATCGGGGGTATGCATAACACAGCTGATTAACTATGAAGTAGGACATTTATAGAAATCAGAATAGATATGCGAAAGAGCGATGAGCAACCAGAAGCTAACCATGCAGCAAACTAAGTTTAAATAGTGTTTGATTGATTCTAATGACAGCTAAATTATGTTTTATGTTGGTTGCATCGAACGAAATTATCGTACGCATTCACTTTTATTTCTCTCCGTTTTATGGGCAATCAAAGAGGGGAGGGGTTGTCGAGGGGACCTTTTGTATTCTTCCGAAAGTACTTTTTTGAACGTGAAAGTACTTTTTGTCAAATAATTAAATAAATCTGCATTTACACCGAAAGAATAACGGGCTGTTTGTAGATCATATAAAAACAATTATTTAATCAGAGTACGGTTTGTTAATCTTTCGGTGTAAATTTAGTAAAAGCTTTATTTAGCCTCAGGCAAATATATGTATATTTCAGTCCTATTTTACAAAAAATAACAATAAATAAATCTTGACAATTACGATCAGCTGAGTTTAACAAGGTCGGCTCTTGATATAAATATACCTTACTTATTTTGCACATGTGTTGTATTTAAAAACCTCTCACATAAAATTTGGTGAGTCTAATCCGAAAGTACTCCTATTGGACCAAAAGAAGTTGGGGACTTTTTGAAATCGAAAACCGATTCCGAACGGTATTTTGAGTAGCTTTTTCATGGCTAAATACTCGATAGTGTCGCCGTCACTATGCGAGGTGACCGCCGCCGAAAGAAATATTAAGGTGGACTGAGCAGGATTCGAACCCAGGATCTCATGTACAAGAGGCGCGCACACTACCATTGCACCACCGACGGCAATGATACCTCATATTTAAGCTCCTATATGTTGGTTTACTATTCTATTGTAAAATAAGTTGAATGACAACACTTGAAACTACTCCTGACCTTGTAAGCTTGTAGTATGAAATTCTTATACTCATCGGTCATAAAATTCATACGTTTGAAGTGACAAACATAAAAATCTAATATTTAGTCAAAAAACATACAGCTCCCTAAAATACGTGTGGCACAGATTCCTTTTCGCACTCGGATAACAATGTATGGAGCAGGCAGAGCGGATGCCTATGGGCATGCGCTCTTCACTTCGTTAAGCAGGCCAGCAGGCCAACTAATGTCAGACAAGAATAATGCTGCTGATCATGAATACCTATACGAGGAGATGTTCGCATTTCGTCATAGCCAAATCAAAACATGCAGCAGCAGAGTAGATAAAATGTCCGACTCTACGGACGTCAGAGGTGCAATGGTTACTGGGCGCGGCTCTTGTGCATGAGTACACTATCGTGTACTTAGCGACACTATCGTGTACTTAGCCATGAAAAAGCTTCTCAAATTACCGTTCGGAACCGGAACACTATCGTGTACTTAGCGACACTATCGTGTACTTAGCCATGAAAAAGCTTACAGCGTGTAAGCATAATGTTGCGCTTTCTAGTTTTACACTCACTAACTGGGACCTACGTGGCCGTCGGTGGTGCAATGGTTAGTGTGCGCGGCTCTTGTACATGAGATCCTGGGTTCGAACCCGGCTCTGACCACCTAAAAATTTTCTTTCGACGACGGTCACCTCGCATAGTGACGGCGACACTATCGAGTATCTAGCCATGAAAAAGCTTCTCAAATTACCGTTCGGAATCGGTGTAAAACTGTAGGTCCCAATCGGTGAGTGAAAACTAGAAAGCGCACAGCTCAGTGATTGTGAGAAGTTCTCCCCAGTCCCTTCATGGGATGTAATGGGAAACCATTTATTTTTTTAACTGGGACCTACAGTTTTACACCGGTTCCGAACGGTAATTTGAGAAGCTTTTTCATGGCTAAGTACACGATAGTATCCTAAGTACACGATAGTGTCTCATCAGCGTGAAAAGTAACGGTCTCTCTAACACATTTTCCCAAACATTTCCTGCAGGAACCATGTATATGTTTGGAACGCTCTTCAAACATTCATATGTTTGCTAGTCCCAAACACACTTGTATTTAAATGCAAACAAATATGTTTGGAACGCTCTTCAAACATTCATATGTTTGCTAGTCCCAAACACACTTGTATTTAAATGCAAACAGTATCATGTTCACTGACAAACCTGTATGCTTTTACGTGGAAACATATGCGTTATTCATCCCACAGATCTTTATACATACTTGGAAGCATTCGTGTTTCCCCCAAATCTACATGTAATTACGTGGAAACATAGGGAATTTCCTCCCAAATATAATAATATTTAGAAACGAATTATTCTTCGATTTATTATTCTATATATGTGTATTATTTTTTATAATTAATTTTAACAATATAAATCCACATTTATAAATAATTATTACAAAAAATTAATAGATTTAAAACTTCCCTTTTTATAATGGCCAGGCAACATAATGCAGGAAACGTGTACATGTTTGCAAGCATTGTTTTCATGAATTGAAGATCTGCTGACTTGTTGTCTCTTTGTTATCTGCCTCGTTTTTGTTTAGCGGTTTCAACAAAAAAAAAACACATTTCTGTCTCAGAAACATAAATTATAGCCTATTAATCGTTGTGTCTCAAACAAGTTATAGGAATAACAAACACGTAATATTTGCATCCAAACAACAACAAAATACAGATTTTTCAGCGTGTAAATTTATTTGTAATTTTTGAGATGAGAATCTGCTTCTCTTTTGCTTCTCCTTTCTTTGTTGTCTCTCACGTTTTTGTTTTCAGAAGGTTTCAGCTATGCGTTAGTACACAAACAACATATGTATATACAAATCAAGTTCATGCAAGACAAGCGTGGATTCATTACTTGTGTTTTTTAATTACACTTATTTCACAAATGGTCCGCCCTTCCGATTTTCACGGTAAAGGCTCGGACAGACAAAGGGCTTCACGTTATTGCCCTTTCCAGTTTCTTTCCTCAAAATCGTTTCTCACTTTTGTAGTACACATACATATATACGAAACACATACACAAAAACCAAAGTAACATCACAAACCATTTAACCGTCCGAGCCTTCGTTTAATCATTTTTCACTGATCAAGCTCTGTCCGATGAATCATTGACGACTGAATACATGAAACCGAACCGCAATACATCAGGCAAAATAAGAAACAATTCATCTGAAATTTACATGTACATTCAGGAATGTTTATGATTCACTGACTGAGAGATTAATGCAAAAGTACAGAAACACATACATGATAGACTCTCTCTTGTCCCTCTTTTATTCTCTTGCTCTCGAGAGAGCAGAGACAGTGCAACAAACACACCTGTATTTGTATCACAAACATAAATATATGTGGGTCGCAAACACATATATTATAACATATTAATCATTGTGTCTGAAACACGTAATATTGAATAGCAAACACAATATGTTTCGACACAAGTATATTATATTCCCGACAAGCTCCAAACACACTTTATATTTGCATCCAAACAACAACAACATACAGTTTTTTCAGCGTGTATAAATATGGAAATAATTCGCATATATTTTGTATTTTCCCTTAAGAATTTTTTAAAATGTTATCTTGAAGACCTTCATTTGCAGTCCTGTTAGGCAGCGTTCCATTAGCAAGCCTATCAAAAGGACTTCTACGCTGTGTTTTCTTTTCAGGCCAGCAAGCAGGCCCGACAAGGGAGGGGAAATATTATTATTTGAAATGATTGCATTGGTAGGGTGGACCTTTATAGGTCTGGTATAAGGCATGCAAACCACCTCTTTTCTTATTGGGTCATTACTAGAGGTATTTTATTGAATTTTAAATATACATTTAACTTGCCGAGAGGGAGGTTATCCACAATGATAGGAACACTCACGGGACATTGTCTTGTAGGAAAACACGCGCTAAGATTGTGACATAGAAACTCTACTCTCTGTAGATGCTGCATGGAAGAGGACGAGGAAACGACGAAACACCTTCTCTTGGATTGCCCTGCTCTGGCAGGGCTGAGAAGTAGGATATTCGGAACACGCACAGGATATTCCTGTAGGTCTTATAGACAAATTCATTGAAAGGGAAAATTGGCTAGACGACTAGTCAATAGTTGCTATAGAGGAAACTGCAGGTATCACAATGGGCTGCTTTAGTCTAAGTGTGCTAGACAGCGTGCTGTCTTGCAGCCTTTTCAACCAACCAAATAGACATTTACTTTAGTACTTACTCTTTATCTGAAATGGAGTTGAACACACGCATCAGCAAGTCCACGCGTCTATCCACGGAACCATTGCATACGTTGCGCGAAGGAGTACAAATTCTTAGTATTAGCATTGGTTTGTTGGAGTTTGGAGCAAGAAAACGTAATCAATACAAGAGATATTGTAGTGTATCTGTTGTTTGTATAAGCTTGTTTTCTATTAAAAAGCAGTAGCAATTCATTATTCCGTTTACCATCAAAGGTTTTTCCTATTTGCCGCCAAAGGAGGTACAATTTCACAACTTTAGGATAAATGAAAACAACTCTACATGTCCTTTCTCTACGTATATCCACATGGAAAATAGGAAGGGGAGAAAGTTAGACTTCTAAAAAAAACTTTAATGCGATTTATACTATTCCTTAAAATTTGTATGACTGCATCATCCAACTAGACAATAGAAATAACTCCAATTATTTTTACTGGTGTTCTTAATATGAAAATAGGTGATTAATTAGAAAAAGGACCTAAAAATGTTGATGCTTGCCCAGGGTTTACATAACAACTTTCTACACGCAAAGAAAAAAAACGTTTATTGCTCGGTTGCCACAACAATACTTTGATTGATTTGTATTAATTTATTAATCGCAACCGTTTATGTAGTTCTCCCAAATAAACTCATAAATATATCGCAAATGTGTATCATGTTGTTGCAAACGAGATCTCTTCTGCATTAAACGCGTAAAAAAATACATTTGTCGCAAGTTAAAAACCGTTTGCGATAACTGAAATTAGCCATTTTTCTAATGAGTACGAAGAACGTAAATATCTCTCTTTCTGTCGACTGTATACACAGTCCACTCGTTTGACATACACACTCACGCATACACATAAAAGGCTTTTGCCTTGTCAATATACCTTGGATGGACAACTGAGGCGTTGTAGTTGGTTGCGCTTTTAGTTGTTATTTGAATGCAAGGCGAGATGGACGTGTTAGTAGACACTGAAAAGATAGACAAAAATTCTAACTTTTTTTAAAACAAACTTTATGGGTAAAACCAAAATCATAAAAGTTGGAAATTTACACAAAAAAGAGCTTATGGAAACCACAAATATATATTTTAATGTATAAGTAATGCTGTACTGAATAGAGTAACTACAACTACAACTCGGTTGCTGTAACTATAACTCGGTTGCTCCAACCGAAAGAACAGTTGGTGAAATAGTTTTTCGTTTATCACAAACGTTTTTTCAGCTTTAATTTTTCATAACTCGTTTACTGCAAACGTTTTTCAGTTCTCGCAAACGTTTTTTTACTTAGGATCAACTACAACTCGGTTGCTGTAACCGAGGGAACAGTTGGCGGAACCGTTTTTCGTTTCTCGCAAACGTTTTTTTCAGCTTATGTTTTTCATAACTCGTTTGCTGCAAACATTTTTCAGTTCTCGCAAACGTTTTTTTAGTTAGCATCAACTACAACTCGGTTGCTGTAACCGATGGAACAGTTGGCGGAACCGTTTTTCGTTTCTCGCAAACGTTTTTTTCAGCTTATGTTTTTCATAACTCGTTTGCTGCAAACATTTTTCGGTTCTCCCAAACGAAATGACATGTATGGCTTAACAGAAGTTCGTTTCTCCCAACTACAGTCCCCAAACGAACTTCAGTTATCTGAGATTTCGTTTGGGAGGAACGAGTGTACAAATTAGTTAAACAACGTTAGATTTAATAATTTAAATCTTCAAAGTAATTAAGTCATTCTTCTAACTAATTACTAAGAAATATCTCGTTAGTGCCATCTACATGAAAATACCTTTTTAAACAAAGAAGTTAAAATTTACCCGAAAATGCAAACCAAGAAACAAAACATCAACTCAAAATTATCTTCATTGAAAGATCTCAGACTCTACGGCAAAGGAACAACAGATATTCTTTTTTGTTTTTTTTTTGATTCTTTACCGAATGTTTTCAATTTAAGTTTTGCCAACAAAAAACGCCTATTTGTGGCTGGTTTGGATGGCTTTATCAGGCCGGCTGAATGACGGTGCCACAGGGGTGGTTGACTAAACGTTAAACATGTTTATGCTGCAATTTGGTGGCAAAAAACCCTCAGCCAAGAGAATAAAGTGGCATATTTAAAACATTATTTCGGTAGACAACGACTACACACAAAATGCCTAAGTTCCCTTTTTTTATTTACTGTATCACTTGCCGGTTTTAAGTGTTTCTTTGTTTTAAAATTGATATTACCACTGCCATCGTTGTTATCCAACCCACTTATTACACAGATCGCTTTCAAGTTCAGGGGTTGCGCGCTAATAAATCCCAATTCTTGAAATACGGACGAGCCTTTTTCCGTCTGGGTGCCCAAATGACACAATGATGGGTTACTGATGGTTGGCTTACACTGAACGCATCACTTCCTTTAGTTTATGTAAATTACCTTATATACATTACATATATAATTGAGTTTGTTCACAACGTCTACATACACGGATTATGACGAGTACAATCTGATTTCCCCTCATTTGCTAAAGCTAACAAAACAATTTCGGTTTTATTTTGACATTTAAAGTTAATTAGTCGGGCTGTAATTGTAATAATTGTAGTCTTAAGTAAATTATTTGTATACCCAACTATAAACTCTGTAAGGGATAAAGAGGACGGAGTGCTGTGCTTTGATATGTATATACGTTAGGGTTCTTATGCGGGAAAAAATTCCCGGGAATTCCCGGGAATATTTTTTTCGAAATTCCCGGGAAATTCTCATCGGGCATTTTCGGGATTTTTTATTTTAAGCTTTAGTATTTTACTTTTTATAGGCAACCCTGTTCATTGTTTTGATACGAAAAAATTTAACAATAAAACACAGCTGACTGTCTTTTGTTATTGTGTATTGTTCCATTAATGTAAATATAAATGTTTTGCTCTTTTATTACAAGTGGATAGGTGTTCTTTTATAAAACAAATTACTTGATTTTCAAAAATAAATGTAAATATTCTCAAATTGTTCAATAATAATACATAATAAATAATACATAACTTTTTTTTAACAAGAGATAATTTTTAGACTGCTATGGATCGAGTTCATTCTCCAGCTTGTAAGTACTTCACCAAGAAATATGATTTGGCACAATGTTGCCTGTGCCTTAAGACACTGACGTAGAAAGGTGGAAGTACAAGCAGGTTAACACGACAGTTGGAAAATGTTCATAAAGTCAAGCCGGATGCTGGTGATGTGATTCCTACAAAAAAGAGCAAACCTGATTTAAGCATAAAACAATTTTTGCAACCAAATCAGTCCATGGAAGGGATAGTTTCTCGAATGGCTGCTTTAGAGGGAATCGCAATTAATGTCATTACTGAAAGCAGTTTTATAAGAGAATCTCTACAAAAAAAGGGGCTTCAATCTACCAAAAAATGTTTCATCGGTAACAAAATTAACTTTATCATACTTTGATACTGCTAAGAAACAAATAATAATGGACATACAAAAAATAATTGAAAATAATGGAAGATTTGCTGTTGTATTAGATGAATGGACTAGCATTAAACAATGAACAACGTATGGGCCATCAGATAATTTTTTTAACCTGGGCTTAGTACATATGGGTGATTGTTCGGAAATTGTCATTTTCTTGTCCTTTGAATGTTCCCACCCTGAAATGGTCGAATGGTGATTAAATTGCGACATGTTCCCGAAGCTACGATGGTACTCTATTATTTCCATGAAACACATTCCATTCTGAACCGTGTAAGTCGGTTTTAGGCAGAAAAAACTGTTCAAAATGTCACAACCATGGCCTGTCCTCCGTATCGAATTCAGGACTTCAGCAGTAATATCCGTCAAGGACGTGGCTTGAAAGAAGTTACCTGCATATATGTTCTAAGGGACATTTAGATTTACAATTCTACGCAAAAAAAATTGGAGGAATATGCACGCCATGGTTATTGAACGGTCCACGAAGTCTGTCCAACAGTTTTGTCAGAATTTTGTACAATTTTAATTCGACTGTGGTGACGCCATCTCCGGGGTTTCAATATGACCCACTTGCAGGCATTTTGGAGTGGAGGGGGTAGTGGCAGTATTTACACCGGCGGCAGAAGCCAACACACGCACATGTATACGAAGGGGAATTCAATTCGAAAAATTGAAAAGCTAAGCCACAAAATAATACGTCACAACCATTCTCTTATGATTCACATATGCCGTACGATATTTAGGCTTAATTCCCGGTTATGAAAGTAATATTTCAATGCCTGAACTTCATTGTCTTGATATATATTAGCGGTCATTACAATTAATAAAAAAAAATTTCATTGTTTTAGAGAATGGAAACTCGTAGTATGACCCGTGAGAGTCAGCAAACAACGCAAAACAAATCGATGCAGTCGAAAATTGATGCTCCCAGACTTGAAAAACCGAGGAGGGCAGTAAAACCGAATAAAAATAAAGACCAATTACATGATCAAGAACGTTTGAAGAAGAAGAGAGAGGCAGAGAGAGCAAGGAGGCAACGTATACGAGAAAACCCAGAACACCATGAACAGTACTGTCAAAAGGAACGAGAGAGAAATCAGAGGATGAAACAAGATGGAAAAATTCTGACCATTAACCAGTTGTCAGAGAGAGAGAAACGTATCCGTCGTCAGAAGCAAAATGAGCGAAAGAGGAAGTCAAGGATCCAGCAAAAGCTTCCATCCAGCTCACTTCACATAGATCTCAATGAGAATAATGTGGTTTTGAAACAGGCGAGACTAGGCAAGAAGAGAATTGCTAAAAATTTTAAAAACTGTTATCGTGATAATGAAAATTTGAAAGCTGAGAATTTAAACCTGCAGAAATCTGTCAATACACTGAGGAAGAGAATTGCAAGAGCAAAATTGAAAAAGCCAAAATCTACTTCACCAAAGTCTAAAGTGAATAAATTTTTTAAAAAACAGACAAGTTGACAATGACATAAGGCAAAGACTCATCACAAGTGAGTTGTGTGGAAAGGTCATCAAACAATATCGAAATTTAACGAGAATTAAAAAACTAATTGCCCCTGTGGTGACATCTCGTATTCGTCAGGATGGAGACCCGCTGAAAGAAGTTAGAAAAGAGAAGGCTGGTGTGAATTTTCTGCGCAACAAAATCAAGTGTTTCTACGAAGAAAACTCACAAATCGATCCAGGAAAAAAACATTAACATTTTTAAGTGCTTTGTGCATTTTTAAGTGCTTTGTGCATTTTTTTTAAGTTTGAAACTTAAAAAGGTAATTTTGTGAATTTTTAAATATTCCCGGGAATTAGCAAAAACACATTTTTTCTCCCGGGAATTTAAACAGTTCGGGAATTTAGGAACCCTAATATTTACGTCCAAGCTAAGACAACACTTAGAAACTGGCAAAAATAAATTTCAAACCAAAATTAAGAATTAAAAAAAAATAGCGAAAGGGAAGCAATATGTAATTTTATCAGTCACAAACTTGTGTAAAAATGGGAATGATTAGAGTTTTTGCCCCAAGAATTCCGGGGACGCAACTCCCGATAACACTAGTCAACAGTCAAAATGTACTCCGGATGCGATAATTTTTTCTGTGTAGATAACCTTGACATGAGCTCGAAAAACGCAATAAAAATTTTTTTTTTTTTTAAATTTTAAAAATTTTTTTTTGGTTAATTTGTTTTTGTATGAAAAATTGTTTTAGCAACTAACAAATCTCGTCAAAATATATACTAAATGTATGGTAGTAGACCCCAAAACATAAATAATGTGCGTTTTCATTCATCGGCTAGCTACAGCGGTCGTAATCGGTTGTTGAATCAGGAATTTTACAAAATTTTACCGAAAATTTACAAGTGAAAGCCCCTTAAAGCATTTTAAAAAAATATTAATTCACAGAGTGCATTTTTTTTTTTGTATTCTATACGCAATGTGCAGGTTTTAGAAATCAAACAAGTTACTTGAAGTTAATGAAGTTGTGAATTTTTTCGCTAAAGCCCTCAGAATCTACTTTTTAGTTCGAACATTGCATTTTACCTTTGAAATTATCTCACTAGTCAACCAAATGAAAAAATGTCATGTACTTCTAATGAAGTATTTTTTTCTGTGTAGATAACCTTCAGATGAGCTCGAAAAATACAACAAAAACTTTGTCTATGGTAAGGTTTTTTCTTTTTTATTACAAAAAAAAATTAAAATTTGTTGGGTGACAAAAATATATGACTTTAAATTAAAAAACAATTCGATATATGTACAAGAAATTATCCTAAGGATATCAACATTAATTAATTATAAAAAAGTTTTAAAAAAAAATATCTAAACACACAAATAAAAAGCTTGAAATTAAAAATTATTATGTGCTTTTTTCTTTCTTTTATATTGTTGTGGGTCTGTTTCTCTTATCAGGAACCAGATATAGTCCCCATCATAGCTTCGTTCCAAAATCCTTGGTATCGGTGCTCTATTTCTTTCATTTGCTGATGAAAGCGCTCGCCATGCCATGCTCGTCACTCACATCGCCCAGGTTGTCCGGAAAGAAGTCCAACTGCGAATGTAGAAAATGTATCTTAAGCGACATATTTGCTCCAATTTTTTTATAATTTTGGAGTAGTTGTTCGACGATCTCTGTAATTTGAGCTTTTGTTGTTTCCAAGAAATCCGGAAACAATTTGCCGAAATGAGTTCCAAGCTGCAGCTTTATTTGGTGATAAAATGTGCTCAAACTGTTGGTCTTGCAACAACTTTTTAATTTGCGGGCCGTCGAAAACGCCTTCCTTAATCTTTGCCGACGAAAGGTGATGAAAAATTGTTTTTAAATAGGCGAACGCTTCACCATCTCTGTTGAGAGCTTTCACGAAATTTTTTATGAGTCCGAGCTTTATGGGGGAGAGAAACATTTTCCTTTTTTACGAGTGGTGTATATTTCACGTTGTCGCTGCCGGGGATGAAGTTAACTCGTTCTGTCCAACTCCTCCTGGTGTAATGATGTTGACGATCGCGGCTGTCCCAAAGGCAGAGAAAACAACAGTACTTTGTGAATCCATCTTGTAATCCACAAAGGATACCGATAACCGTAACGTCGGCATAAACTTTCCAATCGTGCCTCTTATAGTTAAGGCACTTTAGTAGATTGTCCATGACTTCGTATGTTTCCTTGGTGTCAACTGCATGAGCAATTGGAATCGAGGGTTTCTTGTTGCCGTTGTGCAGTAAAATTGCTTTAAGGCTCTGCTTGTTGCTTTCGATGAAAAGACGCGACTCTCCTGGATCGTAAGAGTACCCGAGTTCACCAAATAATCCGCGAATGTCCTTACAAAAACAGATGTTGCCTTTTTTTGTGTAGTACCTTGCGTATGGTTCATGACGCTTCCTGTAGATTGTTGTCACCACACCAGGAGCCAAGAAACCGAACTGTTTCATGTGCGATGCATGCAACTCTGCATCTTCCTTGGAGAGTTTCAGTTCTCTAACCCAATCGTTCAGTTCTGCTTGCGAACATAAGCGTTGACCTCCATGCAATGTATATGTTGACTCGCATTCTGATGTGGTTTCTACTGTCTCCGGATCTGATGTTGGATCTATCGCCTCATTATTAAATGCCCATCTTGAAACGGACGGTTGCGGGTCCACTGGTTCTTCGGAAAATGGCACTGGAAAAGTCACTGTTGAAACAGCAGCGTAAGTCCATCGTATATTTTTTCCCACGCCGGTTTTTTTGCTAAGACAGAAGTAGCAATCTGTTACATGGCAAAGCGGTTCTCTCCAAAGCATTGGCATGATGATTCTCGGCTGTCGTCTGAAAGAATTTCAATAATAAGTTATATATGTTCTTGAATTTCGTAATCTACACTTACCTTGAGTCAGCTGTACGTAGCACCTTGGACATAGAGCACTTGGTGTCCACCGCTCATCTATGTTTGAGACCTGTAAATTGAAGCTCTCTTCTAATGAATCTCTCAATTTAGGTGAAAAACAACGCTTGTTTTTTCAGAAACGTATTCTCCGCACATGTAACAAAACTTACTTGGATTGGTATTGAACGTTTGCTCATTTTGAGGTTACTTGCGAAAGTGATATTTGGCAATGTTCATCCTTAAATACCTAAAATAAAATCAGGCACAACAGGTAGTGGTTAAGGTAGCTGCAGAGGTAGCAGAGTGACCAACAAAACGCATTGTTGCGTAGTGACATTACTACCGTCCGTTATTATTTTGTAAACATACCCAAGTGCAATATCTATAAGTGATACATACCAGCAAAGGTGCGCACACATTGAGCCATCCCTCACTGCGATTGTTGCATTTTTCAAGCTCATCTGAAGGTTATCTACACAGAAAAAAATACTTTATTAGAAGTACATGACATTTTTTCATTTGGTTGACTGGTGAGATAATTTCAAAGGTAAAATGCAATGTTCGAACTAAAAAGTAGATTCTGAGGGCTTTAGCGAAAAAATTCACAACTTCATTATTAATTGATAGATTTTCGTAAAAAGTAGCTTGTTTGATTTCTAAAACCTGCCACATTGCGTATAAAATACAAAAAAAATGCACTCTGTGAATTAATATTTTTTTAAAATGCTTTAAGGGGCTTTCACTTGTAAATTTTCGGTAAAATTTTGTAAAATTCCTGATTCAACAACCGATTACGACCACTGTAGCTAGCCGATGAATGAAGACGCACATTATTTATGTTTTGGGGTCTACTACCATCCATTTAGTATATATTTTGACGAGATTTGTTAGTTGCTGAAACAATTTTTCATACCAAAACAAATTAACCAAAAAAAAATTTTTTAAATTAAAAAAAAAAAAAAAAAAAACCAAACGAAAAAAAAAAATTTTATTGCGTTTTTCGAGCTCATGTCAAGGTTATCTACACAGAAAAAATTATCGCATCCGGAGTACATGAAATTTTTTTCATTTTGTTGAGTAGTGTAATTTTTCTACCCCGGAATGGCGGAAATTGCGTCGGCGTTCCAACTACTTCGGCTCGGGCTCGATCGTGTAAACGTCCGCGTGAACAAAATGAATTGGAAGCAGAGGCGAGTGGCCCGTCTGATCCAACTTGTGGTGTGTTTGTCGGGGACAAGACTCAGTTGAGAAATGATTCTTCTGCTTTCAAATCTATAACTTGGAAAAAGAAAAATATGCAGCTTCATGTGAACCGTACGAACAAATCGTATTCCAAACATCAAGTTGTCCTCTGAAGCTGAGCTCTCAGCAAAAAAAAGTTAACCGTGGTTATTCTGAGGAGTTCGTTGGTTCTGCTTTTGGTGTTGATGTATCAAACGTTTTATGGCGCGATACAAAACCTGTTCATCTAGTATCTACCTATGTTGGAACTGAACAGTTTATATCTCATTGTTCCGATGGGATCGGAAGAAAAAAGAAAACATTGAGGTTGATTGCCCAATGATTATAAAAGAATATAATCAACACATGGGCGGCGTTGAATTGATGGATGGGCTAATTGGTCGCTATCGTATTCGAATGAAGACTAAAAAGTGGACAAATAGAATTTGTTTTCATCTTTTGGTAAACACGAATGTTCTTTACCACCGTATACACAAAAGTTTAGCGAAGTGTCAACTTATAAATTAAATTTTTTTTGTATGCGTTTGGGTGGCGCCCTGGGTGGTTTAGATTTACTATTCGGTCCAATTGGACGAAGGGGCGTGGTACCTCCCATACAAATCGCTTGAAATATTATGCAGGACAACGTCTCCCGGATCAGCTAGTAGTTATATGAAATACAAAACTGCTCTCATCAACTACCACCTGTTAATAGACTACTGTCAAATTTTGAGCAAGTTCCGTCGTTTACTTTGCGTTTAACAGCTGTTCAAAACATACAACCTCGTGCATTTTTTAGAAATGGAAAACATTGAATTTCGGTTGCTCATTAAACCTTATTTTTTGCGAAAAAAAACAGTCAATCACACCAAGGAAAAGCTTGATAAATACTATGGGGATTCGATTTCAATGGGAGAAAAGTGGTTTACTGACTGTCGTTGTGGTCGCACAATTACAAATGACGCTGAACGTTCTGGATGGCCATATGAGCTCAATACACCCGAAAATGTCGAAAAATCCACGATATGGATTGTCTCACTGAGGATATTCATGGCTGTTTCCTTCATGGCCGATCGATGAGTACAAGTGCGGGAGATTGTTGATGTCATAGGCATTTAGTAGGGCAGTGTGGTTTCGATTTTAAATAATCAGTTGTGTTTAAGAAAGCTGTCGAAGTAGTTTTTGCGGCGGTTTGTAACTGTTGATGAAACATGGATCCATTACAACTAGTGTATTCAAAAAACCGGGTTTTCAAAAATGTCGGTTTTTGGGTTCTTCGAATATTCCGAATTTGGCGAAACGGGTTTTCGGTTGAACCGAGGTGTATAAACCGGTTAATAACCGGTTTCGGTTTTTATGACAAAATTTACAACTATGCGTCTTATAAACATCGTTTATTTTCAATTCGTCTCCCTGAATTTTGAGATCGACTATCGAGTAAATTGCCATGAAAATGTTTGTCAATATACCGTTCGGAACCGGTGTAACACTCCAAGCCCCAATCAGAGTGTGTGAGCCTATGCATTCATGGGATGTAATGGAAAACTAAAGGGTAGGCCATATACAATTTGGAATTTAATTTCGCTTTAAATAATACTTATAGACATTTTTCAAAATGATTTTCGATTGTTTGTGTCCCTATTTCGTGTTTTAACGCGTCTAAGGACTTGGGATTGTTGCTTTGCACTTATGTTTTACAGCACTCCGGAGATGAAAGTCTAACGGGTTCAAATCCCATCTGGAAGGTGGACAATGGACTTCAGAGTTTCGCTGATTATGCGGTTTTCGAACCCAGTGCGTAAAAGATCGATTCCGACGTTGCCAGTGTGATTCGTAGCACCGTCCTGTCTTAAATTTTTGGGAACAAAAAATCGGTGAGCATGGCATGATAACGCTAGCCTTTGACAGTTTCAGCGGCTCCTTGCCCATTTTCGAAGAAAAATAGGTGTAGATGCCGCCATGCTAAAAAACGTACCAACATTCACTCGTTGTGGATGCATTGGCTTCTCTTCGGCGACATGTGGATTTTCCGAGCACCAACTGAGATCATTTTGTTTGTTAACGTAACTCCGAGGTGAAAATGAGCTTCACCGGAACATACGATTTTTCCGTAACAACGCTCTCAAAAATCTGGGAAAAGAAGTGCGAGAAATGTTCAGTTCTGCGAACGGTGGCGAGTTGATGTTGAACACACTTTAAGCCACAGCGGCAATATTTTCCATTGAACACACCGGACGAGCACGTACAAGGTGGCTCAAAAGTAATCCTCCTATCAGAAAATGCTATAAATTTTGCGATTGGCCCCTAATGTCAGTTCTGTTTTGACATTTGTGTAGTAAACACATGCGAAATACACGTTAATAAACAATGTTACGCTACACTGCTCCAGAACGCGGAATATTGCTGACTATTTATTTGACCAATAATCGGTCGGTGACTTTGGCACAACGTGAATTTCGTCGCAGATTTCCTGGCCGTCCAACGCCTACTGGTGAAACACTGCGACGTTTAGCCGCTCGCCTCGAAGAGACTGGCACAACACGAGATGGCACAACACAACACGAGGATGTCATGGAAGCGCCGTCGACATCGACCAGACGACGTGCCACGCAAATGGGTATCAGTCGACGGTCTTTGCAGCGAATTTTTGTACAAGATTTGAAGATGTTTCCGTACAAAGTCCAGACGGTGCATCAGCTGTTAACTGCTGACCACCAATCGCGTCTAACATACGCTCAAGCCATCCCTAATCACCGCCAAGAGGAAAATGATTTTGCATCAAAAATAATCATGAGTGATGAGGGCCCATTTCCATCTTAGCGGGTACGTAGATAAGCAAAATTTACGCTTCTGGGGCACTGAAAATCCGCGTGTAACCCACGAAGAGCCATTACACCCGCTCAAAGTCACTGTATGGTGTGCTGTTTTCGCTGGAGGAGTCATCGGACCTTTTTTCTTCGAAGACGTCGCGGGCCAAACGGTTACTGTGAATGGTGAGCGCTACAGAGCAATGATCAACGAGTTCTTTTTGCCGCAACTTGATGAATTGGGATTGGAAAATATGTGGTTCCAACAGGACGGTGCAACGGCACACACTGCACGTGCCACAACCGATATGCTGAAGGATGCATTTCCCGGGCGCCTAATCTCCCGTTTTGGCGATTTGTACTGGCCAGCAAGATCCCCTGATTTGACCGCTCCAGATTTCTTTTTGTGGGGCTTTTTGAAGTCGCGGGTTTATGTCAACAAGCCTCAGACTCTTGCAGCTCTTAAAGACAATATCCGTCAAGAATGTGAGGACGTATCGCCGGAAGTTTTGGCCAAAGTGATGGAAAATGCCATAAAAAGGGCTCAAATGACAATCAACTGTGGCGGCGGCCATTTACATGACATCATATTCTCGACTTGATGTAAAAAAAATTAAAAGACCAAATAAAAAAAACCCGCAAGAAGAATCAAAGTTTTTCATTTTTTTTAAATTACAGCCAAAAAACATCGGAAGTTTACTTTTGCGCCACCTTGTACATGAGAAATTTTGTCCACTAAGGATGCGGATTGACGAATTTGCCTCATAAATTGCTCTACAAACTGCGTTCGAATTTATTTCGTAGATTTCTGGAAGTTTGAGTTGAAGACTCAGAACTTTGGAAGAAACTTGTTAATTCTTCCCAATATTTTTTCGAGCGTCGCATTTTGTAAATTGCTAGCCTTTACTAAGCAATCTGTTACTTCATAGATTTCAAATTGGTCATCTGCTTCGAAATTAAGGGGGGTTCAGATTCCAAATTTTACATGGCCCACCCATTATTTATTTTATTCAACCTATCTGTTGTCAGACATATTTGACTTAAGCAATTAGGCAAAATTATCGTTGAGTAAATATTCCTTTGGGCGTTTTGTACTTCTTTTTGGAGTGTGAATACTGATTTTTTTAAATTCTGCTAACATACATTAGTTCCGGAACTTACATCTAAATCGGAGTTAGCAGATATGACTTCTATTGCTATTGGACAACTAATTTCAGCAAATTATAGGCGAAATATTTCGTTGGCAAAGTCTTTTTTGTCTGCCTGATGCGGTCAGTAATCATACAGACCTATGAAAAAGGCTTTAGGTGTGTAATTCTGCGGCGTTATATCAGTTGTGTCAAAATCGAAAAAACCGGTTAATCGATTAGAAATAACCGGTGAAACTGGTTCTTCGAAATTAGCTATTTTTAGAAAACCGACATACGGTTAACCGACCAAAATTCGGTTAACCGGTTAATCGGTTTCGGTTGCGAATACACTAATTACAACACCTGGGAGACCAAGCAGCAGTCTAAACAATGGGTTTCTCCGGGTGAACCGATTCCGAAGAAGGCCAAGGTAAGTTTGTCGGCCAATAAGGTGATGGCAACAGTTTTTTGAGATGCGCTCGGGATAATCCACATCGATTAGCTTCAAAAGGGTAACGGCGAATACTATGCCGACTTTTGGCCCGATTTAACGAGGATTTAAAAAAAAACGACCCCTTATGGCCAAGAAAAAAGTTATTTCTCATCAAGATAATGCACGAGTTCACACGTGTGTAGTCTCAATGGCAAAATTCCATAAATTGGGCTACGAATTGGAACCTCAGCCGACATATTCTTCGGATTTAGACCCCACTGACTCTTTCCTATTTCCAAACCTTAAGAAATGGCTCGGAGGAAATAGATTTAGCTCCAATGATGAAGTTATTGATCAAACAAATGCCTATTTTATGGACCTCGAAAAATCCTATTTCTCGGAAGGGATACAAAAATTGGAGAATCGTTGGACTAAGTGTATTGAGCTAAGAGGAGATTAGGTTGAAAACTAAATATTTTTTGTGGAAATAAACTGTGTTTCATTCAGGAAGTCACGGACTTATTGATCCGCCATCTAACGGGTTTTTCAATAAGAGCGCTACAAAAGTTTTTTTAAATAAAACAAAACCGGTTTTAGATACCAATGAAATTCTTTATTCCTGTGAAAGTACGTTCGATGCCATTATGTATGGAACTCGATTTCTTTTGCATGGCCACCACGGGCACGCTTGCAGAAGTCCAGACGCTGAACCCAATTGTCGACGTTTTTCAAGCATAAATCTGCCGATACTGCTGCAATTTCACGTTCGATATTCGTACGAAGTTCATCAATCGTCGCTGGCTTGTTGGCATAGACCATAGACTTGACGTAGCCCCACAGGAAATAATCTAACGGCGTCAAATCGCTCGACCGAAGCGGCCAATCGACTGGGCCATTTCGTGAGATAACGCGTTCACCAAACTTGGTTTCCAATAAATTGATTGTGGCATTCGCTGTGTGGCTTGTGGCGCCGTCCTGTTGGAACCACATGTCCTCCAAGTCCATATTATCCAATTGGGGCCAAAAATATTCGGTTATCATTGAACGGTAGCGATTCGCATTCACAGTAATGTGCCGGTTTTGATCATCACGCAAGAAGTACGGCCCAATGACGCCGCCGGCCCATAAACCGCACCAAACCGTAATTTTTTCGTGATGCAATGATGACTCATGGATTACCTGTAGATTGCTGTCTGACCAGTAACGCATATTTTGCTTATCGACGAAGCCATTCAGCCAGAAATGAGCCTCATCGCTGAAGATGATTTTCCGATGAAAATCCGAATCGTAACGTTCTTAAAGTTGAGGTCACTGACTCCAAATTTCGGTAGTAAATTTTAAAAATTTCGACTCGTTGTTGGCTCGTATATCTTTCCATGATGAAATGGCAAACCTTACTGAAGAGAAATGTCAAAAGAGCGGGGGGAAATATGGTGTCGTTTGCTGTCCCTATCGATTTACTTTTGTAGCGTCTCTGTTGAAAAACCCTTTATATCAAATCAAGGCCGTATTCAGGGGGGGGTGGGGGATGAGGGGGATCAAACCCCCCCCGAAATGAATGAATTTTTTTATCTAAATAAATATATATTTTTAGCAGCATAGAAAAATCTTATCGAAAGATGTTGAAGAAAAGCTGGAGGTTTTATTTTGAAAAACGCTTACCTATAAAACTTGCACAAATCATAGAATATAAATCAGTGACGGCCAATATTAGAATTCCTATACAGGACAGAAACAGGAACAAATGTCGATATGTGCTAGATACACCGAGCAGCATAACAATGTTTTTGTCATACGAGAAGATTTTCTCACTTTTGTTACTGTCAAAAGCACAACAGGGGCTTCTTTGGCTCAAACTATTCTCGAAAGTTTAAACAATATGCAAATTGACTGTAACTATTTAGTTGGACAAGGGTACGATGGTGCTGCATGTATGAACGGCAATTTTAATGGTGTGCAGGCAATAATACGCGAGAAATATCCAGAAGCTATATATGCATTAGGTCGCATTCGCTAAATTTAGCTTTAGGTCATTCATGCCAAATTCAACCCATCAGGAATGCAATAGGCATTATAAAATCAATTGGGAATTTTTTTAAATCATCAGCCAAGCGAACAAATTGTTTAGCAAAATATATAAAAAACACTATGCCCGAAACAAAATGGAAAACATTCACCGCAATGTGTGAAACCCGATGGGTTGAAAATCATGATGGATTGCTAAGGTTTAAGGAAATTTATAAAGCAATTGCTGGCGCTTTAGAAGAATTAATTGGTGATAGAGATTGTGATACATCATCAAAAGCATCGTCTTTTGTAAAATCAATATCAAATAGCCAATTCGCTGTGAGCTTGTGCTGCTTAAATAGTTTATTTGCTTCTACATTACCACTATGCAAGATGTTACAGTCCACTTCATGCGACTTAGCGGCTGCTGTTCAACATGTTGAACTTATTATTAACCATTTCAAAAATATGCGTGAAAACTCAGAAACAGAATTTGCAGACATATATTTGGATGCTGAGAACCTGCTCGAATTCTTAGGTGAAAAAATTGCAATGCCTCGCATAACTGGACGTCAGCAACACCGCGCGAATGTTAGTGAGCACGATCCGAAAAAATACTTCCGCATTACTATAATAATTCCACTTTTAGAAGATTTCATACATCAGTTAACACTGCGGTTTGAAAAACACAATAAAACACTGACTGATCTTTATAAATTAATTCCGACAGAATGTGTAAAGCCTGACACAAAATTTGAAGCAAATACATTTTCGTTTTATGGCAGATTTTTACAAGAAAATAATCATAAATCTGAATTGTCGCTTTAGCAAACGAAATGGCGCAAAACCTGCGAAAAGAACCTGCCTAATTCAGCGATGGAAGCACTTGGAGAGTGCAATAAAGAGATATTTCCAAACGTGCATATTCTTTTAAAAATTTTGGTCACTTTGCCAGTTACTACGTGCTCATCCAAACGTTCATTTTCAACAATGAAGAGATTAAAGACGTATCTTAGAAATTCGACTAGCGAGAGTAGACTCAATGAATTGGCATTAATGTCGGTTCATCGCCGAATAAATGTGCCGACTGAAGAAGTCATTGATTTATTTGCTGCCCAAAAAGCCCCTCGGCTCAATTTAATATTATAAAAATATTGTATACGTACCTATACATAAATAAAATTTTCTACACATGAGATTATATGAATATTTATTTTTTAAAGTTGAACCCCCCCCCGAATTAAAATCCTGGCTACGGCCTTGTATCAAATCTTAATTGCATGCGCGTATGGTGTGGACGCTTTTGTATTGCGCGGACACTGTTTTTTACTTGTTGTGTTATAAAGTTATTAGTAGCAAAGGATAGAGTACATTGCCATTTAAAAATACACATAAGAAGCCTCTGGAAAATATTTATTTTATTTATTTATTTAAATTTAATTGTCTATGGAAATTATCCTTACAGACTATTTACAAAAATTTGGTAGAATTTAAAAAAACTATTATGTTACTTTTAATTACATTAATGCTCATACATAAATCAATAAGGCTATATAATTCATTAAATTCCTTACACATTCTCGTGAAAGGATCGGCATTCGCATAGTTTGCTCTACAAAATGGAACAGATAATGGTGAAAAGTATCGGGTTGGTCGTTGAGGGATGTTGAATGATATGTTATTGATCAAGAATCCAGAGCAGACATCACCATTGATAACATTCAGAAGAAACGATATGTTTAGCATGGATCTGCGGCTTTTTAAAGTTGGCAGCTTAATAAGAGCAAGTCTACTAGTATAAGACGGGAGACTTAATGGGTTGAAGTTCAGACTACGAAGACAGAATAAAAGGAACTGCTTTTGTACTGACTCAATACTAGCGATGTGAGTTTGGTAGATAGGGTCCCAAATTATCGATGCATATTCCAAGATAGGTCTTACAAGTGATGTGTATAAATTTTTCGTTACATATGGATCATTAAACTCTTTAGCCCAACGTTTTATAAAACCAAGTACACCTTTGGCTTTGTTAACCGTGATTGTGATGTGAGAAATGAAGTCCAGCTTGGAGTCAAATAAAACACCAAGATCAATGAATGTATCAACCATTTCCAACTGATGGCCACCCAGCACATAATTGGCAGACATTGGTTTATTTCTAAAGAAATGCATATATTTGCATTTTCCAAAATTCAGCTCCATCAGATTTAATTTGCACCATGTATGGAACGAATCCAAATCGCTTTGAAGATACTTTTGTTCCCATAATTCGTCGTAACTCAGAAAAACTTTCATATCATCAGCATACATTAAGATATTCGAGAATTTTATAGCTTGAGGTAAATCATTAATAAATAGTGAAAATAGAAGAGGTCCAAGATGGCTACCTTGCGGAACACCCGATAGTACATGAATAGTTTGTGATGACACATTATTAAAACGTACATTTTGTTTACGGTTTGCCAAATAAGAGTGTATCCATTTTAAGCTTAGGTTAGTAAAACCCATCCAATGTAATTTCTTTATAAGAAGCTTATGGTTAACCTTGTCAAACGCCTTACTGAAATCTGTAAAAACCGCATCAGTTTGTTTTCCTTGAAGAAAGCCACGATTTACTAAAGTTGTAAGTTGCAGAAGATTTGTTGAAGTCGAGCATCTTTTTTGGAAGCCATGTTGGAAAGGAGATATTAAAGTATTTACGTGATAGTATAGCTGATCCGTTACAAGTTTTTCAAAAAGTTTAGGTATAGCACTTAATTTTGCAATACCCCGATAATTGGTAATGTCCGATTTATTTCCAGATTTAAAAAGGGGAACAATGTAAGAATCCTTCCAGATTATCGGAAACTGTCCATATTTAATTGAAGTATTAAAGAGGAGAGTTAATGGAATAGCTAGAGCATCAGCACATTGAACTAAGATACTGCTGGGAATTTTATCAGGTCCACTGTTATACGAAAATTTAAGCTTTTTTAAATCATTAGATACCATTGAAATATCAAAAAATGCAATAGGTATTGCTTGATTGGATATCAGTGAAAATGGGTAAGCGTTAGAATCATCAAAAGTTGCATCCGAATAAGTAGAAGAAAAAAAATCTGCAAACAAGTTACTAATAACATCATCATCCCCAGGTTCATTATGGTGAAATTTCAGAGCCGCCGGAAAGCCAGTAGTTTTTTTTACTGTTAACAAATTTGTAAAACCATTTTGGATTGCGTTTAAAATTATTTTTCATTTTGACCAGATAACTTGAGTAACATGAGTTGTTCAACGAGTTATATTTTGCGCGACTAATCATGTATCTCCCATGTTCGATAATAGAACCAGTTTGTTTGTATTTTCTGTAATGTTTATTCTTTTATTTTTAACTCTAGCCAGTTGCTTAGTATTCCATGCAGGTCCAGACAGTTCATTAATAATTAGTTTAGGGATACAAATGTCCATGAAAGAATACATTTTGTTGTAGAAAATCTCAGTATTACGATCAATGTCAGCCATTGTACTAGTTGGGAGCGACAATAGACAAATATGACGAAGATATGCCCGGAAAATAGGAATGACTTAAGATTTATAAAAAAGTTGTTTTCCATTACAATTCGATTAAGGGATTGGGGAGAGCTCCTCACAACCAGTGAAGCTGTGCGCTTTTACGAATTCATTAATTACATGATTAAAAGAGATTACATGAGGTGTCAAGGGACACCCGGTTGGAATGAAGTTTCTTTCGCTTTATATTATGTACTAGTTAGTTCCAAGACGCCTAAGGCGCGAATAATACGATAATTTAAATGGATCTTTAAAAAAAATATCCTTTTTGTAAAATGATAAACTTTTTTTAAGAAAAATTTCTTTTTTAAAGTATATTTTTGGGTTATTTTGGTAAGAATATGTATTATATTTTCCTGCGAAGGTCTTATTTTAAAGAGAGGTACTTCTTTTATTAAAAGCTAATGTTTTCTTTAAGAAAAGGTACTATTTTTAAGAAGAAGTACTTTTTGTAAGAAAAAGCCATGAGTGTGAATTTTTTTTACAAAATACTTTTTTTTAGAACAGGTAATTTTTAAAGAAGTGGTACTCTTTTTAGGAAAAGGTTATTTTTTTAAGAAAAGAAAAGATACTGGAAGTCTTCCAAAGATACTTTATTTAACAAAGTAGTAAGAAAATCAAAATTAAATGACATCAAGCATTCCGAAATATTCGTGACTCACACGAAAATAGCGTTCATGGACACGCAAAGATTAGATTCACGCCCAAAGATAGTTTCCCTAAACACGATCATGAACGTAAATCATGCGTGCCTCAAGTGATTCACGCCAACCATGTGATCTATATAAGACATGTGTCATCTGCGCAGTCGATATCATGTAGAAGTTCATACACGACGCCACTGAATGCCGAACGGTGCTTCTGCATTAGTTGCCTCGATTAGCTCGTCCATAAATGGAAGAAACAATGTGGGGGCAAAACACTCCTTGTGTAACTCCAGCAGATGTGGTGAAGGGTTTCCTTTCCATTAACATTAACTTTGTACGGTGCATCCCTGTACAGTGGGAGGAGCATGGGCACAATGTTGTCCGGCATCCCCTTTTTGGTTAATGTGGACCACATTGAGTTACAGCGTACACAATCAAACGCTTTTCGGAATTCTATAGAAAGTAGACACAGAGGCCAGTGTGGTTCAATTGATAGTTCTATGATTATACGGAGTGTGTTCATGTGGGTGGAACACAAATATCCAGGTCTGAAACCTGCCTGGTCTTTCCGCACAATTTGCTCCAACATCGGCGAGGTTCGCTGAAGTATAAGGTACGCCATTACTTTACCTATTGCATTGAGCAACCTAATACCTCTCCGGTAGATGCACAGCGTTAGATCACCATTTTTGGGGGTAGTGATAACCTCTCCCTCTTTCCACTCCGTAGGGATTTTGTTGTCTATACATGCACTTCTGATGACCAGCGTAATGGAATCTGCTAACGCTGATGCAGCAAATTTCAACAGTAACTCTGGAATATTATCAGGACCAGATGATTTCTGATCCTTCATTTTACCCACTGCCGCCTCGAATTCTACTTGCGGCGGGGGTTCCGTTGAAATATCCCTCGTAGGTTTGCGACCTTAGTATGCAGCCTTAGGGGTACACTAATCTTCATCATCCTGAAGTCAAGATTGTGCCATAAAGAATTCACGTCATCGCTCTACTTGCTGATCTGGTGATGACATCTCCGTGCCATTATTAGTCTTTAACGATTCAGTACTCCTGAAGTTGTTGCCGCTCAACTTTTTTATTGTAACGTACACAATACGGAGGTTGCCTGCAATTACAGCTTTTTCGGTTTCCTCCTCTATATTGTTCAGATAATTGTCGTTATCTGAACGGACCCACTCTACGTGCTGATTGCCGATAATCTGATTTTAACTGTCTCTTAAACGTTAGTGTATTCGATCGTAATCGCATATTGTTCAGGCGTTCACGATTCCAAATTTCGGTCCCGGATTCTGCACTAATCCACAGTTTACTCACACGTCTAGGACATTCATGGCTGTTGCCTTCAGCGTTCGTACAATGCACAACCACGTATTTTGACTATCCTGCTCCAAATTAGAGCGTAGAGTTTGATCGTACATCATTGATAGGATGGGTCCTGCAGACGGTCTGGAATGTATTTTACAAGTTTGCCTCTAACAGCTTTGACAGCGGTTGTACGGAGCCGGAAGGTGCCCACTAAGAGTTAATGGTCGCTATCAATATCAGTACCATGTCTAGTTTTGACGTCCAGCAAGGAACCCAGAAAAATCTTCCTGACAAGTATATGGTCAATTTGGTTGAAGGTTTGACCAACTGCCGATTCCAATATGATATGGAATGTACAGAAATTTCCCTGATATATTTTAAAGTTAACAGATGGCGAGGAGCTGACAGCAAAATCCAGTTGGCTATAGAAATCGTCCTTAATATTGTTCTCATCAGGCTCAGTAAGTGCATACGCCTGGCCCACAGAAATCATGCGGACTTTCGTGTTAAAACTCTAAAAGACGATGCGATCAGATATTGTCTGGTATGATATCGTACTAGGGAATTTCTAGTCCTAGGTGAAAGAAGAAGGCCGACTCCAATTATACGTTGCGTATGAGGTAATTGAGATATGACACTATTAAGGCAAAGTACTTCGCGTAGGCCTAGGATGTCAACGTTGTGGGATTCCATAACTCATCTAACCTGTTTGAGTCTCGATTTTTCGGAGAGAGTTCTTACATTCCAGGTACCAATCATAAACAGTTGTTTAAACCCAAGTGTCGTTATCGAGGGGTAGGTGTTTTCTTTGAATTTTAATTTATTGACGTTTTTTCAATGATAGAGCCTCAATACTGATTTCAGCTATTATCGCAGAAGCTGGTTATTCCCTTGTGATTCCATTAGATTGTGCATAAATACGATTATCATATTTAAAATAGCGGTTATTCTTAATATCTTCACAAACCGTTCTTTCGTCACAGAGGTATGCCTTTCAAGCTGCAGCCATCAGTCATTGGCAACGTCGATTGCGCTGTCCACTGGAATACTGGGGAATACCTTTGTTATGCTCAATCCAACCAATTTTCGTAATTACAATTTTCTCTATTATTAATATTATTCCTAAATTCCTTCAAATCTCGTACATTCAATTTCGAATTCACCGAAAGGTTCTTCAAAATCATGGCCAAGAAATTACAGAGCTTACTTGAAGGTGAGTTGACCGTCGGACGTACTGAAAGTAGTGGGAAACATTCTTTAAGTTACTAAGGTTGGCCATTAATTCTCGGAGCATATGCCGCATGCGTTTTAGAATTTTCTTCTGTATTGCACCACCATTGCGTCGGTGGTGCAATGGGTAGTGTGCGCGCCTCTTGTACATGAGATCCTGGATTCGATCCCTGCTCTGACCACCCAAAATTTCTTTCGGCGGCGGTCACCTCGCATAGTAACGGCGACACTATCGAGTATTTAGCCATGAAAAAGCTTCGCAAAATACCGTTCGGAACCGGTGTAAAACTGTAGGTACCAATCAGTGAGTATAAAACTAGAAAGCGCGCAGCTTACTGGCTTGTGCGAAGCTTTCCCCAATTCCTTCATGGGATGTAATGGGAAAGCATTTTTTTTATTATAAAATATATTGCACTTGTGGAGTTCATCGAACAGTTCTTTATTGTTTCCTATCGTTCTTTGTTCATCGAATAGTTCACCCAAAATCGAATGTTGTGCCAGAAATCGTTGCTGTGCTGGAATTGATATTGCCCGATTGTTCGTCAGGTAATTTGTCGTGAATATGGGGCTTGCTTTGACATTAGTTCCATTCTCATTCATTTGGGCGTCATAAAGGGTTTTTGGATACCGCACAATTTGGCAATTGCTCCAAAAAGGCTCGTAGAAACGTGAAATTGTGTTAGGAACGTTAATCATATTT
Organism: Phaonia tiefii; assembly: GCA_963931995.1. NCBI lineage: Eukaryota > Metazoa > Arthropoda > Insecta > Diptera > Muscidae > Phaonia > Phaonia tiefii. The sequence continues at coordinate 36,696,157 of OZ008370.1, read as the reverse complement.
GAACGCGGTGCTTCCAACTTCGTTTATAAGATCGTAATTGGCTACGAATCATTGCATCGGAGCCCGAAACTAATATGCAAACAAAGAAGCACAATGTAGAATAGTTATTTCGGAATAATACACCACCATTTCTTTGCGTGAAGACTTTAGAGAAATACGGAACAACAACCGACAAACAAGTATCATTCCCCACAATCGAGCTCCCCCCCACGCGAGCTCTCACAAGTTGGCTATTGAAAGGTCCAACTTAGTTACAATTGTAATTGAGAAAAAACCAAGTGAAATTCAGAGAAGATAAATTCCATTCAAGAATATCTATTTCAATTGAAATTCAATAAAATTAATTGAAATTCAGTAAACTCAAATTCAGAAACAAATCATATGAAATTCGGAAAATATCAATTGAAATTAAGAGAACATCAACTGTAATTCAAAAATTGTCAATTGGAAATCAGCTGATATAACAACTGATATTCAGACAAATGTATTTAATGATGTGAAATTTCAATACACATTTTAGTCTTTTATAAGAATTTTTCTGAATTCAATTGATATTTTCTGAATTTTAAGTCACCTTTTTGGAATTTCTCTTGATGTTCTCTTCTTTCAAATGATATTTTCCGAATTTCAAATGACTTGTTTCAAAATTTCAATTAAATTTGAGTTTACTGAATATCAATTGATTTTTTTTGAATTTCAATTGACATGTTTATATACATATTCAAAAATAAATTCTAAATTTCAATTGGTATTTTCTGAATTACAATTGGAAATTCTGAGTTTAATTAATTTAATAATTTGATAGTATTTGATAATTTGATCAATTTCAATTGGATATTCCGAATTTCTATTGATATTTTCTGAATTACAATTGAAAATGGTGTAGTCGGCGCGTTCAAAAAAACATAACTCGGATCTTTCTGTATTTTTAAACGCTAATATCTCAAAAATGCAAAGTTGATTTGGAATCAGGAGACCAATCCCTATACAACACATACAATTTATCCCAGAACACGAAAGTGGCCATAAATTTATTCAACAGGGTTAATAAAGATAGAATTGAAAATATAGTTGAAATCTATTGTTAGAACTTTTAAATAACTTAATCAAATATATCCAGTAGCTGGAGTCATGAATAAAATTTTAATAATTGATTGTTGAAATTTGGAAGTATAATTCGAATTTTGATAGTTTGTAAGTCTGTGTGATATACACTGACTTATACCAGAAAACTTACCGTCCTGCTATCGCATGAGAATCTGACATGCGCCTATTTTCTTTAGCTCAGACGTATTTATTTCAGGGTTGGAAAATTGTAACTTCGGTACACAAAACAAGTACAGTTCTAAGTACGTAGTACGTTTGACTAACATTTTTTTAAAAAATTATAGTCTTGGCACTTTTGATGGTATCACTGTTTCTCTTAGATGCTGTAAATTGTTGCAATAGTTTCAGAAGGCTAAACAACTTTTCGATGTTGTAACATTTCTCTGTTGGAACAAAGTTCCTCATCGCACGTTGCGGGATGGGGGCTAAATGAAAAAATTTTAAACAACTTTTTTTTAACCGTATTATGCTATAACCCAGTATACAATCCAGTATTATTCTGCATACTTTTAGGATTTCGTGATTTAGTGTTTGAAAGTTGTACCAATTCTTTTTGTATTTTATTTTATTGCATACCTTTAGACATAACTGGTAATTATTACTAGGTTTGTACAGTCAGGGACGTATATGAGGGTTGTTTTCTTTCATGTTGGCTTTGTAATAGTCAAGCCCCTGTGAAGTGTGCTGGAAAGGTGCTACTTAAAAAAACATTTTTTAATAAAAGATGTACCTATCTTTAAAAAAGGGCGTTTTCGGAAAAATATAATACATATTCTTACAAAAAGGACCTAAAAATATAATTTTTTTTAAATACATTGTAGAAAACATACATTGTAGAAAAAATTTTTTCTTAAAAAAAGTTTTTTATTTTACAAGACGTACCTTTTCTTAAAGATCTACTTAAATTATCGTATTTTTCAACGGGCGCCTTAGACGTGTTGGGACTAACTAGTACATAATTTATAGCGAAAGGAACTTCGTTCCATCCGGGTGTGGCCCAGGACACCTCATGTGAAAATTGGCATTTGTCACATATGTTTGTTCCGATTATTAAAAATACAGCGCTTTACGAAAGAAATGTTATTAAAAAAATTTGGAAAGTTATTCTGAGACCTCTCACAAACTTCGAAGAATTTACAGTCGAGAAAATGCACCTACTGACTGGTGCAAACATTTGAAAACAACTGGGTCGGTAATGGACAGTAAGACTCTTGTGCGTCAACGTACTGGTCGGTTTCTTGAAAGCATTGCTGCTGTAAACGAGTGTCTGTGAAACCCGAAAACATCGATTCGGCATCGTTCTCAACATCTTCAAATTTCACGAAGCACTACGCAGCGAATTTTGAGAAAAGACCTTCTTCATCTTCAACCGTAAAAAAGTCAGTTTACTTAGGAGCTCAAACCGACCATGGAAACCGCCGGCAATTCGTTCCATGTGTAATGGAGCAAAGTGAAGTCAATGTGAATTTTTCAAAAATTCTTCTCCGATGAAGCACAAATTCACAAAATTGTCGAATTTGGGGGCTCAAAAAATCCTCAGGCGTCCTTGGGCCTTACTTTTTTGAAGACTAAGAAAGACATTCGTTACAGAAACATGATAAGGGAGTTCTTGTGTCCTCAACTGGACGGCATATGGCGTCAGCAAGACGACGCCACCTTCCACTTACTTACTTATCCGGTCTCGAACTACCCCGGGGTATATAGGACCTTACATAAGGAAGATAAAATATTTCGCCAACCAGTTCGATCTCCTTCTTTATTTATTCAGTTGGCAATACCAAGGGTACGCAGGGATTCGTCAACCTGATCCATCCAGCGGAGTCTTGGTCTCCTATTTTTCGTCTTCCTTCGAGTTCGGTTTCGAAAACCCCTCGTGCTGGTTCGTCTTCATCCATTCTACTACTCATAACATGGCCCAGCCAGCGCAATCGCGTTAGTTTGATCCGCTTAACTATGTCAATGTCTGCATATAGCTCATATAGCTCATGGTTCATGCGTCGCCGATACTCGCCGTTGTGCACTATAGGACCATACATTTTTCGGAGTATTTTTCTCTCGAAGACTCCTACAGATGTTTCCTTTCCTCTGCTTGCGATAGGACCCAGGATTCTGCGCCATAAAGCAAGACAGGTTGAATGAGAGTCTGGGACAGCTGGACTTTTGTTACGCGAAAGAGGGTTTTATCTCTAAAGTTCTTGCTTAGCCCAAAATAACATCTATTCGCAAGCTCAATTCTCCGCTTGATCTCAAGGCCACCTGGCACACCGCGCAGGAAACAATCGATTTATTGCTGCAAAGATTTCCAGAAGAAATTCTGATGTCAATTGGCTATCAAAATCATACGATTTAACGCCGTGCGATTTCTTTCTTTGGAGTTTTGTAAAATCTCGGTTGTATGCGAATAACAAAGAAACAATTCCTGAGCTCTACTCCGGGATCCAACGCGTCATCGCTGAGATACAGCCACATCTCTGTGAAAAGTCATGGAATATTTAATGAAATCAGTAATGTCCTGTCATCAGAACCGTGGAAGCCATTAGACGGTCGTTTTATTCCATACTTATTCTGAAATTGTCTTCTTCACAAATAATAAAAAAAAACCGTTTCAAATTTCATCCCATTAAGGGATTGGGGAGAGCATTCTAATTTTTCACTCACTGATTGGGACCTAAAATTTATCATTGGTTTTGAAGGCAGTCGAAAGAAATGTAAGGTGGCCAGAACAGGGATCGAACCCACGTTCTCATGCATATGAGCCGCGCACACTAGACATTACACTACCGATGGTCACCTATACAAATGCGTGTTTTTATTTTAAAATGAAATGGTGCATTCTTACTGAGACACCCTTTATATAAATTTGTATTATAACTACACTGTGCGACACCAAAAAAAATTATGGGATTCTGTCAACGGATTCTGGTAGAATGGTCTAAAAAAAATATACGTGTATCGGCGTTTTGCCTGATCTGATCAGATTTTTGGGGCAGGTCAAAGTTTCCGCCCCTCGGAACTTCCCGCAACATACCGTCGTGGAAAATTGTGTGTTCCTTACTTCTGAGGTACAAACTACGTTCAGAAGTTTTATAGAAAAGATTCAGATAAACATTTTTGTGGAACAAATTCATTAACCTTCTAACTGTCACGTATAACCATAATTTTTACTTTTTTTTAAAAACTCGCAAAAAAACTCCTCCAGAATGACGGGGGCATGTTCAAAATGTTCTACAAAAATTATCGCCATAAAATTTCACTGTATGTGCCCAAGTGCTAGATAAGATAAAAATTATGGTTATACGTGCAAGTTAGAGGGTTAATTTGTTCCACAAAAATGTTTATCTGAATCTTTTCTATAAAACTTCTGAATATAGTTTTTACCTCAGAAGTAAGGAACACACAATTTTCCATGTCGATATGTTGCAGGAAAGTTCCGAGGGGCGGAAACTTTGACCCGCCATAAAAAAAATCTGATCAGATCTGGCAAAACTCCGATACACGTGTATATTTTTTTAGACCATTCTACCAGAATCTGTTGACAGAACCCCATTATTTTGAAAAAAATCTAATTATGTCTCACAGTGGTATTAGACCGTTAGCCACTAAAGAATATATTGTTGCAAGTATTGAGTATTATGTTACTGCAAAACACGCTACTATTTCACTGTCGCTTTATTATATAAATAATGTCATAGATAAATGTGCTGTGACTGGGTGTTTTAGTTAAGACCACAAACTTTTTACAGTTTCTTCAAACCAATAACTAGTACCTATGCTATTGATATCAAAACTATACATGCTGTCATATAAATAACGACGAAAAATAAGTTTATAAACTTTAGTTGTATAAAGCCAACAGTTGATAAAAATAAATTTAACCATCCAAATACACTGCGTTACTTGTTTATCTTTCCATCTCTGTTACATTTATACACGACTTTATTCAGAGTATCGAAGGACGACCATTAGGCAAAACAATATCCACTCTACCATCCACTGCAATTGCCTTGATTTTATTTGTGTGCAAACCAAACGAAGCCACTTAACGCTGCCGATATTTCGGAAATGTCCACTAATTCTGTACAGTGGTGGAGTGGTGGCTATTATTCCTCACAGACTGTTTGGCTATAGTAAGAATTATCCGTACTGCTGTTGTATCTTTTCAATGTACACAATAGTAAACCGCAAAGTTTAGAAGTTGCAATCTGTTTCAATATAAACAAACATAATCGTTGAAATCCTCGGCAAATAATTCTCCACAAAGGACAAGATTTCTCTTGAATACTTGGTAGCCCGTTGAGGGTTATGGGCAGATTGAGGTCATGCGCAGAGTTGAGTACGTATCAAATACGATATACAGTTGAACCTCACATAACGTATTTGTATCTTTAAATTTAAATAGATTTATTTAACAATCACAGTAAGCACCGAATCCAGCACTGTACACGTTGCTTGAATTGTACTGTACAAGTAGTATATTATATGAAATTCCTTGACAGTTTTAGAATATTTTCACTTATTGACTGCCGCACAAATATTTAGGCAAGGACCGACGAAATACCATTATTCTTTGTATCTTAATTTTTCTTAAATAAAGTTGGCTGCGGCGTCTGGAACATTTAAGGACCGATGGCAGCGGCTTTGTGCCACTCCCTACTTATAGTGTTCTCTTACACGGCTATTCGGTGTATGTGGTAATGCTGCCCACACATGTTTAGACTTGTGTCGAACTCGTTCACTAGTTCTCGAACTCGTTCATATAAGGTGCCCAGGCATAACAATCACGAATATACTCGCCGTATCGAACATGTGCATTATGTCCGTAAGGGTGATGTCTGGTCACCCCAAATGAACTATATAGTTCAAGAACTACCCAACTCTACACACGTTACAACTGGTTGTACAACATTTCGTCAGTTCTACATGAGTTGAAGTTGTGTTACAGGTTGTATGAAACTCAAAATGTTTTGATTTTAGCTCTATGTTGTACCAATTGTTTATAACTTGTATAACCGTGCCTACCAATCAAATTGTAACCACAAAATTCTTACAAAGTTGTCACCATTGTTTGTATTTGGTATTCTGGCAACACGGTGACAATGAAAAATTCACCACGTAACAAATAATTCACCTCACAATAACAGGTTGTCAACACCAAAGAAAACAAACCCACAAAATATCGACGTTTAAATATCAAAAACCTCATAAGTTAAAAATTGCACATTTCGGATTACTGATGATATGAGTTGAAAATATTATTCTGCATGTACTGTAACTTTGTAAAACAGCACTAAGTCCTTTTTTCAGAATGTCTTTCAGAATTGGAAATTCCATAAATAATTTAAAAATATCCAATTACTTTTATTGGTCTCCCGAAAATATGAAATTTTAACTTATGAGGTTTTGGTATTTAAACGTCGTTCTGATCTTCTGCATAAAATTTAATTAAAGGAAACGTAAGTAGTTTGTTTTATTTTTTTTTATTTATGTTTTATTGAATTAAAATTAATACATAATTACTTCAACGAACACAAAGAGATGCTAAGCGGAAATAATACACCTGTGCATCCACGACATTTAGGAGAAGAAAATTACTTTAGCACCAACTCTCTGATCTACACCAAAATTTCATCGCCGACAAAAGCTTCTGCATTGAGTTCGAAAAGTTGTTTCCCCCCGAGATCGGTCCAACTGCTAGTGATATAGTCCTTTAAAGCTTGAATATATATTCGTTCATATCTCAGGTATTTATAATCTGATCTAGTAGAAGTGGGTATCTTTACAAAGGTCTTTCTAAATTCTACAAATCAGTGCATAAACATAATGTTACAAATTTGCTTATTCGTCCTTTTTGCACTGTTTTATTCGCAATAATAAAACAAGGTTCTTTTTAAATTACGATAATTACAACACTTTGACGTCCTTTTATTTTACTTATGTACTACTATATAGTACAACAGTTTACACCACTTTACAATAAGTCGTATGTTTTGCTATCAAATCGCGTTGCCTACTTTCCCGCGGTTAATCACAAACTGACTCTCCGTTCCAAAGACCTCAGGTGTTTATACGAACTCACCATACTCAAATGTAGTTATCTCTAGCGAATTCAAGAACCTTCTAGTCGTTGTTGCTAGTTGTCTTTCTACTAATGTGAGAATCCACCTCTGGAATCATGTGGAATCATCTAGAATAGTGGAGAATTATCTTAACTGATGCGAATTTATGCTACTGGTTTAGCGAGCTGGTATGTTGGTACAATGCATACTTTCAGGTGCAGCTTTAACCGCCCTGTTATTTACATAATGTTAGTCTGGTCATTAAAAGTAAGTAAAAGCTTTTATTTAATCGTAACAAAATTTATTTTTATTAACCCATTGGGGAACTAATTCAAACGAAAAATTATTTTATAAACTCACTTATATGATGAAATTTTTTATTTTTTTCAAACAAATATCCCATTACACATATTTTTTGGTAGGCTCCGTTAATAGACAAGACCTGAACCTTTTTCTTAAAGCAAACTGCTCAGTAATATCCGTTCAAAGACCGGAGATATTTACGATTAAATTGTTGGTATACAGTTGGCGCTTTTTCAATCTTTCTAACACAAATTCAAGTCCTTTCTGCTCCATTTCCATAGCACAAAGTAACAAAAGTCCTTCCCCCATTTAATTATGCCCTCTTGTCGTTTTAGTACAAAATATATTATTTATTTTTTCCCTTATACATTTATATTGTTACTTGTAGAATTTATAAAATGTTTTTCTATAAACTTTCCGGCAAATAAAACAGCTGTCATGCGCTATTACCTCCTCTTTGGCAGGTAACAGTTTTTGATACTTTTCATTCAATTTAATTCAACATTCAGTAACTCCACTGCACTTACTCAACGTGATTTAAATAGAAAACTGAAACTGACGCCTGCAGGAAAAAAATTAAGTGTATTTTCTTTCAGGAAAAAAACTAGGCGAGAATCTTGTTCTTCCTTATTGTAGCCAGAGAATGTTTCATTTTAATTGTGTGTGAGAAAAAGAGCGAATCGGGAACTCATTTCTTTTGGCTTGCTCTCACTCTCTGTGTCTTACCTTGAGTAAAAACCAATTTTGTAACATTTGCATTCTTGCGTGTAGTTGAATAGTTACTGTAAAATATACAATTTGTGCAACAAATAAAAATAAGAAAATTATAATGGACGAAGATTGTGGTGGTAAGTGCAAGTAATATAAGAAGTAAATTGTCACCTGTAGCCCTGACAAATCGTAAATGATACAAATATAAGTCGATAGAAGCTTTGACGATTTCACTGTGTTTTTTTTACGTATGTAGTTACATGTTTCCCGAGGAAAAGGCAAACGCATGTAGAGCGTCGTAAGCGACAACCCTGCAAACCGCGTCTACCAAAAAGTATGCGGAAGCACCAACACATTAAAACAATTTTTCTTCGCTACTAACACACGCTAACCGCATTCCTGGCACAATATTTGGAAGATCTACCAGAAACTCTTCCTAGTGCACAAAATTTTCCTATCCACATATTGTATTCACATACACATTCATGTATTCACATGTACACAATTTTAATTGGGTAGAATTGTCACGAGCATGTGTATTTTTCAAATAGGACTTCTTGGTAGAATACCAGATATATACCACGGTAGATTTCTGGTAGTTGGTTTGCAGGGAAGTTACTAAGATGAATGTGGAGCAAGGCAAAGAACATCAAACAGCGAGTGGGCAAATAGTCGCCGCCAAAATATTCACATCGCAAGTTATTTGTAAATGCGACAAAGGTTGTTGTGCGAAAATCGATGTGGTACGCCAAAAAGAAATTTTTGATAATTATTACCATGGGTGTAATTGGACCCAAAAAACTCTGCTTATCCGATCTACAGTTAAAAAAATCGATTACTTTAGTATCCAAACCAATAATTCCATTAAAATAAAGAAAGTACAAATTTATATACACACTGGATAACGCTAATGGTGTATACCAGACCGTTTGCAGAGACTTCTATATGAAATGCTTAACCTTCGCCTTACCAAAGGTTTTAATGTTCATCGTTTACCAATACCCACCGGGGTGACCTGCACTTCTATGCATATGCGATATATAGGCGATCAAGCCTTGATAGCCACATAAAGCGAAGAATGTTATTGTTTTAAACTTATGAGAGGCTACATCTTGTCGTTAATGCAGTCGATCACAAAAAAACAACAACTTCATGTCTTTGTCTTTTCTGCTATACCATTTATTAACGGTAATTCAGATATGTATGTACATACATATGATGTGAAACGTATTCATAGCGATGCAGATTTTCGATATAATTTAGAATTTAGTTGTAATGTGAGAACGTTGGCAAGTGGTCGCGTAATATTTAAACATGAGTGGTGAAAACAATTTGTCATATCTTTCTGCTAGCGCCATTTCAAGGTAAGTATTTTATAAATTCTATTTTTATATTTTCAAAGTTTAATCAACTATTGTAATTTATGTTGTAAAAGGCTATCCCATGAAGATATACAAGCATATTTTCTTCGATGAATTGACGCTGAATCATATTTGGAAGATACTGCAAATTTGTTTGGGGATGGTGATGAAGACGAGGACTATATGCCTAGTGGCGAAGCAGAAGAATCTGACGTGGAACAGGAGCCTTGCGAAGTTGAGGTAAATGATGAAAGTGATTGTGATGATAACGAGGAATCGAGTAATGAAAGTCCGTCGTCGTGGCGTACTAATAATTCTTATTACGAGGCTAAAGATAGTGTGAAATGGTTCAAGGACGTGCCACATATAAATCGCCGACGTTCGACAAATATTATTCGCGAAAAACTTTATATGGGCCCTAATCTAATCACTAAAAATATGCCCAGGGTTGATGCATTCAACTACATTCTCAGTGCCGCTGTTAGAGATTTAATTCGAAGATTTTCAAACAGAAAAGCCGAAGCCGTTTACAACAAATGGAATTCTGAAAACACCAAAGAACCAGAACGTACATGGAATCCAATTACAAACGAGGAATTATTAGCATTTTTTGGCATTTCGCTAATAATGGGCAGCCACAAGTCTTGTCAGGAGCCCCTTGCAGAGCTATGGAAAAAATATGCATATCCTCTGTACCGTGCAACCATGTCACGTGACAGATTTACGGAAATTTTGCGTTTCCTTCGATTTGACTGGCATGCTACGAGAGTAGCTCGACAAAAGGAAGACAAGGCTGCAGCTATCAGAGATGTCTCGGAGGTAATAAATTCCAATTCAAAATCGCATTATAGACCTCATGAATCAATTACCGTGGACGAGCAATTCTTCGGATTTCGGGGTCGAACACGTTCCACGCAGTACATGCCGTCCAAGCCAGCCAAATATAGTATCAAAATCTGGTGGGCGTGTGATTCAAATACCTATTATCCACTTCAAGGGCAAATCTACACTGGCAAAGTAAACAATGTAAGGGACACTAACCACGGTGAGCGTGTTGTAAAGGATCTAGTCGGAATGTACAAAAGCAATGGAAGAAATGTTACTACGGATAATTTTTTACAACATTGCCGTTAGCCAAGGAGCTGGCCACTTGGAAATTATCCGTTGTACGCACATTAAAAAAAACAAGAGGTATGTTCCAAAAGAATTCAAGCCGTCCAAAAGCCGCGAAGTCCAATCAAGTCTATTCGGGTTCTCCGAAAATGTTACGTTAGTTTCCTATGTCCCAGCCAAAAACAAAGCAGTTGTTTTGTTGTCCACTATGCATAATAACAAAACTATTTCTGGTCCACAAAATAAACCAGAAATAATTCTATATTACAACAAGACTAAGGGTGGTGTGGACACCATGGACAAAATGTTGACACAGTATTCCACAAAACGAACAACATTGCGCTGGCCATTATCAATATTTTTTAATATTTTGGATACGGCGGCCCTTGCTTCATTCATAATAATATACAATGAAAATATTGGAGAAAGATCTGTAAAGCGATCGCAGCGAAAGCAGTTCCTTGAGAGCCTTGGTGAAGACCTATGTCGTCTTCTTATATTGACGAGGTCTAAAATACCACAAGTCATTGGAAGATTTGCAATCAGATCAGCCATTGAATACATTTTAGGTAAAAACTATGAAAAACCAAAAGAATTGATAACAAAGATTTACTTTTCAGGTGAACCAGTTACCGCTAGCGACCTGGATGATACTTTTGAAGCCGATGAAACTTCGGAAAGGGATGCAACTGGCCGCATCAAAATAAAAGGAAAATGCTATATATGCTACTCTTCTAAACTAAGAAGAAATACTCGACAAGTTTGCGTTAGGTGCAAGAAGCCCATTTGTGCAGAGCATAGTGTCAGTCAAACTAAATGTGAAAAATGCACCTAAGGCTCATCAGCATAATTGAATGAAATGTTATAATTACAAAAGTGAAATAAATTACAACTGAAATAACTGTTATAAAGTTAAATTTTTCTTAGGTTTTCCTTAAGGGTAACCCGGGTGGGTATTGGTAAACCACGAAATAAAATTGAAAAAAGTTAAAAAAATCTTTAAAAACTATAACAATTTTATCATATTTTTGCAAATTCTACAGAACTCAACAATTTGTTCAGTGAGTCAAAATTTCATCTAGATCGGAGCAAAATTACTAAAGTTATTAAAGAAATAAAACCGAAATGGTCACCCGGACGGATATTAGTAAGGCGAAGGTTAAACGTCACGCCATCAAGAATACAACGTGCTGTAAATACGGTAACTCAAAATCCTAGCGCTGATGAGGCACGTGGACGGGCGCTTTTAAAAAATAAAACATTAGATATAGATCGACAAAATGTTATAAATTTCAAAAATCTTTTCCCAAAATATGAATCTCACTATAGCCGCAAAAAGTCACAAAAGAAATACTTGCATCCAAATTTAAACGTAACAAAATTATACGAGGAGTACAAAAAGTATTGCGAAATAAAAAATCAAAATGTTGTTTCCCATACGTGTTTCGAGAAATTTTCAATAACAGTTTTAACTTAAGTTTTAAACGTGCACATACACATACTTGCAAAACATGTGACAATTTGAAATGTTCTTTGAAAGCGACTGTTCTACGAACTGATATTGGGAAGCTTAAGGAGACACAAAGCAATCACTTGCAATCGGTGGAAAAGGCGTGTAATGAATTTAAACGGGATGTTGAAAATGATAATCAGAATGGAAACACGATAGTCTTGACGTTTGATCTTCAAAAGACTTTAGAGACACCTTCTCCCACAGCATCAGTTGCTTACTAGAGAAGACAGTTATGGACATATAATTTATGTGTACGATGAAGTACAAAAGAAAGGTAAGCATTGCCCAATGTACAAATACGGCTTTTCGAACCAGTTCTAAGCGGGTTTTGTGTTGGTTGTTACATTGATTCTTTTATTAGAAGTTTATGTATGAATAGTTGTTCGTAATCAGAAGCATGCTTGCTTGCATGTGAAGTATCTTTCACGTATGTCAGCACTCTTCAGACACACGGGCCGACCACAAAAGACGCAGAATATTGAAACTTAATTTTCACTTGTTGGATTCAAATATATTTGTTCAACAGGATACATGTACGTGTGGAATGAAAGCGTAGCCTCTAGAGGTGGTCAAGAGATAGGATCGTGTCTTCTTCAACATTTCAAAAGAAACATTGCCGAATCAACAGATAATATTATTCTGTACTCTGATACTTGTGGAGGCCTGAATCGTAACATTAAATTAACCTTGTTGCTAAAGCACTCCCTTGCATCCTCCCAAGTAAAATATATCACACAAAAATATTATATTTCTGGGCACAGTTACAATAGCAGCGACAGATGTTTCAGTCTCATTGAAAAATCTAAAAAAAGGATTGAAATTGTAGCAACTCCAGATGATTAGCTGAACATTATAAAAGAATCAAAAAAAAAATGAGCCCCAATTTAATGTACAAAAAATGGAGACAGAGGATTTTGTAAGCTCCCAAGTTTTAGAAAAATTAATTGTCAATCGAAAGATTGACGTTACGGGCAACAAAATAAATTGGTTTAAAGCCCACAAAATTCTCCAAAACCAACAGAACACATTTGACCTAATTTTTATTTCTGAAAGCCTGGAGCAGCGTGTTTCTTTAAAAAAAATGTGGTGCTAGTGAGGAACATTTTAAAATTCAAAGCTTGGAGTATTTATTTCCAAATCGAAAATCGATTACTAAAGCGAAACATTCCGATCACATGCAATTAATGAGCTTCATCCCAGTCGAAAATCGAAATTTTTATGAACAATTGAAATATGAAGGCAAACCTGATCTTGACTATGGGATGGCTAGTGATCAGAGTGATGCGAGCGATGAGTAATATACACTGTGTGTAATTTTTTAAGTCATGGAAATATAACCATATAAACCAAGACAAAAAATACACTTTTTTATGGAGCCCCAAAGATTTGGGGCCTCGGTGTAATTTTTGCAAAAAAGTGATAATTTTGTCAGGCTCATATCTTACAAACCGTTCGGAATTTTGAGGGAAAGTTGTAGCTTTTGTCAACACATAAAATCAAAGCAACTTCATCTTCAAGGTCTAAGTCGCAAAAAACTTTAAAAAAAAGATTTTTTACCTTTTTTCCCCTGTTCAGGTCCATAGGTAGCAAACCCTTCAAAATTCAAGGAAACAATCAACTACAAAAATATGCCTAAGATCTCAATATACAACTTTCTAGAACATACGAACTTCCTAGGAAATCGTAGGTACGATTACATTAAAAAAATCGAAGTTTTTTGCGATTTTGACCTTGAAGATGAAATTATTTTGATTTCATATGTTGACAATTTTTATTCTTTATGACAAGAGCTACAACTTTACCTCAGAGAGTAAATCAAAATTCCGAACAGTTTGTAAGATATGAGCCTGACAAAATGATTACTTTTTTGCACAAACCACACAGAGGCCCCAAATCTTTGGGGCCCATAAAATAAATTCCATGACTTTGGGCAAAACTGGGAGACACAGGTGGTTTTTGTGGTCGTTTATCACGTAGTGCTGTCCGTATATGGTTATATTTCCATGACTTAAAAAATTACACACAGTGAAATTAAAAATTTTTTGGGGGACTTTTTCACTTTTGCGGCTACCTAAACGGTATTAAGAGTCATTCCTAGGAAGTGTATATGTTCCAGAAAGTTGTTTATTGAGATCTTAGGTACATTGCTATAGTTGATTGTTTCCTTGAATTTTGAACCGTTTGCTACCTATGGACCTGAACAGAGGAAAAAAGGTAAAAAAAATCGAATTTTTTAAAGTTTTTTGAGATTTTGACCTTGAAGATGAAATTATTTTGATTTCATATGTTGACAATTTTTATTCCTTATGATAAGGGCTACAACTTTCCCTCAGAGACTAAATCAAAATTCCAATCGAATTGCTAGATATGAGCCTGACAAAATTATCACTTTTTTGGAAAAATGACACCGAGGCCCCAAATCTTTGTTGGCCTGGCCCATAACAAAAAGTGCATGACTTTGGGCAAAACTCGGAGACACGGGTCTTTTTTTGGTCTTTCATCACGTAGTGATGTCCGTATATGGTTATATTTTTTCGTGTTGCACTGTTATATTCAAAGTGTGTATTACTGATAGTAAAATAATATGTATTAGTTTGTTTTCTTCATCTGTTTTATTGCATTTTAATTTATATTAGTTTATTTTATACAAGACGGGAAATCAAAAATGGGTTTACTCTTTCTTAGTGCTCTCAGCAAAATTTGATTTTTTGTTATTTATAATTAATTTGTTTTGGACTAAATAATATTTTAATTTTTTAAGTTTTCTTTTATGTTATGCATAAGTTTTTCATTTTGGAAAAAAATTTTATAAACAAATAAAAACTAATCACTAAAAAATCACAAAAAAATCATGCTGCCTAAAATATTTATCAGTTTGGCACAGGATTTTGTATACAGAATAGATAAGTAAGTATGTACCCACATTTTGTCTGCGAAAAGATAAGGAGAGAGCAGTCAGAGCAATCAGTAAGCATAGAGTTCGCGCGTCACTCTCTTTCTCACACACACTATTAAAACGAGACACTCTCATGCTAGAATAAGGAAGAACAAGAGTTTCGCCTCGTTTTTTTGCTGAAAGAAAATGCACTTCATTTTTTTCTGAAGGTGTCAACTGAAGTTCGGTGAGAGCAAATCAGAGTAAAATCAAATCCATGTGCACTGACTTGTAAGACAGAAGTAATCGAGAACATAATACTCGAAAACAGTGTACCTACCCGTTAAAGCAGAAAACGAGTGAAGTAAATGACCGACCAATTTATGGTTGAACAAAGAGAATAGAAAAAATATTAATGTATGTATGTAAAATGTATGTCGTGGCCGTCGGTGGTGCAATGGGTAGTGTGCGCGGCTCTTGTACATGAGATCCTGGGTTCGAACCCGGCTCTGACCACCTTAAAATTTCTTTCGGCGGCGGTCAGCTCGCATAGTGACGGCGACACTACCGAGTATCTAGCCATGAAAAAGCTTCTCAAATTACCGTTCGGAATCGGTGTAAAACTGTAGGTCCCAGTCAGTGAGTGAAAACTGGAAAGCGCACAGCTCGGTGATTGTGAGAAGTTCTGCCCAGTCCCTTCATGGGATGTAATGGGAAACCATTTATTTATTTTTATTATCAGTATGTTTGACAGTATATGCAAAGAAAACAAACGAGTTAATATTAATTTCAAAAACTATGTATCTTGTAGTGTATTTTTTTGAAAAGAATATTAAAACCTATGATTTATCACTTTACCCATAGCTTTTCATGTCTTGAAAATTTAAATTCTTGAAATTCAATTGTTATTTTTCAAATTCATTTATATTTACGATTGTACATTGATAATTTAATTTAAATAAAAAAAATTAATTAAGATAAAATTTTTTAAAATGTTCTTATGATTACGCACTTAATTCTAATATTATATTCCATTGCTAAGCAAAAAATAGCAACAATTATATACACCAAACAAATCATAACTTCTCGAAAACTTGCTCACTTTTCGAATACTTGCTCGCTTCTGGAAAACCTGCTCACTTCTCGAGACAATCTCTCAGCTCTCTGAGTTCGCTTTGCTATGTTTAATATATTCGCTCGAATCAAGAACTTCAGTGTAGAGTCGTTGGTGAACTTTTGTGTGTGTCATTAAACGAATCGTTTTGGGTCCTATCATTGACGTTATCGTTTTGTTTTTAACAAATTCTCGCTTCAAGGTACCCGTTTAAGGAGTGCAGTAGTATAGGGACTGTTACAAATGTATTCATGCAATAGTTTAGTGTCAACAGTCGTCAATTGCTATCGATAACGACTACGCCAATACCAACTTTCAGCCATCGGCACAAGACATTGTCGTTCTTTAAGCATGAAACACATAGACGACGACAGGCTACATGAACACACGACTACAAATGCCGCTGACTGCAAATTTAGACGTGTGGCAGCTACTGAATTATTTTCAAGACGGCAACTGCAAAGTAAACAGCTGATCTGTAATGTTGACGTTTGTGTCATTGTGTTATTTGTGTTAGAAGAAAATAAAATGTCTGGAGAATATTTAATAAATATTATTACAAACATAACAAAAATTGTGAAAACAGTTGATTATTCTGTCAGTGGTGCCACTTCAGGCATTGACAGCTCTAACCTGTTGATTGTTGCCCACACAAATAGAAATTAGTTTAATTCAACTACAGCTACATAAGTAGCATAGACAACAACCTGCAGTCGTGTCGCCTTGCCGTCGTTAAAATATTCACTTGCATATAAACGCATGTATTTTATTTTTGACAGGTTGTGGTCGGTAGCCTGCCGTCGTCTATGTGTTTCATGCTTTATCGACGACGACAATCGTAGTAATGCCGAATAAGTTATACTGAATTTACCACTGGCCTAAAATTTTTAGAAAATAATTTAAAGATTTAGTGCTAATAAAGTTATGCAAATAAATTGTTAAATATGCTAAAATAATACAACAGTTGTAAATATGTTGTTGGTATTCTTCATGTAAATATATTTTACGACTATACAACTTGAGCATGTCTGTTTTTCCAGTGTACTATGTTGTATGTTCAGTGTCAGCTCTTTGTTGTTTACTATTTAATCAGATATATTGTTGTGTTTTGAAGAAATTTTGCATTATTCTACAACATTAACTCAAGAATTAATTTTAATTGATAAAATAATAAAAAAAAGGAAATAGGACAAATGGAAGGAAAGAAACTACTTCGGTAAGTTTTTGTGCAAAAACTTTTCACACAAAACCGTAAAAATTTAATCTTTTTCACTTCTTGTTGGCATTTTTTAATATTTTTAATAATTTGCTTTTGTTGCTTGACGTTTTTATGGCTTATGATTTAGCACATACAACATGCTGCTCACATGTACTAATTTGTTAAATATGACTTTACGACTTATGACTTTAGGAGACCATGTGAATTCCCTAACTTTGCTTTAGAACTTAATCATATTCCGATGCCCTAAAATTGCTATATTTTACTGTTAAAAAAAAAAATGGTTTCCCATTACATCCCATGAAGGGACCGGGGAGAACTTCTCACAATCACTGATCTGTGCGCTTTCCAGTTTTCACTCACTGACTGGGACCTACAGTTTTACACCGATTCCGAACGGTATTTTGAGAAGCTTTTTCATGGCTATATACTCGATAGTGTCGCCGTCACTATGCGAGGTGATCGCCGCCGAAAGAAATTTGAAGGTGGTCAGAGTGGTTACTGTTACACTGCTATTATTGTGAATGCCAGCAATTATGATTACTGAAATATAGATAATGTAAAATTCGATTTCCATATCAATTCTTCTCAACTTATAACTTCGATTTTTAAAATTTGCAATTGAACAGTTCGATAATCGAGTTGTTGGGTTAACTGAGGGCACACAGTATTTCCTTTTGCTACTCATCGCTATTATCTTATTGTTAGTACGAGTAGCAAATAAAGCAGAATTCATACAGCAACATCGCTCTACAACTATAATTATTTGGCGTTGTCTATTAGAGTGGAGTCAAAAACACACTTTTTATGCTGTGGGAATTATTATTGGAGAAAATAGTAATCAATTCCACTTTCGAAGCTCTGACTGTATTACAATTATTTCCCGAACAATTTGAGTCTTTAACCCATATTCAACCAACCTTTTATGCCTATCGTTTTTTCCAATCGGAATTAAATGTAAATTAAGTCCATGGTGTGTTTTTTGCTCCAGGCTGATGTTTTTTTTCTACAGGCGCGGGTATGGACTTAACTCACAAATTGAACACATCCAAACACAGTTCGTCCGACTGCGATCACAGATTGTTTGGCGTTAAACTCCTCCGAAATGGCTGTAGCGATTTGTATGAAATTTTGTGTGCATATCGGGTAGGTCTCAGAATCGGCCAACATCTAAAGCGTTTTTCAACAGAGACGCTACAAAAGTAAATCGATAGGGACAGCAAACGACGCCATATTTTTTCGGCTCTTTTGACATTTATCTTCAGTAAGGTTTGGCATTTCATCATGGAAAGATATACGAGCCAACATCGGGTCGAAATTATTAAAATTTACTACCGAAATTTGGAGTCAGCGGCCTCAGCTTTAAGAGCGCTACGTCCAATTTATGGTCGTCAGCGATGAAGCTCATTTCTGGCTGAATGGCTTCGTCAATAAGAAAAATATGCGTTATTGGTCAGACAGCAATCCACACGTAATCCATGAGACATCATTGCATCCCGAAAAAAATACGGTTTGGTGCAGTTTATGGGCCGGCGGCGTCGTTGGGCCGTACTTCTTCCGTGAGGATCAAGACCGGCACATTACTGTGAATGCGAATCGCTACCGTTCAATGATAACCGAATATTTTTGGCCCCAATAGGATAATATGGACTTGGAGGACATGTGGTTCCAACAGGACGGCGCCACAAGCCACACAGCGAATGCCACAAGCAATTTATTGGAAACCAAGTTTGGTGAACGTGTTATCTCACGAAATGGCCCAGTCGATTGGCCGCCTCGGTCGTGCGATTTGACGCCGTTAGATTATTTCCTGTGGGGCTACGTCAAGTCTATGGTCTATGCCAACAAGCCAGCGACGATTGATGAACTTCGTACGAATATCGAACGTGAAATTGCAGCAGTATCGGCCGATTTATGCTTGAAAAGCGTCGAAAATTGGGTTCAGCGTCTGGACTTCTGCAAGCGTGCCCGTGGTGGCCATGCAAAAGAAATCGAGTTCCATACATAATGGCATCGAAAGTACTTTCACAGGAATAAAGAATTTCATTGGAATCTAAAACCGGTTTTGTTTTATTTAAAAAACTTTTGTAGCGCTCTTATTGAAAAACCCGATATTTATCATACCCCTTAATGATAAGGGTGACCCACCCCTATATAGAACATAGATTTGTCCGATTGCGAACACAAATTATCAAACTCCGAAAAAAAACACACACTGATGTATCAGCAACCAATAGTCGTCTTGTGTGGGTGCGCAGCACTTTCAGAGCAAAGAGAAAAATCAAATGGTTTTACGTATATGAAAATGAGATAGCAAGAGAGCAACGAAAATTGTGTGAACTTGTGTAGCGTATGTACGAACATAATAAAGTATGTATATATTTTCATGTGTCTGTTGCTTTGCATTCTCTTTGTTTTTTTGTGGGAATAAAACAAAAAGTATTAAGCACGAAAATAATGAGACATGTGCATGGTAGAAATATAATGGTAGATGCAGTACGACATCAAATACAACAAGCCAAAAACAACAGGCATTTTGTTTTTGCTCAGTGTCTGTGTTGTGTCAAGTCAGCTGATAGAAAAATTATGAAAATGTAAATAAATTTGCAAAAAGTGCCATTTAGAAAATGATTGAGTGTTATTTGATATATTGAAAGTGTTTAAGTGTGAAAATTAAAACGTTTCTATGTAATTTTTGCAGAGAAATATTGCAAAAACAGCAGTTGCTGGCGAACGGGGGTTGCACACAAACAAATGGAAACAAACTTTGACATAAGAGAAAAACTTACTCACACTCAGTCCAGAAAAAACTTTATATCAGCTGGGCTAGTGCTTCTACCATTTCTTTGTACCATGGACATGTGCTTGCACTGATTCTTAAATAATTTTAAGTATTAATACTATTCATATTATTGAACGGTGTTTTTTATTTTCCAATGTAACATTTACTAATGTATTCATAGAAATCGAACAGGTACCATGTAACAAAAATGTTAACACGTCGCCCGTGAGTTCGAACACTCATTGAATTTTTTTTACTAAACCTTAAACGGGAAGGGGGTATATATCATTTAATACGGTTAAAAATATAACGCATTGAAGGAGAAATATTAGACCCTCAGTATCTACGAACGAAGTTCGTTTTGGGACTTTTTAAGTCAATTCAGCTATATCCGTCTGTCTGTCCCACTGGTTGGATGGTCAACACGATAACTGCGGTAAATCTTTACAGATCACAACGAAATATTGTCAGTGACTATTATTTGTCAAAACTTAGTTTGGGATTGAAAATGGGCGTTTTGACCACGCCCCTTCTGGTACCTGCCATACACAATCTTGGTGGTCGTCTGGGTTGCCAATGCAATAAGTCGCGTGAAACACTTCAGGTCTTAATAAAATTATGTTATAGGCTTTATGTCATCAAACGCAGTCACCGATTAAGACATATGTATGTGATTTTTCCACGCCCATGTTGGTGCCTCCCAGAAACAAGTTTTTCGGCCGGCTGGTTGTTCGGCAACATAACTCCCGTAAATCTTTACCGATCACAATAATATTTTGGCAGTGACTATTATTGTTAACACTATTGTTGGGATTGAAAATGGGTGATTTGACCGCGCCCCTTCTGGTATCTTCTGTACAAATCGACACATTTAATACAAAATCATGTTTCTTCGAAAACTTTTTTCTTGCATATGTGATTAGGTTCAGTAGTTAATAAACTATAAATTAGCGAGGTTTACACGACAGAAAAAACTTTATAAAACCCAAAAAAACAAACATAATTCGTTGCCGGTGACATTTCCCTCCGCATCTATGACAGCTTGTAGTCTAGCTGGAATAGATGCAATAATATTAGGTACAAACTCGATTTCTAAGCTCTTCCAGATATTTATTTCTTCATCTATAGTTTTCTCTCGTTTTCGGTCTATTTGCATAGATCGCTGTCTTTTTATGAATGGCCATACATTGTCTTGTGTTTACATCTGGTAACGTTGTTGGTAACCATGCGTTGTGGCATGGAGCATTACCATGTTGAAAAGTCCAATTTTCATCATGAAATAATTTCTAAACCAAAGGAATATCATGATCATTCAAAATATCTACGTATCCTGTCTGGTTTAGAGTGTCTTGTGTTGGTACTAGATCTCCAAAGCCATTGTATGAACCCCCGTCGAAACGATCAAGAGGTTGTACTGTTTTATGCTTCAATCCTTTGGAAAGGTGCGTATAAGTTTTTCCTAATGACCCTTCAAATGGAAAAAGGGTCTCATCCGTCCATAATACATTGTGCCAGAAATCCACTGGCTCATAAATATACTCCATGGCACAATCTAGACATTGTTTTCTTTGGTTTTTTACAGATATGTCTATTACTTTTCTTACGACATAGGCCTTTATATCATACTTGTTTAATCTTCTGCGAACTGTGGATTCACTTACATGTTTTCCAATTATGGTTTCTGCCTCTGCAGAAACTTAAAGCGAAGTTGTGACTGATTCTGAAAGGCCTCTTAAAGACCTTTCTAACAAGCCTAACAAATCCGACCACTGGCTCAGAAGTTAGCAACTTTACCGTACTACCTTCCGACCGAAAATCCGAAAATTTTGAACCCGCTGCCATTTCGCACCCTTGCATTTTCGGACATGGTCCTAGTGGACTTTTCTTCATGAAATGAGCCAAGGAATACGCTGGAGAAATTTGTCCGGAACTTCCTGAATCACCCTGTATATATGTATGTATATGACTATGCCTGTATTTTATTAGCTCTATTCACGTTTTGTAATGACATACACTCCGATTCACTTATTTAAAGGCACTAAAAATTCCATTTTCAGCAGCCTGTAACAGATAGCAGAATTTTAAAATGGAAATGGAAGCTAGACATCTTGAGATTTAAAAAAAATCATGACAATAGTGGCTTCTGAACTAAAGAACTTTTCTTGAGCAATTTATAAAAAAAATCCAAAAATGTTCTATTTTTTTGGTTCACTTGAATAAAGGTACCTTATTATTTATTTATTATTTTTAAAGTAAGCGATGATTTTTTGTAGGGAGCGTTTGTTTATTACAATTTATTACATCTTAATCATTTTACGAGTCAAAATGGCAAAACAAAAAATTTTAAATCTATCGGAAAAAACCAAAACCGATGTTTACCGTTCTGAGGGATATTCTAACCGCGCAATAGCTAAAAAAATTGGACGGAGCCCAACAGCTGTCGACAATTACATCAAGAATCCCGAGGGGTATGGAAAAAATTTTACAGCAAGGGTTTCATTGTCTTTACCTACGTATGAGAACAGAAAAATCATCAGAATTGCTTCTAATTCTGCCTTATCCTTGTCAAAAATAAGAGCTCCAGCTGGGGTGGAAGCGAGCAGGTCATCAGTACGCAGAGTAATTAAGAGCTGTGAGTATCTTAAATACCTGAAATTATAAAAAAAAGCCGCCTCTTAATGATCCTCGTAAGGAATAGCGGCTTCATGGAAACGCGGCTACATGGTATGGGATGTGCAGCCAAGAGGTCATGTAAATGACTGGAGAACCGTTGTATTTACGGATGAGAAGAAGTTTAATTTGGATGGCCCTGAGGGCTACAACTATTATTTCCATGATCTGCGGAAAGAAAAGCGTTTTTTGAACCGACATCACAGCCGAGAGGGCGACGTTATGGTGCACGCAAAGAAAAAACTCGTTCCTCCCAAACGAAATCTCAGATAACTGAAGTTCGTTTGGGGACTGAAGTTGGGAGACACGAACTTCTGTTAAGCCATACATTTCATTTCGTTTGGGAGAACCGAAAAATGTTTGCAGCAAACGAGTTATGAAAAATATAAGCTAAAAAAACGTTTGCGAGAAACGAAAAACGGTTCCGCCAACTGCTGCCTCGGTTACAGCAACCGAGTTATAGTTGATCCTAACTAAAAAAACGTTTGCGATAACTGAAAAACGTTTGCAGTAAACGAGTTATGAAAAACTAAAGCTGAAAAAACGTTTGTGATGAACGAAAAACGGTTCCACCAACTGTTCTTTCGGTTACAGCAACCGAGTTGTAGTCACAGCAACCGAGTTGTAGTTACAGCAACCGAGTTGTAGTTGTAGTTACTCTACTCAGTACAACATTACTTGTTCATTGAAATTTATATTTATGGTTTCCATAAGCTCTTTTTTGTGAAAATTTCCAACTTTTATGATTTTGGTTTTACCCATAAAGTTTGTGTTAAAACAAGTTGGTATTTTTGTCTATCTTTTCAGTGTCTACTAACACGTCCGTCTCGACTTGCATTCAAATATCAACAAAAGGCGCAGCAAACGCGTCAGTTGTCCATCCAAGATATATTGACAGTTCAAAAACCTTTTATATGTATGCGTGAGTGTGTATGTCAAACGAGTGGACTGTATATACGGCCGACAGAATGACAGAATGAGGGAAAATTTACGTTCTTCGTAATCTGTGCTCTCATTAGAAAAATGGCTAGTTTCAGTTATCGCAAACGGTTTTTAACTTCGGACAAATGTAATTTTGTACGCGTTTAATGCAAACGAGATCTCGTTTGCAACAACAGGATACACATTTGCGATATAGGAGTTTATTTGAGAGAACTACATAAACGGTTGCGATTAATAAATTAATACAAATCAATCAAAGTATTGTTGTGGCAACCGAGCAATAAACGTTTTTTTTCTTAGCGTGTGTGGGGTGCTTTAAGTACTATGGCACCATTGATCTTGAATTTCAAAGTGCAAAAATGCAAGCTGGAATCGGCTTTTCCGAAGTTCAGTGAACTATTTGGTCCTATATCTTGGTTATTGCAACAGGATAATGCCCCTATACACAACGCCAGAGTAGTAAAGGAGTTCATTGCAAGCCAAAATGTTAATATTCTTGACTGGCCACCCTAATCGTCAGATCTAAACATATCGAAAATGTCTGGAGTTGGTTATCTCGTAAGGTCTATGAAGGAGGTAGGCAATTTGATGACAAGCAGTCCCTAATTCAGGCCATTAAGGATGCTTGAAATCAAATTTCGTTGGATTACATAAATTATCTTTATCTCTCATTGAAAAGCCGTATATTTGAAGTTATTAAAAACAAAGGGGGTTGTACCCATTACTAATAGTTCTTAAGTAAAGTAAAATAAATTAAAAAAACAAAAAAAAACTGTTTTTTATTAAACTTAGTTAAAGTGACTTTATTCAAGAGAACCAAAAAAAAAATCACATTTTTGGACTTTTTTTTATAAAGTTCTTTAGTTAAGAAACCACTATTGTCATGATTTTTGTTATATGTCAAGATGTCTAGCTTCGATTTTTCCATTTTAAAATTCTGCACTCGCTTACAAATTGTAAAAGATACATGCTGCTGGATATGGAATTTTTAGTGCCTTTAAATAAGTAAACCGCAGTGTATGTATATCTTTTTTCAAAATTCAACAAACGTCGAACTTCTCAGATTTTGTTTAAAATTTTCAAAATGAAATTAAACCAATTGGAAACTTGTTTTAGAAACACAAAGGCCCGTATTCATAAAATATAAAATATATAAAATCTTCTAGAGCTCGTGTGGTGCTAAAATATTTATTTTATCTCAAACACATTTCGTTTGCTTGATGCTCTCATGGTTCACCGCAAAAGTTGATACTTTTGTAGCAAGTACAAGATTTTGTACAGACTTTTCTATAAACATATTTTAACTTGCTCCAAAATTGTTGAAATTTGCTTTAGCCGCAAATAAAGAAAAGCATTTATTACAGACGAAAATGCGTGTACACACATTGTTTATTGTATCTTTGCGAGAAAGTAAGATCATTCAAAAACACCGATCCAATACCTGTCCCTACACTCAAGCACGTATGTACAAGGAAACCCTAATCCCAGCAGCGAAAAGAATTGGGTTGCATGCCTCCTAACATGACAATGCCTCCCACTCTACAAATGCAATCGTCATTTCAAATTTACTTAGGGCGTCATTGAAAGAGGAGGCTGGCACAATTGCCTTCTCCTGACTTGCCTGCCCGCTGGCCTGCAGAGACAAAGCCTCGTACAAGACCTTCGTCTTCTGGTCAGCCTGCTAATGGATGGCTTTCTAGGAGGACTGCAAAAGAAGTCATGCTAGGAGGCGTGCAAAATAGCGTTTTTAGAAAGACTCAGGAAAAAAAAAATATATGCGAATAACACTGTTGTAGTCGAAAAATGTGTCAACGTTGTAGTAAATGTTATCGGTTAGAGGCAAGTCTACTGAGGTGATCGGTGCCAATGAAATGTCTGTATTAACTTAAATTTTTGAAAAAATCGATTTTTACCAATTCTCAGATTTCTATGGACTTTTTTGAAAAAATTTTATTTTTCACCATAACTTCAAGAAAGTCTACATTTTTCACCCACAATGTTTGGCAAAATTTGAGCCATGGTAAAGCTGAACAACTTTTGTGAACATGTTAATGCAATCTGAACATGTCTAGTCACCCTAAATTGCTCATAAAAACCACTTTGTATCTTAAAAGTGGTAATTTGATATTTTTTGGTATTATTTGGTAAATTACTCGAGAACGACATGTCCGATTTTGCCCACATAAATTTAGAAATATTTACAATTACAATGCCTTAAATCTATTTCTATACTATTTGTTAAGGTAATCAACAGTTCCACAGTCATAAAAAAAAGAATGGTGAAAAAGTTGTTTTTTGCTTAAAAAATTTAAATTTGTTATGACTCGTATTACAAAAAAATTTAGAAACGACAACATGTGTGGAGTTTTACTAGTTCATCCTAAAGTCACATAAATAATATATAAATGGTTTCCTATTACATCCCATGAAGGAATTGGGGAGAGCTTCTCACAACCAGTGAGCTGTGCGCTTTATAGTTTTATACTCACTGATTGGGACCTATAGTTGTACACCGGCTCCGAACGGTATTTTGAGAGGCTTTTTCATGGCTAAGTACTCGATAGTGTCGCCGTCACTAAGCGAGGTGACCGTCGTCGAAAGAAATTTTAAGGTGGTCGGAGCAGGGATCGAACCCAGGATCTCCTGTACAAGAGGCGCACTCACTAACCATTGCACCATCGAGTCAATGTCACATAACCCATGAATAAAATGGACGGACGCGTAAAATTCGATGGACGCGTTTCGCACTTACTCACAATTATGTGAAGGTATCTCAAGTGAAGGTATTGTCAAGAATCATGATTTTTGTTTGTGTTGCATATTATGAGTAATAAAATTCGGTCAAGAAACTGCCTCAGAAGTCATATTTGAAGGCAAATTTTCAGAATGCCTCGACGTTTACGCTGCTGAATATATTATGGGTTTGTTCAGCTTCACGCAGCGTATGCGATTGACGCGAGGACTTCCAGTGATTGCGCCTTTGCTCAACTCCGTTTAGGAATCAATTTATATTTAAAATTTTAAAAAATATTTCCTTTATCGTATGACGTTTGTTGCAAATGTTATTCAGTCAACGTTAACGATTTCATTTATTCATCACAAACAAAATGATATGTCCGATTCAACATTTACATTCTCGAAAGATTTTCCTTTGCGTGTATATTTGACAAAAACTCTATTTCACTCCACCCTATGGTACATGTAAATTACATTCCCCAGAGTGTAATAATTCTCGAAGAGCTGATATTTTACGTACAATTTTACATAATCTCATATAGTATTAAGACGTTGTAGTGGCTTCAGTTGTTGCTTTCATTGTGGGTGCTGGGTTGATACTCCAGGACTTAAAATTGAAATTGGTAGACCAGACACAGCATTATGGTGTGGTGCTGTCAGTTCAAAGTGGCCTTATGTCTTACCAACCCAAAAAATGCTGAGTATACAGACGACAGCAACGTGGACGACGACGATGGTGATGATGTCTATTAGCCAGTTGACTTTAATGTACACAATTGGCTTTATATTGAATTTAACAGATTTAAATTTTATGAAATACATACAAGCACTGGCCGATAATGTTGTGCATACATTAGCTTGTCCTGCGAATATAAAAATGTTGATAGACTGAAAAACAGACATGAAACTCTTGTGCTTTTCTGTAATTGTCTACCCGTGTTGGTTAGTGTGGAGGGATTTTGTAAAATTCTTGAATACAAGCTTGTCCCAATACAACAGATACTAAAATAAAGAAAGTGGAACCTCTTATCAAGACATACGCAACAACTTGTTCTTAGTAATTTAACCGTTCCGTTCCATTTCAGTGAGTGCTATCTCAGTTTAAGGAAAATGGACGATTGGGATGATGAATGAAGAATTGCTGGTATCACGCTGTACCACGCATTGAAGTATATCACTCTTTCGAGCAGATTGTCGATCAATTAACCAATTTTGTCGATGTGCTGGCGTAGCTGCTGCAATACAAATCAATCCTGGAGTTTCCGCAAGGAGCTTATCAATCTGCTCAACTGGGTAACAACAGACAATCACTACGGGCAAGTCTGCATTATGACTTAAATGTATTTCCTTATAAAATTCAATTGTCAATTATTCAAATTCCAATTATTGCAGAAAGTCATTCAAATGGTGGTTGAGGTATAAAACATGTTAAACTGCACTTTTTTGTCTGATGAGACCTAAACTGCAATGTTAACGAATAAAATTGGTCGAATATGGAGTGACTCTATCCGACAGATACTACACGGGATGGAATTGCAAACACCTCAAGACACTGTGTGGTGTGAAGATTAATCAAGCTGCATAGTGGGGCCTTATTTTTCGAATAAAACAGTCGTACTGTTACTGCCGGGGAAGACCCTTAATATAGGTCGTTAAAGACCAGTTCAATAGTTTGCCTTCCACATTATAGTTGCAATACTGATAGAATCGAATCTGTTCAATAGCAGCCCTTACACTTTGCTTTACGCAATCTTGGTTGGTGTTCATCTTCGAACCTACTTCCCTATATTCCTAGATTACAGCTCATTGATTTACTTAAACGCTTAAAAATAACGGCCTGTCTATCATATTTTCCCAAATATATTCTACAGGTACCATGTATATGTTTGGAACACGCTTCAAACATTCATATGTTTGCAAGTCCCAAACTTACTTGTATTTAAATGCAAACAGTATCAGGTTTACTGACAAACATGTATGCTTTTACGTGGAAACATATGCGTTCCTCATCCCAAACAGCCATATACTTACGTGGAAGCATTCCCGTGTTTTCCCCAAACCTACATATACTTACGTGGAAATGTATGCGAATTTCCTCCCAAATATAATAATATTTAAAAACGAATTATGCTTCGAATTGAATATATATGTATTATTTATTAAAATTAATTTTAACAATATAAATCGACATTTATAAATAATTAATACAAAACGTTAATAGATTTAAAACGACCCATTTTACATTTATTTGCATTGAATGCATTTTGTGTTTTTTTTCATGAAACGAGAATCTGCTGCCCTTTTGTTTCTCCTTTCTTTTTCGTCTCTCACGTTTTTGTTTTCAGAAGGTTTCAGCTATGCGTTGGTTACACAAACAAGATATTTATATACAAATCAAGTTCATGCAAGCCAAGCGTGGATTAATTACTTGTGTTTTTTTATTACACTTATTTCACAAATGGTCCGGCGTTCCGATTTTCTCAGTAAAGGCTTGGACAGACAAAGGGCTTCATGTTGTTGCCCTTTCCAGTTTATTTCCTAAAAATTGGTATTTGTGTCACAAACATAAATATATGTGGGTCGCAAACACATATATTATAACATATTAATCATTGTGCCTCAAACATGTAATATTGAATAGCAAACACAAATGTGTTTGAGCACAAGTATATTATATTTGCGACAAGTTCCAAACACACTTTATATTTGCATCCAAACAACAAAAGAAGACAGATTTTTCAGCGTGTACTTTAGAGCGTCGTAGGGCAATGTACGTTTTATAGTTAAACTAATCAATGGAGAAACTAATTAATCATATTTGATCTCTTCACTGAATTAATTTAATTATTAATTTTAGAGCTTCTAGGCTATATGTTCCAGTTTTTCTACACGCGTTCAAACATAACTACGAATCTTTTAATCCAGTTTTTTCTCTTTGCGATACTTTTAATGAGTTCCACCATGTATTCTCTCTATCGGATTCGATTAAAGTAATTACACGAGCGATTATTTTTTTAATGACTGATAATACTTAGAATTACCAGACTTAAGATTTCATTCAAGCAATCATGGGAATGAATTTTGGTTCATTTTCGCTGATCTACATTTTCTGTTTCATACGTCCTGCTTCATTTGTTCCTGCTTCATTCTCATCCTGCTGTATCTGTTCCTTCTTCATCTGTTCCTGTGGCACTTGATCTTGCTTTATCTGTTTCTGCTTCACCTGTTTCAACAGTTTCTGCTTCAACAATCCCTGCTTCATTTGTTCTTGCTTAATCTGTTTCTGTGTCATCTGTTCTCGGTTCATCTGTTCCTGCTTCATCAGTTCCTGTTTCAGCTGTTTCAGCTGTTCCTGCTCCATCTGTTCCTGCTTTATCTGTACTTGTATCAACTGTTCTTGCTTCATCTGTTCGTGCTGCATATGTCCTGCTTCATCTGTTTCTGCTTCATTCCCTTCCTGCTGCATCTGTTCCTGCTACATCGGTTCCAGTGACACCTGTTCCTGCTTTATGTGTTCCTGCTTCACCTTCCTGCTTCACCTGCTTCATTTGTTCCTGCTTTTTCTATTCCTGTTCCATCTGTTCTTGCTTCATCAGTTCCTGCATCATCTGTCCTTCATCTGTTCCTGCTTAATCTGTTTTCGTGTCTTCTGTTCCTGCTACATCTGCTCCTGCTTCATATGTTCCTGCTTTATCTGTTCCTGTGCCATCTGTTCTTGCTTCATCTGTTCCTGGTCCACATACATCATCAGTTCCTGCTCCACATACATCATCAGTTCCTGCTTTATCTATCCTGTTGCATCTGTTGCAGCTTCATTTGTTCCTGCTTTATTAATCCTTTTCCATTCATTTCATTCCTCTCTTCCTAATTAGTCTTTATAATGTCGCAATATTTCCCAGTTTGCACGTATAGAACGCTAGGTATAAGGGAAAAGTCTGTTATGGGCTCATATGATAGTCGATAGGTCTTTGAGCTTTTTGAGCACAGGAATTGATAATTCGTTGGGGGTTGCGCTTTATCACACTGAATTAGAAAGCCTAACCTAACCTAACCAATCCACAGACAACTCGATCGAGGTATTTATATTTATAAAAAGACTCTCGCGATGTCATGTTTCGTTGAAAAAAACTACTCCACTGTTTTTCGAAAATTCGTTCGAAATTCGAAAATTCGTTCGACTTAAAAATAGAATTTAATCAGTTAATTTCGTAGAGTTGGTGTCAAACTTTCCTTAAACATTTTCACTCATGCCATAACACCAACAAGTGTATAACGTGTGTGCCAACAGCAATTTCAATAGAACGAGTAGTTTTAGTTGCTAAATTAAAATGTGAAACATTTTTATCGCATTTAAAATTAATTTACCATTTAAATCGTTACTCTGGGGATGGCGGCGGCAAACCCTGCCTAGCATTAGAGACCAAAAGCTAAATCAAGACTTCCACAAAAGGCACTCATATACCAGTATATGTAGGGGCAATTGGTTGGTTTGTTTAGGTTACGTTTTGTAACATCGCATGTTGCATGTGCATCGCATTTTTAGCTGGAATTCAATGGCAGCACAAAACGAAAATTCCCCGTCCCACCCTCTTCTGGCAGTATCATAAAGTGCTATGGAAATCGACAGAATGGCAATTGAAATGAGCGCAGAGAATTAACACTAGTGTTTTGCTGGCGGTAAGTGAAAACAATATTATTAAATGGATAAGTGTAAATTTCCGACTATGCAATTTCATTAGCATAAAATGCTGATTTGATATAAATTCAGCTCCTAAAGGCAGAGCAACACCACTATCGGCAATACTAGCAACAGCTCCTCTACCCGGGCGTCAGCAACAATTTTACGCGCCCAAAGATGTTGCAACTGCAGTCGCTTTAACTGTGCAGCTGTTTGGCATCCAATTGGTTAGTAACATGGCAAAAGTGTTTTTCTGCTTAATATATAATGGGTGTTACTTATGTATGCATTAACATATTTCTACGTTTTATCATCTTTCTGGGCTGAAATTTTATACTTCGCTTCTTTAGCTTCAATAAAGAACATGTTTTTTACTCGCTCTTTTATACTATATAAGTATATGTATGTCTGGAAGAAAGGTAAACGGTTTCTGTCTATGATTATGTCGGTAAGTTTGTTGTGATAATAAGTAATTCTTTTTTAAATGTGTTGGCAAAACTCAATAGTTTCGATCATAATATTACGTTTTCATTAAAGGAGGAGAATAATGGTACGAAGGCGGATCAATAAGTCCGTCACTTTTCGAACTTCCCTCGCAGTTATATGAAATGCAACACTGCTCCCATCAAGTACCGTCTGTTAATAGACTACTGTCAAATGTTAAGCAAGTTCCGTCATTTACTTTGCGTTTAACAGCTGTTCAAAACATACAACCTCATGTATTTTTTTAAAAATGGAAAAAAGTGAATTTCGAGTGCTGATTAAACATTATTTATTGCGAAAAAAAACCGTCAATCAAACCAAGGAAAAGCTTGATAAATACTATGGGGACTCTGCACCATCGATTTCAATGGTAAACAAGCGGTTTACTGACTTTGTGGTCGCACAAGTACAAATAACGCCGAACATTCTTGACGGCAATACACCCGAAAATGTCGAAAAAATCCTCGATTTGGGGTTGGCCGATCGAAGAGTAAACGTGCGTGAGATTGTTGATGCCATAGGCATTTCAAATGGCAGTGTGGTGTCTATTTTAAATGACCAGTTGGGTTTAAGAAAGCTGGCTGCAAGATAGGTGCCGCGTTTGCTCTCAATTGACTATAAACGCACGGGTGCGCACGTGTGTAGTCTCAATTCCAAAATTCCATGAATTGGGCTACGAATTGTTACCTGATCCACCATATTCTCGATATTTAGCCCCCAGTGACTATTTCCTGTTTCCAAACCTAAATAAATGGCTCGGTGGAAAGAGATTTTGCTCCAACGATGAAATTATTTATCATAAAAATGCCTATTTGATGGACCTCAAAAAGTCCTATTTTTTGGAAGGGTTAGAAAAATTGAAGAAAAGTTGGACTTACGTGTATTGAGCTAAAAGGAGATTATGTTGAAAAATAAATATTTGTTTTGCAAAGAAAAATATGTCTCTTTTAAAAACTCATGGACTTATTGATCCGCCCTCGTACAATTCTATATTTGGATATAACTGCACACAGGGAAAAGATTAGTTGGAAATCAATTCAGGCATTGGAAATTCCATGACAAAATCTATATTTTGATTAGAATTCATAATTGTCATACATCAGAATTATTTGTCGATGTTATTGATATATTGAAAATAGGTCTTACTAAATACAAGTTGCTACTACCGAACTTTAGTTGTATTAACCAATTTGAGTATTTCTAAATCTTCATTCATTTGAAATGGAAGATATAACTAATAAAAAGTACAATATTAGAATTCGTGTTCAAATATTAATCACTGTAACCATAATTTAGTTTCTGTCACAAAAACACTTGGTACAAAGTTATGTATGTATTCGATTTTTCACAAGGACTTTGCTGCTAAAGAGAAACTAACTACATATATTGGAATGTTACACGAGGACTTTACAAAAAAACTATTATTTTAAACAAAAAGTGATAAACAAAGTTGTGAAAAAAAACAATAAAATGTATAGATATCAGCCAGCGAAGAATACATATTATCATAAATTGAGGTGAAGTGAGACTTTTAAACACAATCATTGAATCCGACTCCACTATTCACGCCATCACAAACACATGCAAACAATTGTCGACACTTGGCTGAAGGAACTATTACCCAACGGCGGAAATCATGATCCAGAAGGCTTTCTGTAGAATACGGCAGGCCTTCCCTACACATTACCTCCTCCTTTCTTTTTAACATTGCGTGAGATTGGGAGGCAAGGCCTTTCATCCCGCTCTACTAGAAGGCCTACAAAAAGAGCAGTCTTAGAAGGACTTAAGTAAAAATAAAAAAATATATATGCAAATTAGTTTCATACTTCAGGTTTTTACTTTAACCAATTGTAATTCTTATAAATTAATTTGTTTTAAATTCTGCAGCCACAGGAATCGAACACACGACCTTGATTCAACGAAATGCTCTCCGGAAACAGTAAATCATGGCCCGTGAGTCGAATTATAAAAAAAGACTTGTGACTTGGAGCTTTCAAACGGCATACAAGCCATTGTTGACTGCAACATTAAAAAAAATAGGATAGAAAAATCCAAACGTCTTTTGGTGAAGTAAGCTGATAACTTGCATAGAAAAATCTTGTTTACGGATAAAAAAAAAATGTTTACAGTGCAGGAAAGATTTAACAAGCCAAATGATAGGATTTTTTTGTGTCATGCAGTCATGGTTTGGTGGGGTGTCTCTTATGATGAGGTAACTGACTTGCATTTCTGTGAACAAGGGGTCAAAACATCGGCCAAAGTTTACCAAGAAACCGTTTTCGAAGCAGTTGTGATGCCGTTTAACAATTCCCTGTTCCCAAACACGAATTGGAGTCTCAGTGTATTACGTCCTGTATTCAAAAAGGGTGATCCGTGTGTCTGTTCCGACTATCGCGGTATCCGTCTTTTATCCATCCTGTATAAGGTCTTGTCGAGCGTATTATGTGAAAGACTAAAGCCAATTCTTGAAAACCTGATTGGACCGTATCAGTGTGGTTTTAGACCAGGCAAGTCAACAACTGACCAAATATTCACGCTACGCCAAATCCTGGAAAAGACCCACGAAAAGCAAATCGATACATACCACCTTTTCGTCGATTATAAAGCTGCTTTCGATAGCCCCATACGGGGAAAACTGTACGAAGCTATGTCTGAACTTGGTATTCCGGCAAAACTGATTCGCCTCTGTAGAATGACGCTGACCAACACCAAATCAGCAGTGAAAGTGGGGAAAGACCTCACTGAACCATTCTGTACCAGGCGAGGACTTAGACAGTGCGACATACTTTCGTGCAATCTCTTCAACATCTTAATGGAGATAATAATGAGAAAGGCTGTAGTAAATACGTACAAGCCCATTAACACGAAAAGCCATATGTTGCTGGCGTATGCTGACGACATAGACATCATTTGGCGAAATTTGCGAGAGGTTACTGCAGTACTTTCAGTAATCGCAAAAGGAAAAGAAACCGACGTCGCTGGAACGCAGAGCTATATAATCTCTATTCTGAGGTGGACATAGATAAGTGAATCAAAGTGGGCCAAATGCGTTGGCTAGGCCATGTTATCAGAATGGATGAAGATGAGCCAGCGCGAAAGGTTTTTGATAACGTACCCGATGGAAGCAGGAAAAGAGGACAACCAAGACTCCGCTGGAAAGACCAGGCAGAAGAATCCCTCCGTATCCTTGGTGTTACCAACTGGCGAGAAAAGGCGAAGGATAGAGCCAGTTGAAAGAATATGTTGAAATTTTTTTTATTTGTTTGTTTAATTAATATGTGTAAGACGTCTGACCTCATGAGGTTGTAATATAGTCAATAAAAGTAAGTTCCCAAACAACCCATGGACTTTCCAGCAAGATTCAGAACCAGCTCATAAGGCTAAAACGAAACAAACCTGGCTTCGAAATAATTTTCCAGCTTTTATATGCTCTAAAGAATGGCCCTGATCTGAACCCTCTGGATTACAAATTGTGGACCGTTTTAGAGGTTATGGTCTGCCACAAGAGATACCCCAGCATTGATTCTCTTAAGACAGCTCTGATTCGTGCTGTAGCCAATTTTCCAATGGATGAGATGCGTGCAGCTATTGATGATCGGCCAATGCGACTTAAGGCGTGCGTGAAGGCCAAGGGCTGACATTTTGAATGAAAACTAGCTTTTTGGATCAAAAACTTTCATTAGTTTTTGTTTTATAACCCAAAATATAAGTAACAGTATTTATGTCCCTACTAATTACTTTCTATTTTTTATTAAATTATTAAAGTTATTAATACTGTTGACGCCTTTTATAGACTAATATTTTTATTATAATTTTATGGTTGTGTGTCTTGAGGGTGCATTGTTCGTTCACTCGATTATGACAGCTAATGTGTGCATTTTTAATGAGTAGACAATCAACTTCCTTGTCGATGTCTTATGGTTTTGAACGACATGTGTCTTGATTTCTTCGCACTTTGTCTACCGTCGTTGCACATGCAGAAACTAGATGCATTTAAAAACATTTTGTCTGTAACAAATTTGCAATTAAATTTTTTGATACCCTTTCATAGGAGCTTTTTAATATGTCTCAGTCCTTATTTCCCATGCAGCCATTTCATGTTGTCCCTCCCATATCCTGGATAGCGCTGATGTCGCTTTACCATTTACTTCATTGATTTCCTCATTTGCCACCATTGCTAAATAATAACTTAAGGGTTTTATTAATTACCATTCGCATAAATATGTAACGTTTAATTAACAATCCAATTTTTTTTTGTGTGCGATAAAAATCACTTTTTGCCTTATGGTTAATTACCCAGCCTGTATTGATTCAGATGTCTGTGGCCGACACTAACATCGACAACAGACTGCTAAAACTGTCAGTTGTCATGGGCGGGGTTCGGGGTTATGATCACGGTGCACACATGTATGTTCTCACGCTCACGTTGCCGCTGCGGGCTAAGGTAGAGGCAAACAATTTTAATTTGTGAATTGATTAAAAACTGCGATTTCAACTTATATTGGAAAATTGAAAATCTGTAATTTGTTTGCTTGTGTGTGGTTTTACTGCTGCCAACTATATTTTTATTGTTTATTGACATTTAATAATATCCAAGACCCAACAACAATAACAATTAAGGATAATAATGGCTATTGACAATGTCGAATAACATTTAATTACTCTAGGTTACGTTCAGTGTGTGTATACGGCAACGGTGCCAAATCTGTGGCCCGAAATTAATAATTTTTCGGGACAGTTTTGTTACAAATATGTATAAAGATTCAGTGAACTGAAGAATATTCGAAATGAAGTTAAACTGGGAAATTGCAAATGAATTCGGGAATTTACATTTCAAAGTGCTAAAATTCAGAATGAAATGTATATTATCTACACGCTGAAAAATCTGTATTTTTTGTTGTTTGGATGCAAATATAACGTGTGTTTGGAGAATGTCGCAAGCATAATATACTTGTGTCCAAACACATCGTGTTTGTTCTTAAATATTACATGTTGGAGACCCAATGATTAATGTGTTATAAGATATGTGTTTGTGATTAAAGTATAGCTGTGATTTGGAGACAAATACATCGTAGTTTGTTGCACTTTTTATTAAAAGCAAGAGAATAACAGGGGTACAAAGAGAGATCACTCACAGGCAAAGTTGATAGTGCCTAACTGTATTTTAGCAATATTTTTCAGTCAGTGATTGAAAAAAATTCCTGAAACCGTGGCATGTAAATCGCAGATGAAGTGAGTATTTCTTACATCTGTTGCGTTTTAGTTGCATGTATTCAGTCGTCAATCGCTCATCGGACAGAGGATAGAAAATGAGTTTGGTTGATT
The DNA here is from genome assembly GCA_963931995.1 of Phaonia tiefii. Lineage (NCBI taxonomy): Eukaryota > Metazoa > Arthropoda > Insecta > Diptera > Muscidae > Phaonia > Phaonia tiefii. Next base: position 36,659,169 of record OZ008370.1, on the reverse strand, counting down.
AAGTAATCATGCTGTGGAAAAACTTATATTTCAAAATGTTTATATTCAATATTACATGCATTAGATATATTGATTCAATTGTTAAAATATATATGTTTGTGATTCAAATATATCTGTGTTCATGATGCAAATACAGCTGTATTTATTATGTTTATGTTCTCCCTAGACCAAGAGAATAAACAAGGGACAAAGAGAGAGTATTCAGAGAATAACATTTTGTCAGTCAGTGATACATAAATATTCCTGAATGTGTCTGTGTAAATTACAGATGAAGTGAGTATTTCTCCTTTTGACTGATGTACTGTGTTTTAGTTTCATGCATCCAGTTGTCAATGGATAATCGGACAGAATATCAAAAGCGCTTGGTCGGCTTATTAAGAATGTTGTGAAAAAAGTTATATTAGTAGAATATATTTCTGATTTAGGAAAAATTAATGAACAAAGAAAGCAAATGGTTTGGTTTTTGTGTATTGCTTTCGCATATGGACATTTCCACAGAAAGGTCCACCTTTTGTCATACCACGTCACTCACGTTAATTGCTTATATCTAAGGCCCAGTTAGTTTAATCGATTCCTCTTTGTTTTAACTAAATATAGAGCTACTTACTGTCTGTATTTATTAAAAGAATAGAAAACAATCGAGCTCTAAAATATAAGCAACCAAGATGGAAATTTAATATAGACATCATCAATGGCAAAGAAGTGGCATGACAGAGTCCCTGCTGACTTGCCTATCCACTCCCATACAAAAACATCAAGACACCCCTGACATTCTCATACATTTGGTCAATATTCAGCAGGAGTGTTCCGCAGTTAGTAAACAGTGGTGATCACCTTATGACATGTATACAAGATGTCTTGGAAACCATTCATCAGTGGGTCAGTGGTTCAAGACGTCTTTAAATAAGGTGCTTTGTGTCATCTTATAGTACTTATTTATTGGAATCTAATAGCCTTTTCACATTTACCGCGTTTCAGCTGAAACGCCGGCGTTTCGCTCTCTTCAGATCCTTTCGAAACCATGGTGTTCACATTGTACTTTTTTAAACTACTGTGGTTTCATGTGACAATTCTCATTTCTGTTTTGTGTTTTCTGTATTGACTGTAAACAACACAAACGCACATTTGTGAATAAAGAAATATAAAATAACATTGATACATACATATGATACATACATTGATAATAACATTGATACATACATACATAAATCACATTGCAATAAGAACTTACCACCAAAAAGCAAACTAGAAATGTAAACAAACAGATTTGTTTTCCCTCATTTTTCTGACATTTGCTTTGAACCAGCAATGGAAATTTTTTCATTTTACTCCTTTTTTTAACTACTATTGGAGTACAACACTGTGCTCTCTCTCATTTTTACTGTGGTTTCAAACAAACTACAGCAAAAAGAGCATAATGCCTGCGTTTTTTTGTATGGAAATAAGTGCCAATTAAAGTGTGTTTCGCTGAAATCATCGAAAGAGAGCGAAACGCCGGCGTTTCAGCTGAAACGCGGTAAATGTGAAAAGGGTATAAGTGAATGCACGTATTTGATCTGTTGCAAGATATTAAATAAACTCTGAAATATAACATGACAAATTGAGACATATGTATACACTGAAAATTAATAGCCCCAGCAACATATTGCAGGAAACATGTATATGTTTGCAATCCTTGTTTTCATGAATTGAAGATCTGTGCCTTGTTGTATCTTTGTTATTTGTCTTGTTTTAGTTTTTAGCGGCTTTGAACTAACAAAGACACATTTGGGTCTCAAAAACATAAAAAATAAATTAATAATCATTGTGTCTCAAACATGTTATATTGAATAACAAGCACAATGTGTTTGAGCACAATTATAGTATATTTGCGACAAGCTACAAACACGTTATATTTGCACACAAACAACAACAAAAGTAATAGTAATAGTTTCAAAAATTAACATAATTTTTTAACAAATTTAATATGTTTTGAAATAAATTCTGAAAATCTATGGCACATATTTCGTAACTACATGCAAATATAAATTTTAGAGTTTGAAGTTTTTGAAACATTTGGAAATCCTCACACATGACTTGAAGTTGAGAAATGATGAAGACTTCCTCTATCGACATTCAGCATTAGCCTTAGTAAGAGTCAGCCATGACATAGTGCTGACAAGTCAATTGGACCGTCTTACATAGTTTGTCAGCCTCTTCACAATTTATATCACCTAAGTCAAAACTAGTGACATGTCAAGAAGATATCTTATATAAATTGTCATCACCTACTGACACGGCCCTAAGGAAATACTACTGACAATGTTTTCAAGACAAAATTTCCAAGTGGGAATTTACGAGGGTAACCTGATGTGACATATGGTGGTAATTTCTGTGGAAATGCCCATATATGTGTGCTACGATTTTGAGGAAAGATTTTGTGGAGAAGAAAGAGCAACAACGTGAATTCCTCATTTATTTCAACGAACTCATATTTAAACCGAGCTTGACTTGCATGAGCGCGTAGTGATAATCGTGTTTTAAAGTGTTATAGCGTTTGGCAATTTTTAAAGCTTCTGAAAACTTGAGAGACCAGAAATAAATAGAGAAACAAAAGAGCAGCAGATTCTCGTTTCATGAAAAATTCAACATATAATGCATTCAATGCAAGTAGATGTAAAAAGTGACGGTTTAAGTCTTTTAATTTGTTATTAATTGGTTACATATGAAGATCTATATTTTGCTAAAATTAATTATAACAAATAATAAAGGGTATCCCAACAAGAACGCAATTTTTAAATCTGGCAACATTCGAAGTGTCATTGTTTGACATTTGAACAATTGTTATTGTTTGCTAGTAGAAGGTACGAGGTTAGTAAAAATGGAGCGCTACACGAATGAACAACGCATTCTCATTGTGAAATTGTTTTACCAAAAAAAATGCTGATTTTGCCGCTAAAATCATCTTCAGGGACGAGCCCCATTTCCATCTTGATGGCTTCGTCAATAGGCAGAATTGTCGCATTTGGGGTGAGGAAAATCCTCGAGTGATTCACGAGAAGTAAATGCATCCTCAACGTGTCACTGTGTGGTGTGGTTTTTGGGGTGGAGGAATCATTGGACCTTTTTTTGTGAAAATGAGGCAGGTCAAGCGCAAACAATCAATGGTGTTCGGTATCGTGAAATGTTAACCAATTTTTTCTTGCCTCGAATTGAAGAAATGAATGTGGAGGGCATGTGGTTCCAACAAGACGGCGCCACATATCATACAGCCAGAGAAACAATTCAATTGCTGCATCAAAAAAAAAATTGGGCTCTTGTTGGGACACCCTTTATATACGTATTGAAATTAAAAAAATATTTGTTTCTATTATGTTTTTGGAGGAAATACACACATGTTTCCACAAAAGTATATGGAGGTGTGGCAGGAAACACGCGAATGAATGTTTGGAATGAAGCACGCTTATGTTTCCACGTAAAAGCATATATGGTTGACTGTAAACATTATAGTGGTTCCATTCAAATAGCAGTGAGTTTGGGACTTGCAATCGTATGAATGTTTGGAGTGTATTACAAACATATACATGGTTCCTGCAGAATATGTTTGGGAGTACATGTTACAGGGACCATTTTTTTCAGCGTGTATATATTATATTTTGGAAGGGCTTCTGAGAAATTGTAAAGAAGCAGTGAAATTCATCACAATTTATTATAAACTGTTAGCAGTGTTACTATCTTAGACAGAAAACCTTGCTTCTGCTATCACTAAATCACTTCTTAGTAGTATTGAATGAACTGCTTTCTGGTGATAGTATTAAGAGCTTCTAAGTTGGAATTTTGTTTGAAATTCAATCGCTTCTATCAGCGCATTGGCTAGTGCTTCCGAGCATTTTGGTCCTTCCAATACTGCGTTTTGGCAAGCAACATTTTTTGTTGGGATACGCGGCTGAAACGATGTGCCATGATGAAGATAATTAGAACAATATACTTTCCAACTTTTTGTAGAAATTTCTTTTCACGGCAGCATTTTGAAGTTTTGTTAAGCATAAGTGTTCAGAATCGGCCTAAACGTTATATTACGTGGTCGCTCCTTAATTTTGTACCATATGTTTCCCATTATATAATATTTTTCCAATGAAAGTGAATGGATCCTTATGAAACTCAGGGAAGTTTACCAATGTCGGTGGTAAAGTCCCATATAATACGCCGATTTAATAAAGTACATTGCCCTAAAAGGAGTCCTATAAGTATGAATATCTCATCTCAGGTGCAAGTTAAGTAGATTAGAAATAAGTGGTCGACACTAGTGGAATTCCATTTGTCTAGATGCATTACCTTAGTTAAGAGGGTTCACAACTTGCTTTCAATGTAGTGGTGACCATAGCTGCTTATAATCGATTAGGACTCAAATTAATATGAAATTATCTTATGAATGAATTCACTCTTAACTACTGTTGATAGAACCCTCATGGATCAAAACATGATTTAAACTTGTTGTTCATAGCGATAATAAAACAAAAACATTTCTGCTTGCGCATATTAGGTGGAAAGCTGAGGGGGGATCAATAAGTCCGTGACTTTTTGAATGAAACACAGTTTTTTTTTAACAAAAAATATTTTTCAACATTATCTCCTTTTAGCTCAATACACTTAGTTCAACGTTTGTCCAATTTTTGAATCCCTTTCAAAAAAATAGGATTTTTGAAGGTCCATAAAATAGGCATTTGTTTGATCAATAATTTCTAAAAGTTCGGAAAGTCACGGACTTATTGATCTGCCCTCGTATCTACACTAATTCCAATAAACATTTTGTCAGAACTATCGGGAGTATTCCGGTCGCGCTCAAATTTTGCTGGCCACCTCTGGTATCGCATTGCATTGAACTTGCGATTGTATCTACACACTAGGGTGGCAATAATTTTTGGAAAGTAAATTATAGCAAAGACGCCATTTAAATAAATCACTGCTGTGAGAACCAAATACAGCAATTAGAATTGATGCCACATTCAGGTACTCTAACCAATTCGGAGTTAACTATTAATATTCGGTAAAATAATATTCGGTCCTTCCAACCAAAATTGTAGTTCACAGAACGAATATAACTGAAGATTCAGTTGTCACAACCGAATCATTTATGAAACGAGATTGCTTCAACCGAGTTTCAGTTGTGAGGACTAAATTCGGTTGTGGCAACCGCAATTCGGTATTAACAGTTGAATATACGGTTGATACAACCTCTTCTCAAGAAATTAGTTCACTGGGTGCAGTTTCAGCACATGCCTTATATTCTCGTATTAGGCATACATGGCTTTTTAATTTGCATTGGATTTCAATTTGCATTACTTTATCTAATGCAAAGGCAAAAGAATTGCCATTGTTTGCAATGACAATTAAAAAATTTTGAATTTGCATTTGCTCAGGGAATGCAAATGCCGGTTGTGGAATCGGATGCCAATTGTAATGAAATATCAGAATGCTTTTAATTGTTTTGAATTTGTTTGTCTGCTGGCAATTCTGTTTTTAAAGTATTCTATATGTAGAGCTTTGAGGCTTCGATAGGTATTGCCTCGTAGACTTTCAAATTCATAAACCTGTAAGTATTGATGTGGTTGTTTTCTTGAGAATACACCTGTAAGTATTGTTTAAACTATTTGAAAACCTCAACTGCCAGATATGAAGGAAATGCTTTGAAAATAAGTACAATTGCCAGTGGTACTGAAATTTTTTTGAATTTGCAGTTGGACAGGTAATTCAAATTAAACTACAAATTATAAATGTCACATAATTAATTTGCCCCATGTATGGTATTAGGCCATCTTTCCGATTTCTTATCAAGGTTTATTATTGTTTGTAATATGCCTTTCCAGCTCGCCAAGAAACCGTTGAGAGTTTCTAACGTATTATAACTTATTGGAAGTGTTTCAGATAAAACGCACTTATATCAGGGTTTCATATTTGGTGTATGTATCTAGATCAGGACTTCTCAACAGATTCGACGTAGCGGCTCCCTTGACAATTTGTTCAAGTTTTTGTGATCTGTGCCAGAAACCACGTTGAGCACCTACTCTTGCTCTCATTTTATAACTACACACAGAGAAGAGATTCGTTGTTATATTTTTACAGCTAACTCGAATTTGGCGGTTTCTTGGACTGTCACATTATTCCGTTGTGATTACCAATAATTGTGTTCCGTATCACCAAATGTTGTTGATGTCGATTGATTTGTAATTCAGTTTTGGTTGCAAGAACTGAAATATTTAGTTCAACCCTCAGCAACAAGCAATAAATGTGATCTGTTAATCGAGCTTTAGTTATCTTGTAAAGGTGAATATATGGGTTGCAGTGAAGATCACCTCCTCGCGGTGCAACCTGGGTAACTCTAAATGATGTTCTTCCTCTTTGGCACAGACTCTGCTCAGACCTTGGTTCACGATTTTCGAAACTATTTGATTTTCTGCTCTCGAGCTGTCGTCCTGTGCTCTGCGACCTGAGTAGGCAGAGGTGACACTCTGTCGAAATGGCTCGTGGCTAAGGTACGGTTCGTCTCCGCCTCCTTAAAGCCTGGCAAGTCTTGTAATACGTTCGAAATCCGTCAGCGTTAAGTTGGTAGTAATGGTGAGGTTGAGATGACTCCCTCTTTGGTTCGGCCTGGCTCTGAACACTCTGTCCCATAAGGCGGAGTGTCAACCTTCGCGTGGAACTCCCTGATTCATAGACAACCACGGGGCCCTTCTTTTTGAACACATTACATTACGGACGTAGATAGCGGCTACAAGTTGAGGCCCAATCAACATGAACGATAATATTGAAATGTCTTCGGAAACAGGAAAACATGTGACTTTCCCCGAGCCTACGGGCTCTTCCTCGAGTACTAGTGCTCGTAAGTCTTCTCCGGTCACACCCAAGGGGGCCTCTGCAACTGCGAATAACGCGGGCGGTGGTCAGCCCTCTCCAACTACGGCGGAAAATAAAAATATCTGCCCCTCCCGGAAGCGGAGAGCTGATCTTCGACTGGCCACTAGATTGGTTAGTCAACTCTCTGCACGACCAGTCGCCGCTCTCACTCCTTCACAGGTAAACACCTTGGAGTGGGCTAAGGGCGTCTGTGAGGTCTCCAAGTCTGTAGAGACAAAGCATCCACTGGGTGTTACTAAAAGACAGCGTTCAGTGGAGGGGGATACTAAACCTGGTCCCTCATCTAAGAAGCATAAAAGCCACCCACTGCTCGGCAGGTCCTTTAGCGATGTCGCGAAGGACATCCTAATCATTGGCGTCTTGGATGAAGGTTCCCAGCATGGACGTATGCCCAAGGATAAATGGCGCATTGTTGAAGGAGCCCTTCTTACGGTGTTCATGGACATCGTAAACGACAACCCTTGTTCTGTGCCAATCTGTTCTGTGCCAATACTTCCAGGGAAGTCCGCCATGAGTCGGCCAAACTCAAAGCCGTGGATAGGAAGGATATACCTTCTATACCAAGGGCCAGGGTTTGGGTCCCGTCAAACTCACCTACTGACCCACAGGCGATCCTATACATCATCAGCCACTGCAATGCTTCCATTCCTGCAAAGGATTGGAGGTTGGTCAAGGTCGATGATCCTGTAGGAACCGCCGGGCAGGTAGTTTTGGTCCTGAACCAAGATTCATTAAAACCCCTAGAAGAGTCCAAAGGCCTAATTCGGTTTGGGTTCATGAGTGTGCCCCTCAGGGCATACAAAGTGGATACGCTGAGTGGCAAACTGGCCGAGTCGAAGTTGGAAGTCACAGCTGTAAATGCTGGAAAGCATCCTGAAACTGCGGTAGATGCTGAAGAAGCACTATTGGATAACGACAGTGGCAGCATCATTGACCTGTGGGGCCGCTCTGCCTGGCTCCGAGATGGTTCCATCACTAGCGAGAGTGATCACGAGACAACTGTGATCGAAGATCCCGGAGTTGAAGATCCTCTAGACGATGAAAGTCCTCCAGATAAATCTTCATCGCAGTAAGGTAGCATCTGCCAACCTCATTGTCCATCTTGCGAAGAGTGGAGCCGATGTGGCCCTGATACAAGAACCATGGATGGTCAATGATCGGATATGTGGTATTAGGTGCAATTGAGACAGGACCTTTGTCCTATCAACCCCAGGTATTGGAGTTTTATTGCAGAATTTTAGTGATAGCGATACAACCGCCATTAGCCGCTCGCTGGAAAAGGCCAGCGAGACATACTAAATCACCCCCTCCAAAGTGCGTCAGGGATATTGTATCGGAGGCAAAAATACGGAAGTGTAGCGTCATTATAGGTGCCGACGCCAAAGCGCACAATATGGGCGAGTACCGGCACCAATGATCGAGGTGAGTCTCTTTTTAATTTCATTATAAGCGAATCCTTGACTATATAGAATAGAGGCGTGGAACCGGCTTTCATAACTTCGGCTAGGAGGGAAGTACTAGACCTAACTTTACTACTTGGCTACGACTATGTAACTGTATTGGATTGGAGCGTACTTGCTGATCACTCATTTTCTGATCATAGATATCTACAGTTCCACATAAATATCGAACCTCTGAAAAAGGAAGTTTTTAAAAATTATAGGAAAACGGACTGGGACGCCTATCGTGGGCGCCTAGGGAAACTCTTAGGTTACCATCCGAATATTCCCAATAATGTTCCAGAGCTGGAAGAACTAGTTGGCAAATTCACGGATGCGTGCAGGAACGCGCTCTATGAGTCCTGTAAGACCAGTGGTTATAATGCTGCCAAGGGTAACAAAAAACCTCATTGGTGGAACGCTGAGCTTCAGGATCTAAGATCGTCCATTAGGCGGCTTTTCAACAAGGCCAAAAAGAGCGGCGACCAATGAGATTGGGACGTTTAAAAGATTAGTCTTAATCTATATAAAGGGGAAATCAGAAGGCCATACGGAAATCCTGGCGAAACTTCTGTGAATCCATGGAGGGAACCAACCAGACTGCAGGCTTAAGATCCGTGCTCGCTAAAAACCCACCGTGTGCGGGGTTCTTAATGAAAGACGATGGAACGTGGACGTATTCTTTTGAACAGTCTCTTGGGATTCTCCTGGATACCCACATTCCCAATGGTGACAGGAATGCTGGTCATCAGCCAGAACAGGTAGGCGGAAACTCACCCAGCTTAGAAAAAGTTCGCTCAATAGTGAGCAGAAAGTATCTGATATGGGCCTAACGGGATAATTCCCGCGCAACTATAGGAGGCACTATACCTATCTTGTAGTTGGTTGGAGGCAATCTTCAGGGGTTGCCTTATGCTGGGAGTCATTCCTAGCATTTGGAAGCAAACAAAAGTGGTTTTCGTCCGAAAGCGGGCATATGCTCTCATGTCAAACCAAAGGACTTTAGACCAATCAGTCTATCATACTTTGTTCTTAAGATAATTGAAGGGATACCTTCCACAGAATCTACTATCGAGTTCTCAGCATGCCCATATCAAGGGCAGGTCAACTGAGACGGCTCTCCACTGTATAGTCGGCATAATAGAAAACTCTCTTGGGAATAAGGTCCTCGCTCTAGGGACCTTCCAGGACATCGAGGGAGCCTTCAATAATATTCAACCTTAGGCGATTCTTAGGTCGTTACAGAATCTAGGAGTCGACACCTTAGTGACACGCCTAATTGGGAAGCTTCTGGTGGATAGATCCGTCAAAGCTGAATGGGATGCAGTTACAATTGCTAGGCCCCTTAACAGGGGGACACCGCAGGGAGAGTTCTGTCTCCACTATTGTGGTTAACTTCTGTCAATGGACTGCTTCTTGAATTGGACAGGGCCGAATGCCAGGTCTTTGCCTATGCCCATGATATTGCTATCATCTGTACGGGTAGAAACCTCAATTTTCTTAGCATTCGTACAACCTGCCTACTTAGTTTGATTTTGAAATGGACCGCTAACAACGGACTATCACTTAACCCACTTAAAACCGAGCTTGTCTTGTTCTCTCGGAAATATATAATACCCGCATTTGAACTGCAATTACAGTTGACGGAAAAGGTCAAGTATCTGGGAATAATTCTCGACAGAAAAATGTCTTGGAAACCGAATGTGGAGAAAGGGTGAAAAAGGCGTCTGTTGCTCTTTACTGATGTAAAGGGGCGACAGAAAAGCGCTGGGGACTGTCTCCTAAGATCACCATGTGGACCAATACTTCTCTATGGCATCGTAGTTTGGTGGAGGTCCCTACAAAAGAAATATATTCGAAATTGCTTGATGAAAATTCTAGGATCAGCACTGATTAGCGTTAGTGGGGCAATGGGCACGATGTCAGGTACTGCACTCAGTGCTATCCTGAACATCTGTACTCCTGACATCATGGCCGAATCGGCAGACGCTACATCCCTGGTGAGAATCAGAGATTGTCGCGTTTTGATCTCGGGGCATTCCGGACACGCTGAATTACTACACCGGATCAACTCTATTTCCGACAAAACGGACTACTGTATGCCCTACCTTCTACCAGCGACAAATCTATAGACTCCTATTCAGAAAAGTAATACCTGGGAAATTCACTGGAAGGGGATAACAGTAGTATCAGATTTTTCACGGATGGATCAAAGTTGGACGAGTAAGTAGGATATGGGGTCCATTCACCGGACCTAAACGTAAATATGTCCTTCAAGCTGCCTGATCACTGTAGTGTATTTCAGGCGGAAGTTACCGCCATACCGGAGGTTGCTGAACTACTGAAAAGTAGTGTCACAACCAAGACACAGCGATATTCCTGGCAATTGCGTAGCGGATGCGTTAGCTCACGGCACAGGGTCTTCCGGCAAAAGAAGGTGTTAGTATGCCAATCTCTACCTGCCGTTTGCAGATCAGGCAGTGGGCCGATAATATGTTCAAGGACAAGTGGAGACTTACTTCAACTTGCAAACAAGCCAGGGTCCTCTGGCCACAGGTGGACAGGAAGAGGACTAGGCAACTACTTAACTTGTCGAGAGGCAGGTTATCCACATTGATAGTACACTTACGGGACATTGTCTTGTAGGAAAACACGCCCTAAGATTGGGTAATAGAAACTCCACTCTCTGTAGATGCTGCATGGAAGTGGACGAGGAAGCGACGAAACGCCTTCTCTTGGATTGCCCTGTTCTGGCAGGTCTGAGAAGTAGGATATTCGGTACGCATTTAGTTAGTACCGTAGCCCTACAGGATATTCCTGTAGGTCTTCTAGACAAATTTATTGAAAGGGCAAATTGGCTAGACGACTAGTCAATAGTTGCTATGGAGGAAACTGCAGGCATCACAATGAGCTTATTTAGCCTAAGTGTGCTAGACAGTGTGCTGTGTTGCAGCCTTCTCAACCAACCAAAGGGGAATATCCTATTTGTTGGATCAATGAAAAATATAAAAACTAATTCGGTTGTACAAAAAAATGTATTGGTATGCTCAACTAATTACTTGAATTTAATGGCTGTCACAACCATTTGTTGATGCAATATCCAATTATAAATTTTATAAAAAACTAAAACATATATGTTTTTATTAAAATTGTGTATTTTATATTTAAATATAAACAACATTTTCATAAAAATGTCCAATTCGTATGGAAGTCTTTTTAAAAAACCACCACGATAGGAAAATCATTAAAATCAAAAAATGCATATAACCCGGAAACGGTACGTCGAATCTCAAAAATAATAAATTTTTAACCTCTAAAAGAGGTAGTAACCAATCGGTGTGTTTAATGCGGTCTTAGTTTAAAAAAAATCTGTAAAACTAAAATTATTCGAAAAAAATCGCTAAAACGAGACATAACTAATATTTTGAGAGTTTCTAATGGCTTTTCATAAAGTTGTTCTATTCGTACGGACGATTTTTTACTTAAAAAATCGGCAAAATTAAAAAAAATCTATATCTCGGAGCACCGTCCACACGAAAAATTATGAAAAGTATGAAAATGTCCTTCATACGGCATCACTTTTAAAAAAGAAAATCATTAAACTAAAATTTTTCAAATAAAAAATCGCTAATACGCACGTATGTGTTAGGATTTTTTATTTTGATGAATTCCGCTGAATTTACCCTGTGTGTACTTTATATTAAGTATTTTGCTAAAACCCTTATTGTAAAGCTCTTCGCGGCTCCTCTGGAAAGTCAGAAAGGCTCTCAGGGAATTCTTGACTCCTTTTGAGAAATCCTGATCTAGATGCATATTTTACGAAAAAACTTGATTTCTCTAGAAATCTACCATTTTTTTAAATTCAGAGTTTTAACCCGTACTGTTTATTTCAAACTTTTTCCATTTTATGTGGACATCAAACTGAATCAATCTCCAATATATTTTGCCAATCGTCTAAAAAATTAATAAAATAATAATAAAATAATAGCTAAAATGATAAATAATAGCTAAAATGATAAACCCCGTAAACTCTGACCTCAAGGCGGTACATCTTAGACTTATCCGATTTGCCTAACACATTCATCGCGTAAATTTTATACCAAATGGCAAAAAAAAAACTCCGTTCAAGGTTCATGAATATCCCAAACAAAATATGCTGCATTCATTTTACATTGCCGCCCTAATACACATGTATGAATGCACTTTGTATATATCCGAGCGATTTCATATTGTCCACTGAATTTTTCATTTAATTATCTTTATTTCCAATTGACAGAATATTCTATCAGCCGAACTAACCAACATTTTGGTTTATTTTAATTGTAGTTTTCAATAGTGTCACATATAATTTGTCAGAAACAGGCAGACACATTAGTTAAAATATACATATGTACATGCTTACATATATTTGAGCATTTGTCTCGCTCCTGAATGTTATTTATCATCAAATTATAATTTATGGAAGAGTTATCATCCAATTGTCCTTTTAAAGAACTCATTGGTCATCAGCATTTAGATTTAAAATAGAAATAAATACGAACGAATTTCTTGCCCTATAAGAGTGGTAGGTAATTCGATTGATAGCTTCCACCACGTGGCAGACGGAAACTGGTTGGAACTTACTACCTGGCGTATATCACGTGGTATTTGGCCTTGAGATCCAAGTTCTTGATGACTCTAAACAGGAATACAACAGCCAGAATGACAGCTGTCATAACCGGTCACCGGACGATTGGTAAACATGCTGCTAACGTTGAAATACAATTCAGACATTACTGCCGTAGTTATGTCAACGAACTTATGAACCCTGAACAATATGTCCTACATTGCCCAGCCTTGGCAAACTTAAGAGGGACATCTTTGGGAAACCCCTTTTTTGAAGGAATACAGGAACTGGATGTCTGTCTACTTCTGTCTGTCTACTTCTAAAATAGCATATTACTAGTTCTAATTAGGTATATTTGGGAACCTCAATTTATTGCTTGCACATTCTTTGCTTTTCTTTTCAGGGTATCGCGGCTGTTTAACACGGTATCACTGCTACTTAGGTCAGTTTCCTTGGGAGGGACTCACAGTAACTCAACCCTAACGTAGCATCTCGCATACGCAACCAAACCCAATAGGTCTGGGCATTCTATATGTCTTCTGAGACAGTTTTATTGAAATTCAAAAATATCGGACAGGGATGTTTGTTTTAATTGCGAAAGATAGTCTGCCAGAAACTATTATTCCCTTCTTTAAGTTGGTCTGGTGGCGGGCCTACTAGTGAAAGGCAATGCGCCCAAAAATTAAAATTTGTTTTTTTTTTGGAATTTTAAACATCGAAAAATGTTGATCTCATATTTTCGAACTTCTTGAACTGAATCTCATTCAGTTTTAGAGATATTACACTCAAATGTTCTTTATTCAAAAGAGGGATTGAGTGGCTTTAATATGACAGCTAAGCTAAGTTTTGTTTATACCAATTACAGATCGGTTCTACTAAACATTAAAAAATATCGTATTGGTGAAAAATTTCGATTTTGGACCGACATCAACTTCTTTCCTGCAAAAGGTTTCAATAAATAACATACACAATCAAAAAGACTGATCGGTTCCCCAATTTCTAAGTTTAACTGTTGCTACCGTCCAATTGAACACAAAGAAAATAGTGCTAATTTAACTATTTCGGTGGATGTTTTTAGATTCAGACCCTAAATATCCACTTTTCCTATCCTTTAATACTTTTAATAAGATTTTTTTTTTGCAAAAGTTGACTCGTAATTGGTTTTTTTGAATGATATGGCATCATTTATACTAGTTGGCATAAAAAAAATAATTTCTGAATGTAATGCCGTCGGTGGTGCAATCGTTAGTGTGCCCGACTCTTGTACATGAGATCCTGGGTTCGAACCCTGCTCTGACCACCTTAAAATTTTTTTCGGCTGCGGTCACCTCGCATAGTGACGGCGACACTATCGAGTATATAGCCATGATAAAGCTTCTCAAAATACCGTTCGGAATCGGTGTAAAAACTGTAGATCCCAATCAGTGATTGAAAACTGGAAAGCGCATAGCTCAGTGATTGTGAGAAGCTCTCCCGTGTCCCTTCATGGGATGTAATGGGAAACCATTTTTTTTTTTTTTTATGTTACAGTCCGATGCCTTATGGCATCAATAATATTTCTCAAAAGGCCTCTTAAAGACCGTTCCCACAAGCCCAAAAACAAAAAAAAACTTTACCCTACTACCCTCTGACCACCAATCCGAAAATTTTGAACCCGCTGCCATTTCGCACCCTTGTATTTTCGGACATGGTCCTAGTGGACTTTTCATCATGAAATGAGCCAAGGTATATGTATATGTTTTTAAATATTGCTTTTAAAACTTCAAATTACAATATTGCATTAAAACAAATGATTTTAAACAAGTCTGTTAAAAATGGAAGCCTTGAAAATCCACCCGCCATATGGCATCAAAATCCGAAAGGGTTAATAAAGGGAATCTGATATTTTAGTGCCTAAACGAGAATAAAAATTTTTTCCCCGACAATTTTAAAAAAGTATGTACGTAGCTGAAAAGGTTATAAAATCATATTTTGGTATTTTTTATACTAATCGGAGTTCATTTGCCGGACGTATCAACCAACAAGCCAACATTCAGCATATACATCGAATTACTCCCCTTGAATTGCATGCAGGTGGTACTGAAATTCATCAAAGAGCAATCAAGGTCATTACTACAATGATTTTATATATAAATATAAATAATTAAAATTGTTCTGAATTACAGCCGTGGACAAATTTTAAGTTCACGGAGGTGAAGCTTATTGGTATTCAGGTATAAAAGAGTATCTAAAGATATTGAATTTTTGACCGATGAAAATGAATTCTGAGCCACTGTGCGCCGGGGCATTCTCAAAATATGCCTTCTGAGACAGTTTGTTCTACCCGATAGACATGCTTTTTCTCATTCCGAAAGCTGGTCTGCCAGAAGGTATTTTCCGTACTTTCTGGAATATCCTTGCATTCACTAAGCAGCACTGTTGCGGGCCTACTATTTCCTTAGTTTAAGTCCATTTGATATTAAATTTAATTCACATTTTTTTTAAGTGCACGTTTTATGTCAGGCTGTTATGGTGGTCAGCAGGTGGTGGATAGTTGTCCCGGCTAACAGCGGCAGAGTCCGCGGGAATACAATAAAAGAGTACAAATGCTCGATATGGTGAAAGTATGAGTCACTTATTCAATATGTTCCAACAGGGGGAACTCGCAGGAGGGGTAAAATCAGGAGAGTGACTCCTCCGTAGTTCCTCAGGCAAATTAAATCCAGGAGCAGTTACTCTCAGTCTGTAGCTATCTGTTGAGCGTCTGTAAGGGCGGCTGGTTACCACAGTAGTGGCTCTTCACAAAACGAACTGTCAGAATCCGGGGTGCCATGCGTACCGTAGAGTTGGAGTACATACACCTTTGCGCTTGAGTGGGTTACAGGCCTTCGGCCACGACTTTGCCATGCTACTGGATATGATGCGGTTGACCTCAAGTCCCCTATACTCGTGTGTACCACATCTAAGACTAAATTACAAAAATCAGTAAAATACAGCAAGCAAATATAAGAAGGACAGACCCCCCATAGTTGCCGGAAATCCGTGTGATGCCAATATGCAAAATTCCACTGATAAGAACACAATTGAAAGGACCTTGTGCTGGCTACAGCGGTGCCAGTTCTTTGCGGAAGATTAGAGGCACATCTGCAAGGAATTCTAGGTAATCCCGATTTGTCTGGTAAACATTTCGGTGCATCAGTCGCAGGTATAAAGCCAAACCTGTTCCATTCTTAGAATGAATTTAACGATCGCCGTTAAGCACGTAGGAGCACAGTGCAACACATAAATATTTCGAAGTACTAATCGAAACTGAAAAACAACTATTTGGGTTTTGATAGTATAGTTTCTGTTCGGATTTCATGGACTCATGTACATATATTTTGGCTAAAACTTAATTTTTCGGAAGAACATGCAATTTTTCTCGCTGCTATATCTCGGAAACCAATTGGAATTTTGTTTTCCTGTCTTCGGCACAGTTGGAGCTATGGAGTAAGAGAAACCCTAGCCTAAGTGAGCTAGTTGGAACTTTAGCCAAAGGCCTTTCACTGAGGTTGTTAAGTACAACTTAGTTATTGCGGTTATCGACAAGGGGGAGGAAGACGAAACGGTTCAGAAGGGGAAATGTAAATGTGTCGTGAACAGAGTGTTTTCAGTATACGTTCAGATTCGGAGGAAGATGCCGAGAGCTCCTCCACAATATCGAGACGCAGTCTCGTTTAAAGGCTAATGTAAATGAGTGGCGTTTGTAGATCAGCTGTCGTTTTATTACTATCGGAACACGTGTGGACCATGTCGACTATGAGCGATCAAGTAACCCTATATGGAGATTAAGATTCGCGGAACAGGAGCAAAAACTGAGGATAGCATGTCGTACTCGTTGAAGCGCTTAGCAGATCCGAAATGCAGTTTACAATTATCTTACACCAATCTGGCTAAACCTGTAGATGGCGCTTCAACACACTGCTGATAAAAAATACTGCTGAAAGCTCCTTTTAGATGTCTGGCTCCCACCAAGCCATTCGACGGATGTGACGCTAGTGGAGAGACGAACAAATTTTGCGTGTTCTTCATAGTGAAGTGACATCTGCAAAGTCACGAACAAATTTTGTCATAATTTAAGAGCCCTGAGTTGGTTTGTGGGTTGAGGAGAAAGGGATACAATACCATAGCCATACGCGTCGCAAGCATTCCCAGAGCTTCCGTTATGGCAAGAAACGGTGCGTCCAATCGCAAAAATAATAACTTTGTTACATCTATAAGAGGCATCACTTATTTTTAAATAACAAATCGCTAACCCTTAAATACTATGTGTGTTTTAGCGATGTTTATATTTGAAAAACATTATTTTAACGGATTTCAAGTGATGCCGTATGAGAGGTATCCAATATGAAATATTTGGATTGAACGCTCCGTTTCCGAAATATAAACATAATGACGTTTTAGAGATTTTGTATTCGTCAAATTTTAGTTTTAGTGATTTGTTTAAAAAATGATGCCGTATTAGAGACATCTATTGGTTACAGCTTCCTACGGACGTAACAAGGCTTTGTAGTGCTGGGTCTTACGAGAATATCGTCGCTGTATCTGAAGATATCGCCGATCAGCCATCAACGTCGACCGGACGAGTTTGCTTTGGCAATACATCATGAATATACTTACGACAGCACAAGGTTTGCAAATTACTCAAATTTATTTTGAAAAAAATGGAGCCGTCCGAGAAACTCAGAGTATAAACGCTTTAGCGCGATATAAAGTTTGTTACGAAGGTTTTGTACAATTATCGCACCTTATCAAGATGCGGGAAACAGCTGATATTTTCAAGATATATCTATTACAGGTGGAAGCATTAATATAGCTATTTTCAACAAAATATCTGTTGCTGTTGCCTACAATTACAACTACACCTCAGAATATACCTGTAATAAATAAATCTTGATGAGTTTCGGTCAGAGGGTAAGATACATAGAGTCTGCTCCAGGTTTTTTTGTGGAACCAAGAAAAGTCACTGGAAAAGTTGGAGCACAGAGTAATACAAACTTGGCAACCCATGCAGAATGAGAACAATCTTTATTTTAGTAAATTTGATATTGCTAATCGCAACCTCTATAAATAACTGTACTTTATTTGTTGTATTATTCAAGCTCAAGGCCGTTCTATATCTCAATTAATAGATATAATAGAGTTTTCGTTTGCATTTAGAGTGATGGATTTTTCAATATCATCATTCCGAACAACCGCTGACGAAAATCTGTGGCTAGATCTGAAGTAGCTATACGGTTTCCCAGGAACCATAAGCAAGCATTTTACATAATATTTTTTTTCAATTTGAATTTTTATGACAGATTTTTTGTTTTTTTTTAACTACATATGTATGTCCCTATTAATAGAGATACTTGAATAATAAAATTAAAAAGTATCAATCAAAAGCCCGAATAAATAAAAATCATTCCAGATGAATTTGAATGTAGAGCACAACAAAACTGTATGGAATTATCGTGTTGACTTTTAGGCAAACAAAAAAAATCATGTCTAATTGGAGCCAATGGTTCTCTGGAGATGAAAAGAAGTTTTTGCAATTGTTTTCTTGTGTGTTTTGCTTTCGATATTTTTCGAACACTTGCATAGAGGGAATTCTCAATTGAATTGAGTTTTCGTTTGCAGTTAGTTTGACGAATTTTTCAATAGCTATCATTCCAAACAACCGCTGATGAACATCTGAGGCTAGATCTAGCTATACGGTTTGCCAGGGGTCATGAGGAATTATTTTGCAAAACTACAAAAAAAAACTGGTTTCGAGGGATGATTTCCCGTTACATCCCCTGTAGGGATTAAGGAGAGCTTCTCAAAAGCAGTGAGCTGTGCGCGTCCTAGTTTTACACTCACTGAATGGGATCTACAGTTATACACCGATTCAGAACAGTATTTTGAGGAGCTTTCTCATGGCTAAATACTCGATAGTGTCGCCGTCACTAAGCGAGGTGACCGCCGTCGACTGTTGTCAAACAATTGAGGTCTTGGGAGCCAGCATTCGGCGCATTATTGCTGATTAGGGTGTACAAAGTTGAGCCTCACATTAAGTCACGTGTGCGCCAGCCGCGGCTGCCACATATCACAAATCATAATCAAACATTAGTGTCAAAATTTATATTTTAAATAAAACCAATTTAATGGGTATAAAAAATAAAAATGTTCTGTGTTTTATTTCAATCTAAAACACAGGCTTCAATAGCCGTGTTTTGATTGCAAGCAAGCGACTAATGTTTGATAATGGACATTTAGCGATAAGTCATATTAATCAAAAATATGGTAACACTTTAAAAAGATGTCAAAAAGTTAGCGGAAATGTTGTGTCGCTAAGTCTTCGCTATGTGCTTCATACAAACCAAGCGATAATCTAAGCAAGTTTTATTCCATACCGTCAGCTTGAATATACACGCTTAAACGTTGGCTCATTATGCAGTTGATTTTAGTACCTTCAAGTTTAAATATTTTTCAACATTTCTAAGTATTATGTTAAACGTCAATATCTTATTTATACTATATTTCTGTTTCTTAAATTTAATTATATATCAAACTAAGATAATTATTACTTTTATTCCGGTTCATTGATATTCTCATCCAAATTAAGAAATATATTCAAGAAGCTCATTAAAAATTAATTATGGGCTGCCATGCATTTGATAAATCTATAGAGGAGATCGAAATGTTATTGTATGACAAGCATAGCAAACATTTTTATTAGAAATTGAAACCGCACATCCGTTCCAGAGAATAAAATATACATTTTGAACTGATGGACAGACAATCAATTTAGTTGCAGCTGCAGCATTCAGGCAAAATCTAATTTTAATTTGGTGGCTTCATACCTGATTTGATTTTATACGCATTGAAATAAAGAAGTTAACACGTATAATATTAATCTTTAAAACAAGAAGTCGAACAGTCTTTAGGCGAGAAATTATAAAGGTTTGGTATACAGTTTGTGTTGATTTTTATATGACAAATAGCACCACTAACAACTGACCATTTCTGACGTTGCCTTGTACATGCCAGGACACTGTATTAAACACACAAAACAAATGGTAACATGTAGGGCTCTACGTTCTACAGCCGCCGCCGCAACACGCCTATTAAGATATAAAAAAACAACATCATCGTTGATGCCTTTTCGGGCCAAATACTTAAATGATTTTCTTCAAGTGGCTGTTTTCTCCTTCTCGTGCTTTTTCCTCGACAGAGTGTGAAGAGCAGGAAAAAAAGAAATTAAGTGCCATTAGTCATTTGTGTTTTTGGGCTCGTTATTAGGCTAATTTGAGAATAGTGTTACTGAGTTTTGTTCGTTGCCAACTACTCTCCAACACAACTACTTAGACATAATTAAGTTGAAACAATTTTACAATGGTTTCTCTTGGAACAGTCATAAGGGTATTTGTTTCAAATGAAATCATTGATGAACTGCTTTCGACCTCTCTTTTGTCTGTTATTTTGTTGTGGCCTTTGTCGTCTTCTTCGCGATTTATTATCAACTGGGACTTAATGTTCGACCGCCGTCGGGTATTTTATAAGCCAACAGACAGACGCATAAGTTACCGGAACCTAAGTTAGGCCAAAATAATTGTGTTGGCTTTAGTGCAATGATTTAATTAATGTTGAAAAATTAAAATAGAATAAAAAACTGTTGTTTGTAATATTTAGGAAATATTAATTATCAAATATTCTTCATTAATCCTATGACAAGTTTCGTAAATTTCATTGATGTTATGAAAACCTTCTATACAAAGATTATGAATTTACGAACCGGGTTCATAAAAACTGTAATAAAATAAATGTCATTAACTTTAGTTTTAGGTATTTTGTATCTGGTTGCCATCTAGAGTGCTCAAAGTCGAAGCCCAAAAACTGCCAAAATCTGTTAAAAAGAGTTTTTTTCAATTAACCGAGTGCAAGTTTTTAAAAAAAATTAATATTCAAATAAACCGAAAACCGGTTGTATTACGTCGCTTAATTAAAGGGTAAATAAAAAGAAATGATATAAAATATAGTTTAAAAAATTTTAGTATCAAAATGATTTTATAATTTAAATTTGTACATCAATTAATGTCTACACTTTATACGATATTTAGACATGAAAATCTCTTTGAAATTCGAATATGATTATCAAAATTAAATGAGTTTAATGTGAGTTCAATGTGTCGGCCGTCGGTGGTGCAATGGTAGTGTGAGCGCCTCTTGTACATAAGATCCTGGATTTGATCCCTGCTCAGACCACCTTAAAATTTCTTTCGGCGGCGGTCACCTCGCATAGTGACGGCGACACTATCGAGTATTTAGCCATGAAAAAGCTTCCCAAAATACCGTTCGGAATCGGTGTAAAACTGTAGGTCCCAAACAGTGACTGAAAATTGGAAAGCACACAGCTCAGTGATTGTGAGAAGCTCTCCCCTGTCCCTTCATGGGATGTAATGGGAAACCATTTATTTATTTATTTAATGTGAGTTTGAATTAAACTTATTGCTTTTATATTACCCAGGAATCCCAAATTGGAATATCATTCACATTACAATTATGAAATTAGATTGAAATAGGAATAAGAGTATTCAATTCACTACATTTCAGTCCAATTCAATTCAATCCAATTCAAGTCAACTCAATTCAATACAATTCAATTTAATTGAATTTAGTTCAATTCAATTCAATTTACTTCAATTCAACTCAGTTCATTTCAATTCGATTCGATCCAATTCAATTAAATTTACTTCAGTTCAATACAACTCCGTTCAATTCAAATCAATCCTATTCAGTTCAACACAGCTCAATCAATGTAACCCAATGCAATTCAATCCCTTTTAATTCAATTCAATTCAGTTTAGTCCAATTCAATTTATTTCATTTCAACTCAATTCAATACATTTCAATTCGATTCGAGTTGATTCCGTCCACCTCAATTTACTTCAATTCAATAGAATTCATTTCAATTAAATTAAAGTCAATTTAGCTCAATTTAATTCAGTTCAATTCAATTAACTTCAATTAAATTCAATTAAATTTAATTAAATTCAATTCAGTTCAGTCAATTTAATTCAACTCATCCCAAATCAATTCAATTCAATTCAATTCGATTCGATTCGATTCAATTCAAGTCAATTCAAATCAATTCAGTCCAATTCAATACAATTCAAATCAATTCAATTGAATTCGATTCAATTCAATTCATTTTAATTCAGTTCATTTCAATTTAATTTAATTTATTTTAAAAAAATTGGTTCAAAACAATTCAATCAATGTAAACCAATCAATTTCAATCCGTTTTAATGCAATTCAATTCAAGTTAATTCCACTTAATTTAATCCAATTCAGTTCAGTTAAATTCAATTCGTTTCAACTCAATTCAATTCACTTTAATTTATTTCAATTCAATGCAATTTAAGTCAATTCAATTCGATTCAATTCAATTCAGTCTAATCAATTTAATTCAGTAATATTTAATTCAATTCAATCAATAGAACTCAATTCAGTTCAAGTCAACTCAATTGAACTCAATGCGCTTCAATTCAATTCAACTTAGTTCACTTCATTTCAATTCAATTCAACTCAATTTAATGTAATTCAATTCCATTCAATTCCATTCAATTCCATTCAATTCCATTCAATTCCATTCAATTCCATTCAATTCCATTCAATTCAATTCAATTCAATTCAATTCAATTCAACTCAATTCAATCCCATTCAATTCAATTTTATTCATTTCAATTCAGTTCACTTCACTTCAAATTAATTCAATTCATTTCAATTCAATTTATTTTATTTCAATTCACTTCAATTCAATTCAATTTTATTCATTTCAATTCAGTTCACTTCACTTCAAATTAATTCAATTCATTTCAATTCAATTTATTTTATTTCAATTCACTTCAATTCAATTAAACTCACTTCAATTCAATTCATTTCAATTCAATTCAATTTATTTTATTTCAATTCACTTCAATTCAATTAAACTCACTTCAATTCAATTCAATTCAATTAAAGCCAATTCAATTCAATTGAATTTAATTCAATTCAGTTCAATTCAATTCAGTTCCATTCAATTAAAGTTCAATTCGATTCGATTCACATCACTTCAATTCAATCCAATTCAGGTCCATCCAATTCAATTCCATTCATTTGAGTTCAATTCAATACAATTCGATTCCATTCAATTCAATTCAGTTCGATTTATTCCAATTCACTTCACTTCAATTCAATTCAATCCCATCGAATTCAATTATATTCAATTCAATTAAATTTAGTTGAGTTCAGTTTAATGCAGTTCAAGTCAATTTAATTTAATTAAATTCTGTTCAACTCAATTCAGTTCAATTCAGTCTAAGTTTTATTACCGCTGAATGAATGAACAAGTCTATGGTACTCTGTTATTATCTATTGGCTAAATTCTGACTGAGAGCTCCTTTCAGATTTTTGATGCCTTTTTCTTCCAGTTCCGATCTAATGCCTCGTACTTATATTAGTGTCATTAGCATCTACTTTTTGCGGATTTCTTCAGTTATTGACGTTTCTTTTCTTTCAGCAGCTTTATCCTGGTGTTGTTCCAGCTAATATTGAAGCAGTGTTATTTTTCCGATATATATTTGGTGTAGAGTTGCAGCTAACGTTTTCTAATTTTCCCGTTTTGTCATCTCCTTGCAGATTTCAAGTTTCGGGCGTAACCTCCGGTTACATGGAGGTTACTGATCCAAATCCCCATATGACGTTAGCGACATTAATACTGAATATCTTCTGTTTCGCTGTCGCCTGACATATTCCACGGACGAAATTTCGATATTTTTCAAGTGTTTTTGTTATATCTACAAACCAGTGTATTATGCATTACTCTGTAGAATCTCTGAGCCATCCGACGAAATTTTTTTTATTGTATTTGTCCACCGACACATTATGCAATGCCAACATAGGAAATCGGATAAATTATTTCCCTTGTGCTAAATATATAAAATCGTAATCGTATCGTATCAAATATTTTTGATCGAAAAGCGGGATTTTGATCCAAAAAGAGGGATTTTGAACTTATTTTAAACAAATGATTTAACTATTAATAATATTACCTTTCTTATTATGATCTAATAAATGAGTTAACATTTAAATAAATCGGCGACTGAAGTGTAATTTTAAATTAGTAGCATAACATAACAAGCATTTGATTCCGATCATTTGGTGACCCATCCGACGGTAAAAAATAGATATATCAAATTAATGTGAAGCAGAATCAGCAAAAAACCCCTACCAAAAACCCCTACCAAAGTAGCCTATAACTAAGCCTCTGATGATGAAGTTCACAAACTTGGAAATGATCGTATGACAATGCAAATTGAAATCCTTTTGGTGACTTGAAAATTGTATATTAAAACAATGGGTGTTCGAACTCACGGGCGATGTGGTAACACGTTTTTGTTACACGGTACCTGTTCGAATTCTATGAACACATTAGTAAATGTTACATTGGAAAATAAAAAAAAATGTCAAGCTCTTTTAAACATTAATAAATTCATTTAATAAGTATTGATCAAGGTTTATATGATGCCCAGAATACAGTCATTTCCATAAGCCATTATACGAAATGTACTTCCTTCTATTTCAAATAAAATTTAGTTTAAAATTGTTTTGTTGTGGTTTGAAATGGTTTTTTCTTTTATGCTGAAGGCTCTTTTGCTATTGCACTTTCTTTTTTCTTAAAACTACTTTAACATAATTGTTTTTGTTTTTCTTGTTTGAATGCTGGCATACAACTGAATAAAAATAAATATTTAGCTCACTGAAATAATTGTTTTTGTTTTGTCATAAACAGAGCGACGACAAAAAGAATTGAATAGTATAGAGAACTTATTGCACTCTTTTTCCGCTCTCATGTAGAGAGTCTGAGTAAAAGAGCATATTATTCTCTTTATAGAATATTTCAATATAAATGCACCATTTCGATAATGATATTACATAAAACAATACAAAAAGCAAAAATGTTTCAAAAGGCCTTAATGTTTCACATCAAAATTATGAATGGACCAAGTTATGATAAAAAGAGAGTAATACGTTTTGAATCATTCGCTAGATGTCGCCAGTGCTTTTGAATTTTACAATTCATTCCATGAGTTCTCTATACTATTCAACACTCTTTGGCGACGGCGACCTGATAGTTTGTTCGCTGCCGCTACATCAATATCATCATACTAATTTTCAGCCAGAGACTATTGTTGTACAACAACCACTCATGTGATGCTAACGCTGTGTGTTGTTTGCATGTGCTCACTTTGCTAGACTGCCCTACCCGTGCCTATAGATGTCAACACATCACAAATACTTATAACTTCCAAGCTAAATTATACTAGACTGGTTCGAAAGACAAAAAAATCATAAAGCGGGACTTCCCTGTAAAAGCGGGATTGAAATCCAAGTCGGGCTGAGACATCACAAAGCGAGATAATCCCGCCAAAAGTTTATGTATGGACGCCCAAACATCAAATTATTCTGTTTACCGCAAATGAGTTATAGTATTCCGAAACTCAATAGAACATATATGAGCAATGACCAATGTTTGCACTAACTCCTTTTTCGTTTAACGTAAATGAGTTCACCGAATAGAATTTATTTTTGACTAAATAAAATTTATTTTGGATGAAAGTGGACTCACCTTAATAGAAGTATTTTGTTAAATTTAAATTCAGATTTATTTTTTTATGACGCTTTCCCAACAAAGTGAGACACATACATATATTCTCGGACGAAGCGATTTAGTTTTTCTAATATTTTTAATAATATCTACGACGAAAAAAGGGACCATTAATTTTTTTTTGGTACATGGTATTCCATTTTAGCTAAAAGGCATACACATTTACCAAATGGCTTAGAATTCATTGTCCTTAATTTTTTTAAATGTAAGATATGGAATCAAAACGTACCTGACATTTCCCCTACTGTTTTTAACCCGTTGTACTTTGTACTAAGACCACATTTTAACCTACTTTGATGGCTCATAGGGGTCAAATCGGATCAATTAGAAAGTTGACGCTTACTGCACTATTGTTGCCCCTACTATCTCCTATAAATTCCCCAAGAATGCATTTGCTCTGTGTCCTACCGGAACAATTGTAATTGTCAACAGTCCCAGGGCAAATGTACTCGCCTGTGTTCGTCAAAGGGTTAATCCAGCCACCATCCTCTGCAGCATTTGAAGCGCAAAGACGAACTACCCCCATCATTTGTATTTACGTGTTAGTTATTGGTGAATGAATCCAGTATCAATCCAAGAGACGGTGTCGTGTATTTGCCGAGCCCCCGGGCCCACCCCTTGCGTACGTCCCTGAAACAAACTATTTTTGGGGTAAAATAAATAATTTTGGGGCAAACGGGCTCTGAATGGGTGTTTCATTTCGCGTGTTAATTCGTTATGTCAACGAGTTAAATTCTAAAACCCACAGAGTGTTGGTCTTACATTTTCCGATTTGATATTCAGTTACAGCATATTTATTTCTTTCTCATAATAACAGATTTCGATCGTATTGGCTGGTGATTGAAGAGAATCTAATTTCAGGGAACGATAGTTAAATCATGATTGATGTTTGTTCAACGTTATTTAACTCGACAGAAGCACCTATTGTTGCCCATCGGCACATTCAGGTATGTATGCGGTCTCGTTAGTTAACTCCAGTTTTGTAATGTGATTCAATAAAATCAATGATGATGAGTTTCCTTCCCGGTTACCGCAAGAATTCATTGTTCTCGGGTGATTATATCATTTTCTTGGCCAGATGATGATGGCGGTAAATAAAGGCACCAATTACAAATATAAATCCAACAAAAACATAATGTTATTGTTTTGTCTTTGAATCCAAAGAAGAGTTGTAATTGGTATAATTTTTCTATCGTCAAACAAGAGAAATTTGTTGGCTTTAGGCCATATATTTACCAAAAAATAAACTACATAAGGTTTGACAGCGTTCGCCAGTAAACTCATATAACAATAGCACTCTTAGCATAATTTAGGCTCACAGCCAACTTCATAGTATGTATCTAAATTGCTGCCGGAATATTCTTAACATGGTCGTATTTATGGCTTTCAATTTGTGGTGAGTGAATGACTTCATTCGTTTGTGTTTAGTAATTAAATTTGAGATTTTTTTATGATATTATTTCCCTTAATCGAGCGTCGGAGTCATTTAGTTAATTAATAACAACAAGGTTGCCGGGGTAATGACTAGGAAATTGAACAACGAAACCGTTATTATGTAGTTTGGAAATGCGGTACTTTATACCATGATGAGATCTGTTAAAGTTAATGCGAGTGTTGGAACAAAGTCAAACATGTGATCGTTCCACGATAAGCCTCAATTACTCAATTTCATTTGCCGAACATTTTGTTACTAATATCATTTACATTTATTTCTTATAGGAAAAGGAAATTTAATTTCAGCTCTGTACAGACCTAGTAGGAGGAGGTTGCTGTTTATATTTCTGACCTAATAATGAAGGCAAGATGCGTCCATGGTGGCCACCAGGAAAAAGTTTAGTGATTGGGACTAGTGATCCGAAACACCAATTTCTTAAATTCTTCGTCGAATTTGATATTCTGGAGGTTTTTTCGGAAATGAGGGTATTAAATAATGAAAATAGATGTCAATAGCTTTAATTTGATACTAGTCAAAATCACTAAACTTTTTCCTGGTGGCCACCATGGACGCATCTTGTCCGTCCGAAACACAAATTTCTTAAATTATTCGTCGAATTTGATATTCTGGAGGTTTTTTCGGAAATGAGGGTATTAAATAATGAAAATAGATGTCAATAGCTTTAATTTGATACTAGTCCCAATCACTAAACTCTTCCCAGTTAGGCGCTATGGCCCCAAAATCTTCCCAAGATTTTCTATGTAAGAAACCCTCCTATTTTTCACCCTGGCAAAGAATAACTTTGTTTAAAGTCCTGATATGTCCTTTAATAAGTCTTTGCTATAAAATGTATAAATTTTGGTTATATATATTTGTCTAATCGCGAGAAAATCGGTAATTTCTATAACCTTTCCAAAATTTAGATATCTTACATAGTTCTGTTAATGTAATTACGGACCTCTGTTAACATAATTGGTTTGTGTCTCTGCTAGTTAAATTCGAAAATTCGGTAATGGTAGCCTACTTAACGCTAAATTCGGTTATTGTTACCGAATTGATGCCATATTCGATAGTTGCAACCGAATTGATGCCAAATTACTGCAAAGGTATTTGGTACCAATTTCGGTTGTTGCTTCCGAATTTTTACAATTTGAATTTATTACAAACAAAAACAACAAAACAAAATTTTTATTTGAAAGATCGAATATAATTGTAAAAATTAGTTGTAACATCCGAATCAATTAAGAAACGAAGTTGTTTCAGTCGACTTTCAGTGCACAGGAAACAATAAAAATTAATTTCAATTAAAAAATTTGTTTATTTGATTAATTTTATAATTGATTTTGGTGTAATCACGAAAATGATAATATTAATTAAAGGTATTTGTAAATTTGTCAAAAAACACTTCAATTAAAACATTTGATTAAACCATTTATTGATTTTTTTCAAAAATATTGATTAAGTATGTAATCAAGTTAATTAAAAATATTATTAATTTTTTTTGGCGATTTTTGATTAAATTTTGAATTTTTATTTTATTCAAGGTTTCGCAGATACACATATACTTATATCTATAAAAAATTAAATATTTTAGAATTTGGATTCATAACGGAATTAATGCCCGGGTTTCTTAAACCATTATTGTATACTGAACATTTTATGTTTAAACGATTTTTATTAAATACAAAAAAATAGGTACATCTGGTGGTTCTGGGGAAACATGTAATTTATATGCTCCTTCCGCAGCAACAGTCATTCCATTGTCGCATTCCATCTCTTCTGCATATTCACAGCTTTGTTGGAGAAATGTATTGCTTTTATCCAATTTAGGGCACTCTTGTTTTACACGTTCAAAATATCTAAGAAGGCGAGTCTTAAAGTTTCGTTTTACGTGAAATTTTTGAAAGCAATTAAACAATTGTATGTGGGATAAGGCGGCAAATTGTGTCATTTCAAGTGCATACAAAATGTTTGGGGACAGCCACATTTTTCAATGCAAACATAACACTCAACGCAAGTACTCATATCCAATAAAATTTTCAAAAACACTTGAAATTAAACACAATTACAAAACACGAAACAAGGCAATTTAACACTATTGTTCTTTTAGTCCACAAAAGAAAATCTTTCAATCAACAATAAACGAATTACAAATAACAACAGTGTTGTATATCGAAGACTAGAGCCGTACGAAAAGTGACCACGACGGTGCCTCAGCCGCCACACATATTGCCTCCCAACGGCGCTGTAAAGTGCAACTTTCTGTAAAATACTTTATCACAACAACCCCAACTCCAAGTTCTGTTATAAAATCAAAAAATAAATTGTAAATATGATTAAAAATTTAATTGATTCAATTAATTCAATTAAAAAAATTCAATTATATTTTTAATTGCAATTTACAGGCCAATATTTTTTTCTGTGTGGTGGGGACTAAATTCAGTCGTGTCAACCTCAATTCGGTCGCGGCAACTACAATTCGGTGGCAACAGCCGGATTTACCGTTGCTACAACCTCATTCCAACCACTGAGTTATTTTAGTGCAGACGTCAAAAAAGTTAAACACGCAAACTGTTTTTAATGTGCGGGAATTAAAACAAATTATTCAATGTTTCTGCTGGTCAAATATGGTGCTCTAACGGAACTGTTGCCACATGACCAGTTATGCCGAAGGAGTGCACTGAAGTGCGTCGTGTACAAACAAGCTTTTTCATGGCTAAGTATTCGATAGTGTCGCCATCACTAAGCGAGGTGGCCGTCGTCGAAGGAAATGTGAGGTGGTCAGAGCAGGGATCGAACCCACGTTCTCATGCACAAGAGCCGCGCATTCTAGCCATGGCACCACCGCCTTTCACGGTCATTATACCGAAAACTAATTCAGCCCGTAAATCAGGTAAAAGGGAGACCTTAACCCCCGACCATTTTGAGTATTTTGTCCGCCTCCTCACTAGGCTTAATAACCGCCATTAGGTGGGCAGACTGTCGGAAAAAGTGTTAGGCGTAATGTCAGATATGTGGCGGTTATAACGCCCAACATTTGCTTTGGGCGGTAATGTAGGTTACAAAGACTGCACATTCAGGTTGAAGTCTTCATTCATAGCCTAGAGTTGTTGTAATACTGTAGGCAGACATACGCTTATGATTCGAAAAGTTTTTGCACGCGAAACAAATTTAAAAATATTTTTCCTTTTTAAACTGTATACAAATTCGATTTGAAGTATATAACTACGTATAAGAAAAATCTTGCTAATTTGTTCACACATTATGGACCTATGTATGCCAATGCATGAAGGCACAAACCGGGCGATGGGCGACATCGAATGATGAAGCGGTAGACCTCCTGCTTAACGTACACTTTCCAGGAAACTGGCCCGAAGACATAAGGCCGGATACACCGAACCACTTTATCTCGCAGGTAGCGTGAAATATCGTGACAAAATAAACACTACACTAGGTAATAGGAGCTTTTAAGTCCTACAAATCACCTGGCTTTTGAAACTTCATA
Organism: Phaonia tiefii; assembly: GCA_963931995.1. Classification (NCBI taxonomy): domain Eukaryota; kingdom Metazoa; phylum Arthropoda; class Insecta; order Diptera; family Muscidae; genus Phaonia; species Phaonia tiefii. Next base: position 36,628,599 of record OZ008370.1, on the reverse strand, counting down.
TGATCTGTATCAAGCTTTCCAAAATTTCCGTTCTATGTAGAGAATCAAAATTCCGTTAGCGGAGAAATCATCGCATATTAGTCAAAAAGTCGTTAGACCAATCACTCTCTCATATTTTCTTCTGAAGGCATTGGAGAGGAGGATTGACTCATATCTATGAGGTGGATTGACTGTATATAGGGTACGATCTCAGCTGTCCGCATGCCAGCACTTTTACAATAAAGTCAAATCTACGGAAACAGCTCGGCACACTTTAGTGAGTTTCATAGATCTGTATCAAGCTTTCCAATACTTCCGTTCTATGTAGAGAATCAAAATTCCGTTAGCGGAGAAATCATCGCATATTAGTCAAAAAGTCGTTAGACCAATCACCTTCTCATATTTTCTTCTGAAGGCATTGGAGAGGAGGATTGACTCATATCTATGAGGAGGATTGACTGTATATAGGGTACGATCTCAGCTGTCCGCATGCCAGCACTTTTACAATAAAGGCAAATCTACGGAAACAGCTATGCACACTTTAGTGAGTTTCAGAGATTACTGTGAAGGAATTCACTCTTGGTGCATGTGTCGATATAGAAGGTGCCTTTCACAACGTTTTTCCGGGGTCGACAAACTCAGCTGTATAGGACCAGGGATCCATTAATTTGATATATGGATTGCCTACGCGAAGGCGCATAACCCCGTTCCCGTGTCACACAACTTTAACTCGAAGTGTGAATAAAGGAACACCCAAAGTCGAAGTTTTACCTCTGGCAGTTATTCACTGACGACCGGGAAATTGCAGTAGAAGGTAAATATTCATCCATATGCAGAGATGCATTCTAGGACTTAACCACAGAATCCCGAGCTCGAACTCTTTACCGGGAAGCAGAAGTTACCGTTTATTCAGCCCTTGTATTAATGTGTTAGAGATATCTAGGTGTGATTCTGGGCAGAAGCGTAGGTTCAAGACAAACACTATGGATGGTATCGTGTAAAAGAGTCATCGGAGGACGGCGGGCCTATCCTCAAAAATAGACTAGATATCCAGCTATTATCCGTCCGATATTGCTTTATAGTACTGTCGTTTGGTTGCCCGTACTGGCAAGAGAATATCAATGGTGTCCTACACTGAAAATTTTTCATACGTAAAAATTCAAAAGTTTCTTTCGTAACTTTTTTTTGTACAATGTACAAAACTTTTGTGAATATTACAAAAGTTTGTGGTGCAATGGCAGTGTGCGCGGCTCTTGTGCATGAGAACGTGGGTTTGATCCCTGCTCTGACCACCTTACATTTCTTTCGACAGCGGTCACCTCGCTTAGTGACGGGCGACACTATCGAGTATTTAGCAATGAAAAAGCTTCCTAAAATACCGTTCGGAACCGGTGCAAAACTGTAGGTTCCTCTCAGTGAGTGTGAAACTAGAACGCGCACAGCTCACTGGTTGTGAGGAGCTCTCCCTAATCCCTACATGGGATGTCAAGGGATCGCGGGATTTTTTTTTCAAATTCTCCTCATCACCAGCTCCATAACTTTTCCTTCTTCAAATTGCATTCCCCATTCACTTTGGAAATTGTAATCATCACCAGCTCCATAATTTCCTCCATTTCCAAATTGCACTCCCCATTCACTTTGGAATAGTAATGACAATTTTTGTATATTTAGGTTTTCCCTTTCGCATTTGTCTTGATGTCCAACAAATCTCAAAAGGCATATGATCACATTCTGCAGTTTATTAATGTCAACATTTTTCAACTGAAGCCTGCGACTTTTACTAGCGACTTCGAAAAAGCTCTTCGAAATGCTATTTTAAAAGTTTTTCCAAAAGTGCACCTGAAGGGATGCTGGTTTCAATACTGCCAGGCACTGAGACGGAAATGAGTGAACTAGCTAGAGCCGTAAAATCAACCGCGGCCGCAAGGCGAATATTTAAAATGATATTAGTTTTACTAATCCTTCCGGCGGACAAAATAATTAACGGGTTTGACATATGTAAGCAGGATATTTATAGGCCTTGTACCAAATTTTCAAAATATCAATAATAAATATTGAATTACTAACCATTGTTTATATTGAATTATTACTCGTTATAATTCAACAATCATTCAAAAAACAAAACAAAGTAGGTTATCCAAACAATATATGAAAGAGTAACCGTAGTAAATAAATAAATAAATGGTTTCCCATTACATTCCATGAAGGGACCTGGGAGAACTTCTCACCATCACTGAGCTGTGCGCTTTCCAGTTTTCACTCACTGATTGGGACCTACAGTTTTACACCGATTCCGAACGGTATTTTGAGAAGCTTTTTCATGGCTATATACTCGACAGTGTCGCCGTCACTAAGCGAGGTGACCGTCGTCGAAAGAAATTTTAAGGTGGTTGGAGCAGGAATCGAACCCAGGATCTCCTGTACAAGAGGCGAGCACACTACCCATTGCACCACCGACGGTCACGAGTAACCGTAGTATTCCAGTATTTATTCGGCTGGAAAAATCAGTTCGATAAACTAACATTAGTAGTTACAATGTCACTTAACGAATTAGAACGTCGCAAAAAGAAGCAACTATGATATATTTCGTCACTTTACAGAGATGCAGTTCAAAAAATGGTTTATTTATAAGACAATAAAAGCTTACGGGAGGGGGGAAAACCAATAAATAGAATAAGCGGCTCCGGAAAATATTTTGTGTTTTGCAGTGCGAGCTAGATTGAAGGCAGAAATTATGGACATGCTGCAAAACCTTATCGTTCGTTGGCAAATAAGTATAATATCAGTGATAAAACAATAAAAAAAAATAGGTAGAAGATATGGGAATGATCAAGGTGCAAAAAAAACGTTCCAGCTGTCTTAAAATAACAGTCGCTTATCATTAAATAACGACTACGTGCTTTATCACAAAATTTGTTTGCTGCAGCCTCGACATAAATTTGCATGAACGGACTTTAAAATAGTATTTTAAGCTCTCTAATACTATACCACCTGATAATGTGACCAAAATTAATAAAACGAAGTTCCACAAAAAGGTTTTATTGTGGCTGGCGATAAGTCAGTGGGATCAGCGAGCCGGTGTTCATAAAATCGGGCTTGGCTGTAGTCAAATGTCTTCCTGTACTTAAGAAATATATCGATAAGTATCACAAGAATGCCATATGCTAGAGTCGCATAGTCTTCTTTGGCAAATTTATACATAGAATTTGTACCAAGGACCAAACCCCTCCAAACGTCACACAACTAAGTCCAATTGTAACTTTTTGGGTAAATTTAAAAATAAATGTTTATGGAAAGGGTTACAAACTAAAAAACGTGAACTGCCTACTAAATAAAATTAAAATAGAACTCCAGAAGAGGAACACAAGGGAAATCCCGGGGGCTATGCATAACATGCCTAAGAATATACGAAAAGCTCACTGCTGTGGATACGATTTTTGTTTGTAAAATGAGTTTATGCTGTCTATTTTAACATATATTAATTAGAAGTTTGTAGTACAAGAATAAATGTTTTTGTCACTGTTAATATGACATTTCATTCCGCATACGCTGTACAACTAGCAAAACGTTTACTTTCAGCTAAAGTGTGTTTTAAATTTCATTAAAATAAACAAAGAAGTCGTTTAAAATCAAAACACGAATTTTTTAACAATAAAATATTAGTGGTCTTCATGAAAGCTCGAAAGAACCTCGTAAACTCGAAAACATCGTAAACTTGCACAGCAAACGTCAAAACAAACATATTTCCCATACAAAGTGACTTGCTCAAAAGTGGAAAGTTTTCGAGGCAAATTTGCTGCGCAAACGTGGGATGGAGAAACGTGTAAACTTTTGACATTTCGTTGTCATCTGACTAGGATGGATAAATAAGGTGGTAGCACTAGAACTGTAGAAAAAGTACACATACATAATACATGCAATTGCTACTGCTACCACCTTATGTATCCATCTTGGTCAGCTGATATGGTTTTGAGCACAACTACGCTGAGCAACTTTACCTGGTGCCTCATGCAACGGTGCGAGGGAAACTTGCGCTGAGCAAAAGTTCTCGGCTTTCACGTTTGCATGAATGCCGATATTATCTTTTCATAGTTTTTTATAAAATTGTTATAGATTTTTATAATAAAATCAATTTAAATATCATAAAGCTTTAATTAGAAATAAACGAATGTTATAAAACGTATAGTTTTCCATTTCGCCATAAAACCCGAAACCGGTTTGCACCCCTCGGTTTAACCGAAAACCGGTTTCCCCAAAATGTAAATATTCGAAGAAACCGAATACCGTGATTTCTGCAAGGCGGTTTTTTTTAATACTCTAGTTGCTATTCCTAAATATTAGGAAATTGACCTGGCTACTGCTGTGCAGAGTTCAATTCTTAGGAATTTTACCAGCTGCTGTTATAGTTGTAATGTGTGCTGTAACCTGTTAGGGAATGGGGCTGGCCGGCTGTTGGTGTTGTAGCGTGTGGAATTTCACCTGGCTGTTGTTATCCAAAATTCGAATTGTCGGTTAACTCCATACGTTAATTCTTGGGTAGTTAAGCTGACTGTTATTAGAAAATTTATATTGTTTATATTTATTTATTTGTTTATATTGTTTATTTATTTTGATTGTTTATTGTTTATAGTTTGTTGCCCGTTGTGTGGTAAACCAGGATAATTCCATTAATTGATCGATTATTCAAAAGGTTAAACAAAAAGTTATACCGATTTCTACGTAATCAGGCGGCGGAGCGGCAACAAGCTTATAAAAGGGCGTATAAATATTTCTACGTAATCAGTCGGCGGCGCGGCAACAAGCTTATAAAATGGCGTTTAAATAGGTATAGGTCTGGTCTACCGGAAGCCTTATTTTATTTAGTCATCAACTTATGGGAAAAAGTTGGAGTTGAAATAAAATACACGTACAGTAAAAGCTCTCTTAAGCGGACACTGACGGTTGCACCAATTTTGTCCGCCTAAGGGAGATGTCGGTCCAATAGAGAGTTTTAAGGAAATTAAATAAAATTAAAGAGAACACTCCCCCCACTAAGGAAATAAATATGTTAATACATTACAAACCAATTTGTTATAAATTTTTATTATTTAAATGCGTACTAATGTACACGTTCTATAAATATCATTTCAATACATTCAAGTAAAATATTCACGTAGAAAAAATGACGATTCATAAATCATAAACTTAAATCAAACATGCTGAAAAAAAAACGTCAAAATTATTTTTGTTGCTGAAAAATTGACGGATGCAACATTCATACTTTTCAAGGGATCCTTTTCAACTTATGCTTATCAACATGTAACAGCAAAAAACACATTTCTAAGGTAGAGGTTAATCACAGTAGCCGCGCAATTTTTTTTTTTGTCTGTGAGCAAAAAAGGGGAATCACAACTCAACGCAGATAGTTACGTACTTGTCGGATTCATGAACGCGTTGTTAGTTGTTTTCTCGTTCATAGTTTCTTTTATTTTGACAATAAAAATTGTTAGAAATCATGTTTTCACAATTTTGTTGTCCGCTCATGGGAGATGTTTGATACCAAAAAAGTGTCCGCGTCCGTCCAAAGGAGCGTCCGCTTAAGGGAGCATGAGTTCTTCCTGAAACAAGGCGAACATTTTGGGACCAAGGAATTTGTCCGCGTAAGAGAGCTATCCGGCTATAAGAGCTGTCCGCGAAGAGAGCTTTCACTGCATTTTAAATACATATTTATGATTTTCGCTCACATCCTTTTATCAATTTTGCTCATCCTTCCCTCTGCATTTAACGTCCCCTCTGTGTCTGGAGCAATACGAGTTAAGAAATTCTTTCTCCTGAACGATTTTGCACCTTACACTTTATGGTCTAGGAAATATTTATATCGCAAACGATGGCGTCTCCAGTTGTGGTTAATGCCAACGCTTACTCATACACATATAGTGTAAACTGCGCATACTCATTACCTTTTGTCTCTCAATTTGGATTGAGAACTCAGCCATACATATATTTATTGCGACTGTGGCGTCGATGCTACTGCCGGCCATAAACGTTTACAACGGCAATTAACACATAGCTCGTGCTGCCACAAACTTTTTTAATTTACTAGCTGCCATAACTTCATTCAACTCCCCCTCAACAACACGTTGCGGAGTGTAATTGTTGTGTATGGTTAACGACCCAACACACATATGTACGTTGTTCAAATTGTTGTGAGTGGGAACGAGAGAGTAGTATAAAGGGTGTGAGAAGAGAATATATAACTTCTCACTCGTCTTAATCCATAAGAAAAAGAGATGAAAACAATCAATGGTGCTTTGAGAAATACTACCAGGAAAATAAGAAACACTAGGTTGAAGATTGTCACCTGCCACTGTTCGTTTTAACAATGTCCGATAAATGGTGTTTTACGCTGAGAGCCCAACTGCTGAAGTAGAGTTATGTAAATACATACAACCGAAAATATGTTAATAAATTAATTGTCTAATTTCATTTAGTTCGCATGTTTTTATTTAATAGGTTAAATTCAAGGAATAACACTGGAAATGATTTAAATTGACCTTCTTATAGAGTATAGAGTACTAAATGTGATTAGAAGAAGACCTTTACGCTGCCGCACCGTCGCCTGATTGCATAAAAACCGCCATAGCGGCGGCGTGAATTCCACACGCTACAATAACAACAGCCAGTGCCATTCCCTAACAGGTTACAGCACACATTACAACTATAACAAGAGAAGGTCAAATTTCCTAAGAATTGAACTCTACACATAACCGACTTAGTTAATATTCTAATAATTAGAAAGAGCCGGCAAGCCGCCGCCGCTGGTTTTCCCAGGTCCCTACGCCGCCGCCGAAATAGAAACAATCGACGTAAACCTCTAATTAGAAAATAAATAATAAATAAATGGTTTCCCATTACATCCCATGAAGGGACCGGGGAGAACTTCTCACAATCACTGAGCTGTGCGCTTTCCAGTTTTCACTCACTGATTGGGACCTACAGTTTTACACCGATTCCGAACGGTATTTTGAGAAGCTTTTTCATGGCTATATACTCGATAGTGTCGCCGTCACTAAGCGAGGTGACCGTCGTCGAAAGAAATTTTAAGGTGGTTGGGAGCAGGGATCGAACCCAGGATCTCCTGTACAAGAGGAGCGCACACTACCCATTGCACCACCGACGGTCACCTCTAATTAGAAGGCCTAGATAATGCGGTCGCCGAATTTTGTGGAGTCTCTTTTTGTTAATTTCAAAAATTCCCGTATATGTAAAGGGTTTCTCAATAGAGACGCTACAAAAGTAAATCGATAGGGGCAGCAAACGACGCCATATTTTTTCCCGCTCTTTTGGCATTTCTCTTCAGTAAGGTTTGCCATTTCATCATGGAAAGATATACGAGCCAACAACGAGTCGAAATTATTAAAATTTACTACCGAAATTTGGAGTCAATGGCCTCAACTTTAAGAGGCCAACTTTAAGAGGCCTCAACAATCAGCGATGAGGCTCATTTCTGGCTGAATGGCTTCGTCAATAAGCAAAATATGCGTTATTGGCCAGACAGCAATCCACACGTAATCCATGAGTCATCATTGCATCCCGAAAAAATTACAGTTTGGTGCGGTTTATGGGCCGGCGGCGTCATTGGGCCGTACTTCTTCCGTGATGATCAAGACAGGCACATTACTGTGAATGCGATACGCTACCGTTCAATGATAACCGAATATTTTTGGCCCCAATTGGATAATATGGACTTGGAGGATATGTGGTTCCAACAGGACGGCGCCACAAGCCACACAGCGAATGCCACAATCAATTTATTGGAAACCAAGTTTGGTGAACGTGTTATCTCACGAAAGGGCCCAATCGATTGGCCGCCTCGGTCGTGCGATTTGACGCCGTTAGATTATTTCCTGTGGGACTACGTCAAGTCTATGGTCTATGCCAACAAGCCAGCGGCGATTGATGAACTTCGTACGAATAGCGAACGTGAAATTGCAGCAGTATCGGCCGATTTATGCTTGGAAACCGATGAAAATTGGGTTCAGCGTCTGGACTTCTACAAGCGTGCCCGTGGTGGTGGCCATGCAAAAGAAATCGAGTTCCATACATAATGGCATCGAACGTACTTTCACAGGAATAGAGAATTTCATTGGTATCTAAAACCGGTTTTGTTTTATATAAAAAAAAAAACTTTTGTAGCGCTCTTATTGAGAAACCCGTTATATAAGTAGTTACGGGAACATGCATAATTTTGCATATGAGTACGCCTAAGGCCGATATCATACATGGGTTTTTTTAATTTGCATTGGATTTTAATTTGCATTACTTTATCTAATGCAAATGCACAAGAATTACCATTATTCGCAATTGCAATTAAAAAATTTTGAAATTTGCATTTGGTCAGGCAATGCAAATGTAGGTTGTGGAATCGGATGCCAAGTGTAATGAAATATGGGAATGCTTTTCATTGTTTTGAATTAGTTTCACTGCTGGCAATTCTGCTTTTAAAGAATTTTATATGTAGAGGTTTGTGGATTCGATAGGTATTGCCTCGTAGTAATTTCAAACTCATAAACCTGTACTGTATAAAATGTCTGAAAACCAAAATTGCCAGATATGAAGGAAATGCTTTGAAAATAAATACAATTGCCAATGGTATTGAAAGTTTTTTGAATTTGCATTTGGACACGAAATTCAAATTAAACAACAAACTATAATTGTCATAAAATTTATTTGCCTCATGTATGGCTGATATTAAAAAAAAATATTGTGCCGACATTTTTGTACAGCTCAAAGGATTTAGTGTTTGTCAAAAATGCCCACGTATACTTCGCTTTATTGCGTCATATCCCAGAGTTCTGTCTTACTTATCAAAACAACACCAATGTATACTCGAGTAGTGGGAAGTTACATATGGGGTACTTATGTAGTTGATCAGTTGATGTAACTTCAAATTTTAAAAAAATTTTAGATATTACGTACATTAAAAGAAAATCATTTTAATCTTGTTTTATTTAAAGGCACATGTCATCAAAATGAAATGGAACCCATGGATTATTTTTGAACCGCACACTAGTTTTATACGAAAATACCCAGAAACACCCAAACTTCTTTTCCAATTTTCTGCATTGTTTGTTTTGTGGAGTTAGATCAATTGGCTGGTAAACAGCGTCTATACATGTGCTTTTTTTAATTTTGTGTAAACTGGGAACAAAGTATCAATTTTGATATAATTTTTCACTGCAACACTCTTTCCACAGTGACCATCTATTTGTAGCAAAGGATTCAACGAATGTTGAATTTTCTTCGAAACCGATATCATTTGAATTTGAATTGAATTTTTGTTATTTTCGATACAATACCAAAGTGGTTCCATTTCAGCAACTAACCACCGAATAATAAGTGATTTTCTAGACTCGGTGTTGTATATCATAAACTTTTTTTTTTAGTCTTACAAGCTCACATTGTTACTGTGTATATAAAGCTGGGCGCCGCAAAGAACTCCCGCACAGAGAATCCAAAACGAAACACAAAAGTCGTCGACAAAAGAGGGAAAGAGACATAAAACTATTAAGTGCATTTGAATTGTTTTGCGCCAAAGAAGAGAAGCAATAAAACATGAATGATTATTCTATTATAAAAATGGTTTCACTTAACACGAAACACTTAAGATAAACACGACTTAAGCGACAATGTTGCTTACGACGTTGTGGGCAACGACGACGACGAAAGAAGATGGAAACAAGAACCACAAAAACCTCCAACACCAAATCAGTGAAGTCTATCAAGGCGAGAGAGCAAGATATACCAACAGCTGTCGAAAAAAACAAAACATACTCGAATCAACCATGTATTCCAATAATATGAGCGTGACAGAGATGGGTATATACTGAACTATACTCTCTTTAGGGTGTGGTTTAAAAAAATACTGGGAATTTAAAGTATTACCGTCATGAAGAGAGAAAGAGAATTACTATTATTTAAAAAATAATTGTGCACCGTAAAGGAACCTGTAGACACTGAACAGTATTACCAGGCACAAACAAATTAATATCAAAAAACTGTTCCCGAAATTTGTTTTTTTTTTGATGAAAACATCCCTTTCTTTTCTCATACATACATTTGTATTTGAACATAAGAAAATTCCTCCAAACTTCTCATGCGCACACAAAGTAAAAGAGTGTGAAAAAAGCCACTCATCAAAGAGAAAAACCTATACATTTCAATTGGAAAATCTATGAACAACAAAGTTATGTGGGAAGAAAAGTATATGAAAATGTACACATTTTATACATAGAAAGAAGTTTATGAAAAGATACTTAATAAATACTAACGCATTCATTATGAAAATAATTGTAAGTGAATTGGAAACAGTAAAAAATATATTTGGCATTTGGAATTTTATTGCCGGTATTTCGATTATGGACTTGCATAGGAACTTAACCAAAAGAAAGTTAACGTACGGAAGTTATATCGCATCTTTATAGCAATACAAACTGCATTTAGTTGGCCAGTGGTTGATACAACAGTTTCGAATCAAATATCCATTGACTAGATGTCGCAGCATATTCATGTTTTAATCTGCTCAACAGTTTTAAACGACAATGGATATCAACACTGATTTGTGTACAGAAACTTTTAACCCAATTTAAAGTTGTACACCCAAAAAGAGTGAACCACAAAATTAGTAAAAATTAATTAACTTAGCGAAAATTTAACACCAGCCTACTGGAAATGAGGTTCTAATTGACTAACTGTTCTTACACGCAAAGAAAAAACTCGTTCCTCCCAAACGAAATCTCAGATAACTGAAGTTCGATTGGGGACTGTAGTTGGGAGAAACGAACTTCTGTTAAGCCATGCATATCATTTCGTTTGGGAGAACCGAAAAATGTTTGCAGCAAAAGAGTTATGAAAAACATAAGCTGAAAAAACGTTTGCGAGAAACGAAAAACGGTTCCGCCAACTGTTGTCTCGGTTACAGCAACCGAGTTGTAGTTGATCCTAACTAAAAACAACGTTTGCGAAAACTGAAAAAATTTCCAACTTTTATGATTTTGGTTTTACCCATAAAGTTTGTTTTAAAAAAAGTTGGAATTTTTGTCTATATTTACAGTGTCACATGATACACATTTGCGATATATGAGTTTATTTGGGAGAACTACATAAACGGTTGCGATTAATATATTAATACAAATCAATCAAAGTATTGTTGTGGCAACCGAGCAATAAACGTTTTTTTTCTTTGCGTGTATCAATAACATCCAGAAGTAATTCTGATGTTTGACAATTACGAACTCTGATCATTTCCAACTAATCTTTTCCCTGTTGTGTAGATAGGTGAAGAGGGGATGTGTCTCCTAACTGGTCCAAAGTGTTAAAGAAGTGTCAATCGGGCAAAACGGAAGTTGGAGAGGCGGGACTAATAAAAATAAATTGGAGAATTATCAAATCTGTCTACTGGTTCGAAAAGAAACGGATCCTGCTACACTGAAAGAAAAAGCTTCATTAAAATTTACGAATTCCTTCATCAATTTGATTAACCATTTCCTCAATTTCCAAACTACGACACATTTCATTGAATTGTTGAAGAACATTTCATCAATCTTTCATCCATATTTCATCAATAGTTTATGTTGATTCAACGACAATGTTACATCAAGTTAAAGTAAATTTTTCATCAATTTGACGCAAATTTGTCATCCGGTTGAAGTAAAGTTTTCACCATTTTGATGTAAATTGTTCATCAACTTGCAGTATATTTTTCCTCGATTAGATGTATGTCATCAATTTGATGTAAGTTTGCCTTCCATTTGATGTAAATTGGTCATAATTTTGATGTAAATGATTTGTTAATGTGTAGCCAAACTCTTTGGACTATTTTTCATTATCAAAAAATTCAAAAGAACAGGGTATAAGCCCACATTAAAAATGCGCATAGCGTGGATATTATTTTCTGCCCATTGCACTCTTATTTTATGTATTTATTTTCAATTTTGTACTAGATTTTCTCTTTGTTTTTTAATGCTATGCCCATATTTTGAATCGATCCCACTAATTATTTATAAAGTCCAATGATGAAGAATGATGTAAAATAGATCATCAATTCAATGAAGCTTTTTAGCAATTTGTTCAAACTTAATCTTACGATAACTTAGCGAGTTATTTAATAATTTTAGAAAATTTCTTAGTTTTTGATTAATGTATGAGAAATTCATACTACAAGCTTACAAGTCATGAACAGTTTTCTAATTGAAAATGGTTGGTTTTTGTTGGAAATAATAGCCCTAAAGAAAATTACAACTTTAAACATAACGAGGATCTAAGAAAACTAAATTTCAAACATATGGTAGGGCCAAACCAAAACAGACCGAGACAACTACAATTAGAATAGTTCGTTCTATAAATAGAAGTTTCAAAACTTCAGCATCAGTGCGTGTAAGTAGGAAAGCAATGTGTAAGTAGCGACAACCAATCACTCTGCACACAATCAATAAATGTCTTCAGTTAGTGACTTGTGTAAATACACACCGCAGTGGCTTAACGGGCTGGATGCTGCTGAAGATGATGCTTCACAAACATCGAAACGATCGTCCAGCGAATGTAAGTTCGAATCCCACCCGCGGCATTTACATTTTTCTCACTAACCGGAGAAAACACGATCTCTTACAGCCTTAAAGGAAATTACAACTTTAAACACAACGAGAATCTAAAACAACTAAATTTTTGAAACATATGGTAGGGCCAAACCAAAACAGACCGAGACAACTACAATTAGAATAGTTCGTTCTATAAATAGAACTTTCAAAACTTCAGTATCAGTGCGTGTAAGTAGGAAAGCAATGTGTAAGTAGCGACAACCAATCACTCTGCACACAATCAATAAATGTCTTCAGTTAGTGACTTGTGTAAATACACACCGCAGTGGCTTAACGGGCTGGATGCTGCTGAAGATGATGCTTCACAAACATCGAAACGATCGTCCAGCGAATGTGAGTTCGAATCCCACCCGCGGCATTTACATTTTTCTCACTAACCGGAGAAAACTGATCTCTTCTAAGACAACTAAATTTAATAGACAGTTCAGTTCAACACACACTCACTGGCATGACTAGTTTCGAACTCCGTAACTAGTTCATATCCAAATGCCTAACTACTGTGCCTGAATTGATACCATCGGTTGATCATCAGTCGTATATATACTAACTCAATTCTGCAATTCACATTTGCGAATTAGTATCGATCGAAGATCCCTAAGTATCAACATCACTGAAAGGCCTATAATTCCAACAACAAGAACAGACAGAATTTTTCCACCATGTTCTTCTTTTTCTCATGCGATCAATTTCTTTAGATTATTTCAAGACAAGTGTTGTACAAATAGTCACCAAATCGAACTTTCCGCTAGTCGCACACTGAACCAGTTTCAGACCAAAATGCAAATGAAGGGGCGGCGCGCAAAGACTGATACGAAAAATATAGCAAATGACTGAAACGTATAACGAGTAACGGACTAGAACTAGTGAACTGAAACTGAACAGATCTCTTAAGGTGTAGTTCATGTACTGCTTTAAGGACTACAACTATTGAACTGAAACCGAATAGGTCCTACGGCGTTAATTCACACCTCGGAAGACAACACCATAAAAAAACGTACAGGTTCCCCACATACATTAGTTCTAGAATTAGACCCGGTTCTTACTCCCCAAGGAACCAGTCACTTTCCCATAGGAGAAGTTCATGTTTGTCCTTATACTACGACACGACTTTAACACAGTGGCGCACCAATTGTGCTATAATAAGAATTTCAAATAACTCTTTTTAATAAATGTATATAATTTTTTTTATTGTATAGAAAATGCAATTTTAATTTATAAATATAACTACAAGTAATTGGTGTTGAATATGATAGACCGTAAATGACCTCCATGCTCATCCACGCATTTAAAATTTGCGATTCAGTCAAATTTCTTGATTTCGTTTTATACACCTCTTGCTTGACATGACCCCATAAAAAATCTGGTGCAGTCAGGTCAGTTGACATTGGGGGTCAGCTGAAATTGGAGTTTCTGGATATTAATTTGTTTGGAAATATTCTTTGGAGGTCCGCAATAACCGGTCTGGCTATGTGTGCCGTTGCTCCGTCTTGTTGGAAATAAATGCTGTTGAAACGGATACGTCTTCGGCGCAATTCCCGGTAAAAAACTCCTTCAACATCTTTGAATAACGTGATGGACATGATTAAGTCACTTGATTACATGTTGCATCGCTGTTTCTCTCCATAGGATAGGATGGCTAATTTTCACGTCACGTCTGTAAAAAGTGATAACTTTGCAATGAGGAATCAGAATATAATTAAGAAAAACTTAAGGGTTGAAACCCATCAACTTTGGTTGACACGAATGGCGTATCGATCTAGGTGCCCATATTGGTCATTATTTTCAGAATATATGTTTTGTCAATATACAATGATTTTTTGTAATGAATCAGGGCCAAATTTCTGGGCCAATTGACTTGATGAGCTCTGTTTAAAATTCTCTCATTTTCTCTCTTCTCTCAATTTCTCTCTTGATCTTCATAAAAATTTGTTTCGTTCCATTGACAACTCACTCGTTGCAGCAACGAAATTGTTTCGTCAACTATAAATCTTGGCAATCTAAATAAATAAATAATAATAATAAACTGTTTGAAAGTAAAATATAAAACAGACAGCCAGGCTGCCTTAAAATCCCTGGAAGCAATGTTTGCTACGTCCCTGACGGTGAAAGAATGTCACTCATCTCTTAGGGTGATGGCAAAGTATTTCGACTTCAGGCTCATCTGGGTACCGGGACACAGCGACATTCCAGACAATTGCCAGGCGGATACGTTAGCTAGATAGGGTACTATGGCACAGGTTCTTCCGGCAAAAGAAGGTGTTAGTATGCCAATCTCTACCTGCCGTTTGCAGATCAGACAGTGGGCCGATAATATGTACCTGCTGTTTGCAGATAAGACAGTAGGCCGATAATATGTTCAAGGACAAGTGGAGACTTACTTCAACTTGCAAACAAGCCACGGTCCTCTGGCCACAGGTGGACAGGAAGAGGACTAGGCAACTACTTAACTTGCCGAGAGGCAGGTTATCCACAATGATAGGAACACTTACGGGACATTGTCTTGTAGGAAAACACGCACTAAGATTGGGACGTAGAAACTCAACTCTCTGTAGATGCTGCATGGAAGACGACGAGATAACGACGAAACACCTTCTTTTGGACTGCCCTGCTTTGGTAGGACTGAGCAGTAGGATATTCGGAACACATCTAGTTAGCACCGTAGCCCTACAGGATATTCCCGTGGGTCTTATAGTCAAATTCATTGAAAGGGCAAATTGGCTAGACGACTAGTCAATAGTTGCTATAGAGGAAACTGCAACTATCACAATGGGCTTCTTTAGACTAAGTGTGCTAGACAGCGTGCTGTCTTGCAGCTTTTTAAACAAACAATCAAAGATATAAAACAAATAACATGTCTAATTTCATACACATACTTTTATTTTAATTTTTCACCGTTTTTCTCCAAAATTCAATTTAAATATAATTATTGCTGGTACAAAAAATGAATTGTTGCAGCAACGAAACAAGAAATAGTCAAAGAAATCATGCATTCGTCGCAGCATGAACCAGATTGTCGGATGTACGAAATATGTCATTACAAAACGGGTAAAAAATTAACGAATATCTTTCATCCATGCGACGAAGCGTTTTTCTTTCTGTGTATCCAGTATTTTCTTTCTTAAAAATATTTTTTAAATGCCTTTGGTGAAAATATGAATAAATCAGAATTTAATTTGGAGGGTCAAGTTTGTTTCTTTCTAATAAAATAAAAATGCTCCATTTTATTAAAAAAAATGTATAATTTTTGAGGTACATTATAACATTTATAACCAACGAAAGGAAATAGTGAAGACCTGTGGAGCAAAATATGGGATGCAAATATTTCGGGAATGGTATAGCATATAGAATAAAAACATGTGTATATCTACTTGAACGTGCCGAATTTCACCAGCGTATTCCTTGGGTCATTTCATGAAAATATGTGCACTACGACCATCCCCAAGTCAAATATAATAAAAGTGAAATCGCCGAGATATTGAGGTTTAAAATATTTGAAAAAAAGACATAAGAATGTGCAAATAACCTCAATTTGCTCAGCCAGATGGCAGATAACTTATGTTCTTTTTTTCTCTTAAAAGATAGCCTACCGCTTATCTTTCCAAAATGCCCTAAACGAAGCCCAGAGGTCTTAGCGTTTCAAAGTTCAGCCAATTCTTCAGCCAAAAATTTATACAAAATAAAATCTTAAACGTGTTAATTTATAAAAACATTTACAAGAGCATCAGCGCTATTGCCCAAATTTATCTAGCGCCCCTTATATTAATTGATTCTGTTTTCACGATAGGAGAGAAGTAAAATGGAAGAAGCTTTCTCTTTATTTTTGTTTTAAATTTTGCACATTGGTGTGATCTTTGAAAGTTTACCAAAACAGTTCAGGCTGGCCCGTTGAACACTAGATTGTGTCAGTTTGGCACAATGTGCTATTTTACCAATTGTAAATTTTTATTTTTTTTTGAGGGATTATCACGAAATATATGAATCTTAAAATGTAATGAATTTGGATAATTTTTGTTTCGATCTATTAAATTCCTTTCTCTGAGTCCGCGGATAAATCTTAAAGTGCACAATGATTTTGCAGAACCAAATATCTGCCTTATTTCTTAAGCTGGATATAGAGTAATGAGAAAGTCGGGCTATCTAAAACCGGGATGTCGGTTGTTTCAAAGACTTCATAAACTTTTTTTTGCAAATTGAATTTACATTTATTTAAAAAAAAGGCGCCGTTATTATTTCAAACCATACACATTCGTTAAATAAACCAATGCCGGAAGTAGTATCTACACAAAACGTGGATTCAACTATAGATTATTCTGTTTTTCGTTTTCTATTCGATCTTTTTTGTATAGTTAGGTCCTCGAGCCTAATTATTTGAAAATTAAGATCTAATTAAACTAAAGGGTTTTTCAACAGAGACGCTACAAAAGTAAATCGATAGGGACAGCAAACGACGCCATATTTTTTCCCGCTCTTTTGACATTTCTCTTCAGTAAGGTTTGCCATTTCATCATGGAAAGATAGCTATACGAGCCAACAACGAGTCGAAATTATTAAAATTTACTGCCGAAATTTGGAGTCAGTGGCCTCAACTTTAAGAGCGCTACGTCCAATTTATGGTCGTCATAATCGTCCAACCAGATCAACAATTGAGCGTCTAGTGGAAAAATTTGAATCCGCAGGCACAGTACAAGATGTTCCCGTGCCAGTGAGACAAAGAAGTGCCCGTAGTGTTAAGAATATTGCTGCCGCTGAGGCTTCAGTTCAAGAAAGCCCAAATGCGTCTCTCACACGTCGTTCTCGAGCGTTGGGTATCTCTGTGACGTCGTTGTGGCGAATTTTGCGAAAAGATCTTGGCCTACATCCATACAAGATCAAATTCACGCAAGAACTGAAGCCGCTTGACCACCATAAGCGTCGTATGTTCGTGAATTGGGCTGAGCAACAACTTGAAAATGATTCGGATTTTCATCGGAAAATCATCTTCAGCGATGAGGCTCATCTCTGGCTGAATGGCTTCGTCAATAAGCATAATATGCGTTATTGGTCAGACAGCAATCCACACGTAATCCATGAGTCATCATTGCATCCCGAAAAAATTACGGTTTGGTGCGATTTATGGGCCGGCGGTGTCATTGGGCCGTACTTCTTCCGTGATGATCAAGACCGGCACATTACTGTGAATGCGAATCGCTACCGTTCAATGATAACCGAATATTTTTGGTCCCAATTGGATAATATGAACTTGGAGGACATGTGGTTCCAATAGGACCGCGCCACAAGCCACACAGCGAATACCACAATCAATTTATTGGAAACCAAGTTTGGTGAACGTGTTATCTCACGAAATGGCCCAGTCGATTGGCCGCCTCGGTCGTGCGATTTGACGCCGTTAGATTATTTCCTGTGGGGCTACCGTCAAGTCTATGGTCTATGCCAACAAGCCAGCGACGATTGATGAACTTCGTACGAATATCGAACGTGAAATTGCAGCAGTATCGGCCGATTTATGCTTGAAAACCGTCGACAATTGGGTTCAGCGTCTGGACTTCTGCAAGCGTGCCCGTGGTGGCCATGCAACAGAAATCGAGTTCCATAGATAATGGCATCGAACGTACTTTCACAGGAATAAAGAACTTCATTGGTATCTAAACCCGGTTTTGTTTTATTTAAAAAAACTTTTGTAGTGCTCTTATTGAAAAACCCGTCATAAATAGTATGAGAAAAATTAAAACTATCAAAGAAATTCGAACATAATTGTTGTGTTCCAAAAACAGTCCTAATATATTACAGTATTATTACTCTTTTAATGAGTCCAATGTTTGGTCTAACCCCAGGGCCTCAAATACTATAAATTTGACTCTGCAAACATGTTTTCAGCATTCAGTAGTTCCGTTATTTGTGGGCATTCAAAACCGATTTGCTTGATTTACGGAACGACAGATTTTTGAATAAGGTGTTCAAATAAGCGCAAAATGTTACCTCGTTATGCTTTGATAAAGGTTTTACAGAGGCGGTGTACAATAGTACCGGTATAATGAATTTTGCTTGATGAAATGCATACATTTATGTTGATTTCGCCCAGTCTCACGTGTTCTCTTTTTGGCCATTGCATTGATTTCAAGTGGTATCCGCGAACACGACTGTCCCAGAGATATAAAGACATATTTTGTGTATCCACCTTGCATTCCACATAAAATGGCCACTACATCCAAATTGGACCAATTTTCCAGGCATGCTCGTCACATTTGATGTATTTCAACAATTTTAACATTGTTTCGTACTATTCCTCAGTATTGACAGAGTTTGTTTGCAAAAGTTCTACTTTCAAACCCGTTTTACTATTGTCAACAAAAACAAGGCATTATTTTGCGCTTTATATTTGTTGAAGCTCCTCGAACAAGTAGTGTATGTCCTTGATAATATTGGGTGTCCATGTTCATTGAAGTCTTGAACTGATATACCAAATTGTTGAATATATTTTTCTTCCACCAGACTGTTCAATTTACGTTGATTTTCTTAACAACATACATATTTACCACAATCAACAGAACTTGTCTGGGATATTTGTGTAATCAAAAGTTTCGGTCGTTTACCCATTATATCAAATATTGATCTTATAAAACTGAATAATTCTTAAAAATATTCAACATATCTGTTCAATGTGCTTTCGAGTAATCTGATATTTGTAGACAAGAATCATTTATACTTCTAGGCTAAACTGTAATGAATTTAGGTATAAAACCCACTTACCTCATTGGACGCCCACAATATTGCTAGTACCTGTGGGTAGCACTGGCACAGCTAGTTAAAGTTAATAACCTTGCGCACATGAATGGAAACGCAGATACAAATATAGAAAACCACAAAGCTACTTTAGTGACAAATGATTTACTTGTTTCTGATCCCAAGTAATGAATGTACACATTTGGGGTAAAAAAATCAAAAACCTGTTCGTCCTGTCATAAACGGATCGCGATCAATTATATTTGAACTGATTCTTAAAGTAATAATTTACATCATAGTATTTTTAAATACGAGAACATTAATCGAAGAACATTAATTAGAATAAAACAAATCAACCCCCAATAAACTAGAAAACAAGTACAAGTGACACAAACTGAATTTCTGGTTTCTATAAAGTGTTCCCCTTGCAAAATTTGTAATTTGAACCCCCGTAATATCGAAGCAGATGGTCAATTAGATATTAATGAGGTAGGATATTATTAGTTAAAGGTTGGAAATTTACGAAATGGGTCGCTTAACGCTTCAAGAAAATTGAGAAATAGTAAAAGCTTATTTTCAAATTTCTAAATCTTCAACTCAATCTAAAGGAATCTACGACTCAAAATTTATAGATGTAGGGAGCCATCAACACCGTCTATGGATCAATTTGCGAAGCGAGTTCGTCAATCTGGTCCCTTACTACGCAAAAGAATTCGTGTACGTGCTCGTCCAGTGCGCTCAGTTAAAAATATTGCCGCTGTAGGTGAAAATGTGCTCGACCACTCATCAAGATCAATTCGCCACCATTCGCAGCAATTGAACATTTCTTGCGCTTCGTTGAGCAGAATTTTGCAGAATGTAGGCTTAAAAATCGAATTAGTTCAAGAACTGAAGCCTCGTCACCATCCGATGTGTATTTGCTTTGCTGAATGGGCCGAAGATCACTTTGGCTGAAGATGCGCACTTGTACCGCAAAATCATATATTCCGATGAAGCTAATTTTTACTTGGAGGGCAACGTTAACAAATAAAATTGTCGCATTTGGGGCTCGGAAAATCTACACGTCATCGAGGACAAGCCGATGCATCCACAAGGAATGACTGTTTGGTGCGGTTTTTGGCAAGGCGGCATCATGGAACCATGTTTCTTCGAAAATGAGCAAGAAACCGCCGTTACTCTCAATGGCAGGCGTTACCGTGCCCCCGGGCACCACCGAAATTATATCTACCAGTGCACACTGGGACAGATTGAAAAAATGACCGGACAAAATTAATAACGTCGTTGTTTTTGGTTTTAGTCGTGTCAAACTCATTAGTCGGTAGGTTTTCGAGGGTGCTGAGCTCATTTCTGGCATTGCTTTTTCCATTGGTTGGAGGGGGCTGGAGTTATAGTGGGGAGGGGGGGGGGTATTAAATTTAAAAAAAAACCTTTCTAACTCGGAAACGCTGGGTCCAATCGGAAAAATATTAACTTTGTTACCTCTATAAGAGACTTTAACCAATGGATGTGTTTAGTACGACATCACTCATTTAAAAAAATCGCTAGCACATACATATGGAGTTATGTATAACTATTTCTTTTATTTCAGCGATTTACTTATTTTGTCGATTTTTAGAAGAAAAAAGTCCATACGAATTGGACCACTTTATGAAAAACCCATAGAAAGCCGAAGAAATTAGTTATATTTTGATTGAATACTCCGTTTGCGAAATATATACATAATGTGGGTTTAACGATTGTTTATTCGAAACAATTTAGTTTTAGCGTATTGTTTAAGAAAAAGCGATGCCGTAGTAAAGACATCCATTGTAAAAAAATTTATTATATTTGTGATTGGACGCACCGTTTCCGAGTTATATTCATTTTTTATTTTAGCGATTTTTTTATTTTGGCGATTTTTTTCAAAAAATTATTTCATGGGAATTGGAACACTTTGCGAGAAACTCGTAAAAATTTGTTATTTTTGCGATTGGACGCTCCGTCTTCGAGATATAGAAATTGTTTCTAATTTTTTCGTATTTTCGATCAAAAATTGGCACGAAATACGAACCCTGTTTATAAATAATAACAATTTTGTTTATATTTAAATATAAAATACGCAATTTGAATTAAAAAATATTTTTTTACTTTTTTTCTAAAAAATTCGTAATGGATTAAACTAATAACGCTAATAGCTCCCGGCAGCCACTCACCCATACAGCTTTTCACACGCACACAACACGAATAGCAACAAAAGCAGGGATGCCATCTTGGTGGTTTTCCCGCTACTTGTGGTGATTTTTGACACACAAACACAAACCACTGTTTTAGAATTGTAGCGATTTTTTTAAATCGCTACATTGGCGATTTGCGCCGTTTTAAGGTAGCGCCTGTAGCGATTTTTACGCAACATTGTTTATTGACATTACTTTTGAAGCAAACGAAAAAGAATAACGGAATTTTCTATGTAGGAGTTGATGTGTTTGCAAATTGACTTAAGCGCCTATTAGACGGTCATACCTGGTATGATAGAGCGGTATGCGATCATACCATCATACTCGTGTAATAGGCAAAAATACTTGTTTGTCAACAAGGTATGATGAATATCAAAATTTTTTCATATTTTGGAATACCATCATACCATCATACTCGTGTAATAGCTCTTGTGTCAATCACAATAAGAAATTTCATTTGTTGTTAAGCACTCAAAGTGGACAGATGGCGTGGCTAGATCGCGGGTTTTTACGTGAGTTTATTTCGCTTTATGAGCATTTCCCAGAATTGTGGAATGTCAAAAGCGAAATATACCACAATAAGCAAAAGAAACGAAAAGCATACGCCTTGTTGACTATAATGAAATTATCAAAAAATTGAAATCCAAGGAGATGACATTTTACTCCCATCCTGTTATAGACCAAAAGAAATTTAAACTCATTTTGTTCGGCCTTCCACAATTGGATACAAAAATCATTCTAGATGAGTTCAAAAATACGTTCAATATTGATCCGATAAGTATAAATGAGGTCAAAACAGCTAGGTCCAATCGGGATGATGCAATCTATGCAATTGAGTTTGACAGAACCCAAATCACCAAGAAGGAGATTACGAAAATTAGATACCTTTATGGAATTGTAGTTCATTGGCGCAACCCTTTACGTCGAGCTAGAGGCCCAACTCAATGCTCAAAGTGCACTATGTTCGGTTATGGAGCTTCCAACTGCTACCGTAAAAGTGTCTGCCTAGGATGTGGTGGTTCACACGATGCATCAATGTGCCAGTTAAGCAAAACTACAACTAAAACTCCGGTTATTTATAAATGCTACAATTGTACTAAGAAGAACATGAAAAGCGTCAATCACAGAGCTGATGATCCAAAATGTCCATCGCGGCGAGAATATTTAGAAATCCGTGAAAGGGTTACACGGAACAGCAAGCCAATTAAAGCTCGAAATATCAATAGGTCGTTTTCCTATTCAGAAGATGATTTTCCACTCATTGGTAATAATAGCGAGCCAATTGTCAATAACGCTTGGCCTAGTGTAAGCAAAAAAGAAACCGGTAAATTTCAACATAGAGTTAATTTTGAGAATAATCAATACAATGCTGACAATGACATCTCTAATGATCAAATCCTACAGATTTATTTCGACGCTATAGATGCTTTACAAAAATGTAAGAATAAATTTGATAAGATGAGAGTTTTAGGAATGATGCTCAAACATGTCTTATAAACATACAACGCTACGAAGAATTCATGTAATGCATTGGAATGCTCAAGGCATTACAAATCGTTCAACTATCGCCCAATTAAAACACTTTATACACGACAAAAAAATAGATGTTCTATTTATTAATGAGACATTTTTAAAACAACAACACAAATTTAAGCTGGCAAACTTCAAAATATATAGAAATGATAGAAATGACCACGGTGGAGGTGTGTTGATTGCGGTGAAAAGTTCCATTCCACACAAGGTTTTGTCGCCCATCTCAACTAAAAAGATTGAGAACATATCTGTAGAACTTGCCATAAATGGACGTCTTATTAGGTTTACCTCGGCATACAGTCCAAAGTATACAGGAGACTTTACTAATGATATTGGTAAACTAACAAGATCACCGCAAGAATTCTTTGTTTTTGGTGACTTTAATGCCCATCATACCAGCTGGAACTGTAATCGCAACAACTCTGCCGGCAATTGCTTGTTCAGCAGTCAGATGCATGGGAATTATTATATTCATGCCCCAAATGATTTCACGCGTTTTAGCCTAGGTTCTGCTCCAGTCCAGCCTTCAGTCATTGATCTTCTGCTAACGAACTCCAACCTTCTAATATCTCCAATCGTAACTCATCCAGGAATACTCCCCTCTGATCATGCACCCATCACATGTAAAATCTTTGGAACAGTCAATGAAAAACTCCACAAAGTAACTTTGTTCGGCTTGGCAAACTGGAGTTCAATACGAAGTTTTGTTGACGACAGACTATCAGACTTTGCATCTGGTATAATTACCGAAGCAAATATAGAAATTATTTTGGACAACATCGAAACAACACTTCGGCTGGCTGTTGGCAAAATACCTACACGTAACGTAAGAAGTTGGCACAGAAGACTTTCCAAACTGACTGTATATCTGATCGGCCAGAGAAAAAGATTTAATAGACAGCTACAGCGATGCTATTGTTCAACACGTCGATCTTTCTTAAATTCTATTATAAAACAAATTTCTCAGTTGATTGAAACTCATATCTTGACCGATGTAAACAAAAACTGGAACACGTTTCTTCGGACACTATCTGCTGGCAGAAAAAGTTTTTGGAGAGTGTCAAAATCGATAAGAGGCAAAAAGTCTTTTGTTGACAAATTAATAATCAACGGCATTGCTGTACACGACAACGAGAGTAAAGCGAATTATATTGCTGACATTTTTGAAAGAGCGCACCAGACAACTAACAGCATGAGAACATCAGCTGAGCGCAAAGTATGTGAACACGTGAAGTGGTTGGACTCTCAATCAGTGACAATCAATACTTCTAATGATCTGTCCTCTGTTGACGAAGTAAGGTATTATGTCAAATCGCTTTTAAACAACAAAGCCCCAGGAAAAGATGGCAGTAAGCCGTTAATATTCAAAAATATGAGCGATACATTTTTCAAACTGATAACAAAAATTTTTAACTGGTGCTTAACAAATGGTTATTTCCCAATGAAATTTAAAAATGCTAAGGTAATACCTATTCTCAAACCAGGAAAAGATGAAAAATTACCGACTAGCTACAGACCGATAAGTATGCTGAATGTTATTGACAAAATATTTGAAAAGATCATCCTGGCAAGAGTGACAAAATTTGCAGAAGATAATGAAATTATACATAAACATCAATTTGGCTTCAGAAAAGGCTATTCTACGATCCACCAAATAAAAAGAATTGAGAAGATGGTGCAGACCAACAAGATAAATAGAAAAAGTACCGGCGTAATTCTACTTGATATAGAAAAGAGTTCGGAATTTTATTCAAACTCAACGAATTTAAATTCCCAATATATCTTCAAAAAATTTTAAAGAGCTTTTTAGTAAAAAGATGTTTTTCAGTGCATATACATAAATGACGGAATTTCAACTTTAAGGGAGATTTGTGCAGGTGTGCCACAGGGTTCTGTTTTGTCTCCGACACTGTACTCCATTTTCACATCTGACTTCAAGAATTTAAAGGAGCAATCAGTCGCCTTTTACGCTGACGATTCCGCAATAATAAGTAGTGGAAAAGTCTCGAATGCTATCGTTAAGAAAATGGGAAAAGCATTGGTTTCTGCGCAGAACTATTTCCGAAAATGGAAGATTAAAATCAACCACAGCAAAACTCAGTCAATTTTATTTGCTTTTAACAAATCTAAACGAATACCGACTAAAACACTTTGCATTGCTAACATAAACATACCCATTCAAGACTCCGTCAAGTATTTGGGTATAATATTTGATAAAAAACTCAATTTTAAAAAACATATTGATTATACTTGCGAAAAAGCAATCAAATGTGGAAGAGCGCTATATTCACTGTTGAATCGAAAATCTTCGCTAAATTTTCAAAATAAAATGCTCCTATATAATATGTGTATAAGGCCAATTATGTCATATGGATGCCAGATTTGGTTTACAAAGGGTGCTAAGACTAACCTGAAAAAATTACAAATAATTCAAAATAAAAATCTTAAAATAATTTTCAACTTACACCGGAGATATCCAACTAAGCGCATGCATATAATCAAATAATGGTTAATAATTTACTCCAGAAACTAACACTAAGCTTTGAAGATAATTGTAGATCTTCTAATTATGTTGAAATAAGAAATTTGTTTGATTAACTCTTAACTATCTTCAGAAATGAAGACTTTATAAAGAGCTTTTGTAAAATTTCTTAATATATTGTAAGGTTTTTTCTATCTTTTTGCCTTTAAACTGTATTAGATCTAAAAATGAAGCTACTTTGTATATCTTAGTTTTAATTTGTTGCAATACTACTATTTATGTAAAATCTCAAACTTTTGTAATAAAATATTTTTACCTGTGTGATGATAGTTAATAAATACAAAAAAAAAAAAAAACAACCTCACACTTCGGTGTTTCTTTCAAACTGATATATGTCAGCTTGGTATGATAGTGTAATAGCAAAACATATTTTTTTCATCATACCGTCGTATCACACCAGGTATGACCGTCTAATAGGCGCTTTACTCAATTTTGTGTGAGAGTGCAAATAGTCACAGGCGGTATAGACGCTCAAACGGTTGGACAAACATGGTGAGTGTATTAGTGAGAGTTATACGTCGGTGTGGTTTATATCACTTTTATTTCTCCAATATTTCGATCAACTTCATTCATCATTTTCAAGGATTTGAGATAACAATAGTACTTATGCCGTACCGACACGTGCTGTAAGACTTTGTCCACTGTCTTTTTATTTATGACCTCAAAGCCGAAAAATATTTAAACGAATAAAATTACAAAGGTCAACTATACATACAACCAAAATAAATTAATTTAAAATCTTGTTTTTTGTCCTAAAAAAAGTTATGAAATAAGAATTAAATTTCAATGCTTTTTAAAATATCGCCAAACAAGTCTTATTTATAAGAAAATTTATTGAAAAGAAACTTAAAATCAATTTTTATTTTAAATTTTTTTAATAAAAGTTGACAAATAATAATTGTTGTAAATTTTTATTATAAAAATTCATTTCATATTCACAATCATCTACAATTATTTTTCGCTTTGATTTGTTTTCTCATTACTCTTATTTGCGATCCCTAGTTTTAAGTCATTCCTAAATTGGTTATACTATATGCATGTAGTATGTTTATTTACGAAAAATTCCAAGTTTTTGTCGTTTATGTGAAGTATTTTTGTTTAAGTTTTAGTTTGTTTTATGTTTTAGCTAAAATTATTTATGTTTACAAAACATATGTTTCCAAATAAATAAATTGAATTTTAAAATACGTATGCATGTATGTATGTATGTGCCTTTTTTTAATTTTCTCATAATCTGTGTAGTTATTACTAATTTTTTTGTGGCCGTCGGTGGTGCAATGGTAGTGTGCGCGGCTCTTGTACATGAGATCCTGGGTTCGAACCCGGCTCTGACCACCTTCAAATTTTCTTTCGGCGGCGGTCACCTCGCATAGTGACGGCGACACTATCGAGTATCTAGCCATGAAAAAGCTTTTCAAATTACCGTTCGGAATCGGTGTAAAACTGTAGGTCCCAATCAGTGAGTGAAAACTGGAAAGCGCACAGCTCAGTTATTGTGAGAAGTTCTCCCCAGTCCCTTCATGGGATGTAATGGGAAACCATTTATTTTTTTTATTTAAATGGTTGTGTCAGCCATCACGTTTAAGTATTTAGTTGAGCATACCAATATTTTCTACTTTTTTCGTTCATCCAACTAATAGAATATTCACCACTACATGATAATTTGATTGCTAGAACTAAAACTTGATTGGTAGATCACATTTACTAAATAATTCAGTTCTGACAACCAAAACTGAATTGCAAATCAATTGATATGAACAATATTTGGTGATACTGAACACAATTATTGGTAATCACAACTAAAGAATGCGATAGTCCAAGGAACCGCCAAAGTTTAGTTGGCTGTAAATATTGTTGTGGCAAGACAACGAATCTCTTCTTGGTGTGTAGATAGGATACGACATTAGCAGATTTAAATATATCTCAAAAATGCTCAAATAAATAAATATATTAAAAATAAACCTGATATAATTGGATCTTAACTTTGTGGCAATAATAGGGATGAAAATGAAAATAATACCTTAAAAACTGCACTGAACAGAAAAGCTTCGTCACAGGATTGAAAACTGTTCGTCGCCTCAATAAATTTGTCATCGAAAGTAAGCTAACGTTCACTTGCATTACCGCTACGAAAATTTAGCTTTTTGCTTGCTGGCTGTTGTTGTTGCTGAATAAGTTTCATTACAGCAAAGAATTTGTTTCATTGCTGCTATGAATATTATTCATTGCCGCTGTAATTTTACTTCACTGCAGTAATGAATGTTTGGTAGCGTGCCTGCAATTATTTCTTAATTGATACTTAAATATTACATTGGTGGTAAATGGAATTAAATATTTTTAATAATAATTGTAATAATAATTATTTAATGATTTCCATTTCCATTGATTTTCCATTTGGACATTCAGTTGCATTTTTCGGTATTGATTTTCGCTATCGATGCGTTGCATTCTTTGCTCTTGCATTGCTCCTTTCATTCTGTTTTTTTGTCGAATCTCTTTATAACCTATTTCCAAATACAGAAACGACCATAGCACACAATTTATATTTCCAAATGGCCATGCTTTTTAAATTGCAAAAAGGTATTTTCGGAAGATCATTATTAAGCTAGTCATGCCAGTGAGTGTGTGTTGAACTGAATTGTCTATTATTTCCAACAAAAACTAACCATTTTTTTGTAGTATGAATTTCTAATACATTAACCAAAAAGTAACAAAAAATCGATCAATAAAATTCAAATTCAAGTAAATGTAACTGACACTAGCACGGTCTTCAAAAATGATATACCACGGAAAAATACAACTCTGTGATATAAATAAAAAAACTCACCTCAAAGCACTGCAACAATGCAAGAGTGCATGAGGAAAAGAATAACATGGTGGAAAAATTCTGTCTGTTCTTGTTGTTGGAATTATAGGCCTTTCAGTGATGTTGATACTTAGGTATCTTCGATCGATACTAATTCGCACATGTGAATTGCAGAATTGAGTTTGTTTATATACGATTGATGATCAACCGATGGTATCAATTCACGTACAGTAGTTAGGCATCTGATGATGAACTTGTTACGGAGTCCGAAACTAGTCATGCCAGTGAGTGTGTGTTGAACTGAATTGTATATTATTTCCATGAAAAACTAGCCATTTTTCAATTAGAAAAATGTTCATGACTTGTAAGCTTGTAGTATGAATTTCTCATACATTAACCAAAAACTGACAAAAAATCGGTCAATAAAATTGAAATTCAAATAAAAGTAGAATATAAAAAAAGTTACAATGGTCTAAATTTCATGCACTTACGTTTATTTTGATGTTTCCCGCTTTTCTCCAAAACTAAAATTAATTAAATTCTTCCAGGAACGAAAAATTAGTTACTGCAGCAACGAAACGAGAAATTGTCAAATCAATCACGTATGAAATTGTTCGTTGCAGCAACAACCAAATTGTCGGATGTACGAAATGTACAGAAACGTAGAACCTAAACGAAAATTTGGAGTCAGAGTCGAAGAGGAGTGGTTGATTTTCTAAATGCTGAAGGCGGAGTCGGTGTCGTCCAATTTCCGTCAGAGTTATTAGTGCTAATTTAAACTACTTTATGAACTATAACATATGCACTACTAGGAAATGGGCAGTTACTTAAAATAAGTGGCCGTCGGTGGTGCAATGGTGTGTGCGGCTCTTGTACATGAGCACGCAGCTTCGATCCCTGCTCGGTCCACCTTACATTTCGACGGCGGTCACCTCGCTTAGTGACGACGACACTATCAAGTATTTAGTCATAAAAAAGCTTATAAACAATACCGTTCGGATCCGGTGCAAAACTGTTGGTCTCAATCAATGAGTATATAAGTAAAACTAAAAAACGCACAGCTCACTGGCTCTGAGAAGCTCT
This sequence comes from Phaonia tiefii, assembly GCA_963931995.1. NCBI lineage: Eukaryota > Metazoa > Arthropoda > Insecta > Diptera > Muscidae > Phaonia > Phaonia tiefii. The sequence goes on along the minus strand of OZ008370.1, from coordinate 36,599,088 downwards.
CCACAATCCTTTCATTAGATGTAATGTGAAACCATTGTTTTACCATAGTTACTTATCCCAAATTGAGGCCATATTGGTCTTGATCGTATATCCCTATCTCAAAGGCATCCAATCGAAATATAAAAGTAAAAACAAAATAAGTTTTGGATAAAGTTTAGCCAAAATTATTATGCAGAGAAAAGCAACCGCTAACCTTCTAATACCAATAATAAATAAATAATAAATATAGTTCCTGCCAATAACAGAGGAATGTATTGAGTATCGGCATAGAATTAATTGCATCCGTTATTAAGATATTAGGTGGCTGGCTGCCTCTACAATTCAAAATAGGCATTTGCAATGAGTTTTAGTATTTGTCTTTAAAGGGATTAATTTTATTTACACGCAAGCAAATAATACATGGCTATTAAACACATGTATAATAATTCTTCCACAATGATTTAAATTTTTGGCCGATTGACAAATAACTTATTGTGATTTTGAGTCTCTTATTTTTCTCTCTCGGAATCTTCTCAGAAATCATTGATTATTTTATGTGTTCATTAAGCTATAATGTTTTTCTTTTATGTGTTAATTTATTGCGTCTTTCTTTCCTGTTCCAAAAATACGCGAAACGTAGTAAATAATATACAGTGGAGAATGAAAGTATTGGGACGGGTTTCTCTTAATTTGTCCCCCCCCCCCCCCACGGTGCATTGTCGGCTTCTGATCCATAAGGACCGGGTGCAATATAAATTATAGCAGTGGATAAAATTCAAAACCCATATCAGCACTTTCGACAATGGCATGAGATTGATAGAAAATATGGCAGAAATTCAATCAAAAGCGTATTAAAATTTAGTTCATAAAATCTGGAAACATTATAGTATAGACGAAAGTATTTCAAGTTCGTGTTGGATTAAAAATTATTCCAAATATTAAAATTGGGTGCAGAGTTGTACTTAATTTAAATACCAACATGGGATGGTTTTAAATGCAGGTGTAATACTTTCAAGGTAGAGTATCCGGCGTATTAGGAATGTTGAGTTTTGAAAATGTTTTCTTAATTAAACAACCTTTTTACTTAACTGTAGTAAAAATCCATCGTCTATGGATATTCAGTGTTGAGGATGGCTTACTCAGATGGCCACAAAAATCTCGAAGTCGTCTATAAGTTGGCCACAAAAATCACGAAGTCGTCTATAAGTTGCGCGAATCGATAACTGATTTGCAAAGTAAATTTGGATTCATGATAATTTTCCAGCGTCTATACTGATCATAAATGTCAAAAAGTGAGCGCAGTATGACAGTGGGTTTGACAGCTAAAATGTTCGTAAGTTCTATCTAAGCAAGAAACACCCTTCGTTTTTATTTTAGAAATTTTCTTTTTCCTTATCAAAATCCCTTGGAAACTCGCAAAAATTGGTCAGTTCTTCGATTCGTCGCTCCAATTCCAAGATATATAAATTTTTGTAATTGTCATATCTTGGATTAGTTGTTTTTAATATCTTGTCATAATTGTTTTTTAATTTGTCGCTTTTGATTATACACTAAAGATAGTGTATTCTGGTTGTGTTCGCTTGAAAAGTACACAACTCTTAAAAGCGAGTGTATTTTGTCAAAAAAAAAACAGCAGACTATCGTAGTGGTTGTGTACGTCATTTCAAAATTGTAGTGTACTGTATTCGGTTTCTGTATACATACTGTAAATAGAGTGGCACGTATATTTGGAATGTGTTCCTTACACAACACTAACGTACCGTACATTAATGTATTTTTTCGAATCTTTGTTGTTAGTACTTCGAAATTTCAAGTTACCGACATCCACAATGCAACTTGCTTATCTGTTGATCAGAATACAAAAATAGTGTATCTGATGCAAGGCTCCTTTCCAGTAGGAGCGTACTTGTGATTTGAGGTGTTAATAATAATATGCTAATATCGGTTCTGATCATCACTTGTTTAAGGAGAGGTTCGCACAATTAACGGGTGAATTTTCCCCTTCACGCGTGATTCCTGACGTGTGTCAGAGCCAAAAATGTGCAGTATATCTTGCCATTTCATCATGAATAGACTTGCAAACGAAAAACGCTCGCCACTTATTGCGTTTTATTATCAAAATTCATTCATGGGACCGCACTTCTTCAAAGACGATGAAGGCAGCAACGGTACGGTCAATAGATCAACGTACTGTTAGATAATCACTAACCTTTCCCCCCCCCCCCCCCAAAGTTGAAGAATTGGACTTGGTTGGCATGTGGTTTCAAAAGGATAGTCCAACATGCAACACCATGAACCAATTGAAATGCGAGTTTGGCGAGCAATAAATTGGACTTTAAGAATGGATAACGTGCAGCGAAACCGTGGGCAACATTTTCATGAAATAATCTTTAAAATGTAAATTGCAGGCATTGGTGGTGTGGCCGACGGTGGTGCAAAGGCTAGTGTGCGCGGCTCTTGTACTTGAGAAGTGGGCTCGATCCCTGCTCAGACCACCTTACATTTCTTTTACGACGGCCACCTCGCTTAGTGACGGCGACACTATCGAGTACTTAGCCATTAAAATGCTTCTCAAAATACCGTTCGGAACCGGTGTAAAACTGTAGGTCCCCAATCAGTGAGTGTAAAACTAGAAAGCGCACAGCTCACTGATTGTGAGAAGCTTCATGGGATGTTAAGGGACATCATTTTGTTTTTTTTAGGCATTTACCCAAATAAATATTTCATTCACTTTTACAAATTTTCTGTGTTTTCTTTAATTTCCAACAACCAAATAGCAAAAAAAAAAAACGTCGGGTTCGATCCCGGCACCGACCACCTTAAATTTCTTTCGGCGGCGATCACCTCGCGTTTATTTAGGCATGAAAAAGCTTCTCAAATTACCGTTCGGAATCGGTGTAAAACTGTAGGTCCCAATCAGTGTGTATAAAACTAGGAAGCGCACATCTCACTGGGATCCCTTCATGGGATATACTGGCAAACCATTTTTTTCTACAAGCGCCCAAAGTATGCGTTTATGTCGATAATACTGGCTCGGCAATAATTTAAAATACCTGCGTTAAAAATAACGGACAAAACGATATTGAATTCGATATCGTTTCTTACATAGTTGTTCCCTGAACTTGGACATAACTGTCCCTGAACCGGAACACATCAAGGCAAATCATAGTAAGATAAAGAGAGTCACACCGCAACTGATGTAAAGAACGTATGGCATTGCTTCAGTCTGTCGCACCGCTAGCTGCCACTGAGCGGTTTAAGGAGAAAAGGAGGGCGGCAAACCGCCTATTTAAGAGGAAAGACGACAGTGGAAAATGCAACTCACAGGAATTAGAATGAAGTCGGAAAATTCTACTAAAGTTAAACTGGGACTGGTTTAGGGTTCTCTTCTGTATAAATGTGGAGTGAAAACGACTGAAGTTAAGGACCAGGTGCAGGCGAAAATTAAGCAAATATTAAAGAATGCGAGAAAATGGAAAACTAGCCCTCGCAAGAACCTGTGGCGCCCACAGGGTCCAAAAAACCGGCACACCCAGGGACATTTGGGTGTGGATTAGTGTGGGTACTTCAACGAAAGGTATTCGTGTCACGAATTCCGCGGTGTCATTATTTTTTTCGTGGGATGTCTGTAAGTTCATATAAGTCCACTTTTGTACGTGCAGTGACCATGAGATTGGTTATGGTAACCATCCAGAAAAATAATTTTTTTTTAAAAAAATCGTGCGATTTTTCTGATTTTGCTACACATCAACTTAAGGTACAGAGGGAATTTAACCCCCTTGCCAGAGCACGGCCGGGCGACTAGGTGAAATATAAATTTAACGATTTTCAAAAAGGTCTACCACACGGTACGAGCCACATAGGTCCCTGCGAGAGTTAGTTTTCCATTTTCTCACATTCTTTACTTTTCCTTTAATTTTGGTTTTTTTAAAAAAAATTTTTTTTGCCTGCCCCTGGTCCTGAGTTTTTGCCGTGAGATCTAGTCACGGATGTGCACAATATGTTGTAAGCCATCTCTCTGCATTATTATCCCAGGAGAATTCAATGCAGATAATGTTGTCTAGCAAACAGAAAACGATGGTGTGGATTGCCCCACCTAATCATCAGTATCTCGTTTTGAAAACAACAATACCGCAGAGCCTGACGGAAAACCGGCAGAGCTGTTCAGGGCTGGCAAAGTGCATGTAAATCTGGTAAAATTTGGTTAAACGATTGCATGACCGACAATTGTAGTGTCGACGTACTATGTCCTATTAATGCCAATTGTTGCCGAACTAATATGACCTTAAGTCCAGTGTGGCATTAGACGTATAAAGTTCACGACAGACCTGATATAGTCATTACTTCAAGCCCAGTAGAAACAGCGTGAAAAGAAAATCTACGACTGATATCTCTTTGTAGATTCTAAGGCTGTCTTCGATAGCACCAAACGGCGAAAACTTCAGGAAGCTGTGTCTGAGATTTGCGTCCCCTCTAAGCTGATATGCTTCTGCAGAATGACGCTGACGGACAAGAAATTTACAATGAAAATTGGTAAAGATATCATTTGAATGAGAAAATCTGCAGTAAACACGAATATATCCATCAGTAGCAAAAGTATATTATTGCGACAGCTTACTTCAGTATTTTGGAGAACAAGCAAACGTGGGTTTGGCAGCAAATTAGCACTAGACTAAGAAATGGTTTCAAAGAGATAGTCGACGGTGGTGGCCGTAAACGAAAACTATAATGTCAGTCTTCAGATCAAACGCAGAAATGTGATTTATAACACTGCTGTAGTTTTTGACATGAAATTTTTCCATCAACGTTCTAGTAAATTGTATCGGTTAGAGACAAGTCTACTGAGTTGATCGGTACCCATAAAATGTCTGTACCTAGTAAAATTTTTGAAAAAATTGATTTTTACCAATTCTCAGAAGTCCTGCACTTTTTTCGAAAGTTCACAATTTAGTGAAGGTATATCATTTTGTCAAGAATTGCGATTTTTTGTTTGTGTCGCATATGATGAGTAATACAATTCTTGACAAAATGAGACACATGTCTTCCCCTGACGTTATGTTGGAAAAAATAAAAAAAGGTTTTTTTTCGAAAAAAAAGTGCAGAAAATTCTGAGCATTGGTAAAAATCGATTTTTTCGTTTTTTTTTAGCTCGGACTTAGCTATATCTTCAACTATAACAGATTCCCAAACAACCTGTTTTGCTCTATGTCACAGAATATTGAGTCGTATCGCAAAAAAAAGGGGAACCTGAAAATAGAATAAAGGGTGGTCCAACCAAAACATAAAGGGTGGTCCAACCAAAGCGCACGATGTTAATTGTAAATAAAACAAAAAGTTTTCAGAGAATAATCTTAATAATTTTTACTATGATAGAAGGATCTATGAGAATTATGTGTGAAACAAAATATCGGTCAGATGCTCGACTTGGTTTCGGTGGCATACCTCTATCCGATGGTCCATATTTTCAATGACTCTCAGACATAATTGAGGTTCAATGTCGTTAATGTGCCAAATTATCTCATCCTTTAGCTCTTGAATTGTTTTTGGATTATTGACGTACACTTTTCCTTTTAAATACCCCAAAGAAAGAAGTCCAACGGTGTCAAATAACATGATCGTCGCGGCCAATTAACATCGCCATGATGTGAGATAACACTACCATTGAATTTCTCGCTCAAAAGAGGCATTATTTCGTTGGCTGCGTGACAAGTAGAATCATCCTGTTGGAGCCACATATCGTCCAAGTCTATGTCATAAATTTCTAGCCACAAGAAGCCAAAATAATGCATTTTGATTTGAACGCCCATTTTCGTAAAAGGATTCAACAGTCTTAACGCGTTGCTCAATTGTGTACCTCTCCATGGTTGAATTTGTCAAACAGTGAAACAAAGAACTTTCAAATTAAGTTGGGCAAAAGACTTGACTTTCAGATGTGATATGATTTAGTAAAGTTTTATTGATGCATGTTCTAATATTCATTCGGAACACTGTACAAGTATAATGTATGTACAGTGTTTCCAATCTGCTGTTGTTAATTTAACAAAAAGGAAATCGTTCATACTGATACATACCGGCATGTGTGTGACTTGTGTGAGTGGTGCTAAGTATAAGAGATATGAATTATGAGCCTCTTAATTCTCTGCAAATTGTTTGTCCCTGCGATGAAACCGTGGTTGTTGCTGCAATGAATTTGATTCATTATTCCAACGAATTTGTTTCGTAGCTGCAATGAATTTGTTTCATTGTTGCAATGAATAGGTATCGTTTTTGCTATGAATTTATTTCATTACTGTAATGAAGTTGCTTCAGATAAACCAAATATCAGTAGTTCAAATTTCATGCACTTACTTTTTGTTAATGTTTAACCCAGTTTTGTACAAAATTTAAATTAAATAATATTGTTGCAGGAACGAAAATTTTGTTGTTGCAGGCAGCAACGAAATGAAAAATTGTCAAAGAAATCATGTATGAAATTTTTCGTTGCAGCGACTACCAAATTATCCGATATACGAGACTTTTCATTGTAGCAACGTAAAAACATTAACGGAAATGTTTTATCCATGCGGCGAAGCGTTATTCTTCCAGTGCACAGGTATATTTTAGTAAAGTTTTTTTGATGCATGTGCTAATATTCATTTGGAACACTGTACAAGTATAATGTATGTACAGTATTCCCATTCCGCTGTTGTTAATTTAACAAAACAAAAAAAAAAACAAGGAAATCGTTCATATTACACATACAGGCATGTGTGTGACTTCTGTGAGTGGTGCTAAGTATAAGAGATATGAGTTATGAGCCTCTTAAGTATACAAAACGAAAACTTTTTGTAACAGTCTCGTATTTCATTCGATAAAGTTGTCGTTTTATGTTTCTTTTTCCACTTGTACTCCCTTTCAGGACATTTTGTAATTTACACCTCAAAAAGGAAACAAGAATGAATGTGTGAGATGAAAGCTTAAATTAAGTTTGCCATGGCTTTGTTTGGTTCTTGAGCATAGAGATGAGGAAGCAGCAGCAGCACACACAACAAACGCCATTTTTATTTCTCACACATGTACATCTAGCTAAATGTTGTATATGTGTGTGTGTTTGTATTGAAATTAATTCAAATCCTCACGCAAACAGAAACTCACACAAACAAAGGCACTGAAAATAATTTGTTTTCCATTATCTATTTGCACGAATCTATAACTAACGAACGCACACTCGATTCAATTAATTTGCACTTGCTGTGCTGTCTGTCTGTTCATCCATGTCTGTCTCTCTGGATCTCCTGATACAAATCGCAACACAAGACAATTTACCCACCTATAACCACCCACCCGTCTATCCTTCCATCCCCTGGCACTCTTTACAATCCAACACTCAATAAAGTTTACTCCTCTTGTGTTTCCTATGCTATGTATAAGTATACATATGTATATACTTCTCACACGGACTTATATTCATGGTTATACTGGCCACCAAAAGTATTCCCTGCCAACTTTTCGATCCCGGAATGATCTTGCGCGTTTCGCGTTGTTGACGTTTTTTGATTTTACATGTTCACCATTTTTGTTATTTATGACAAGAGCTACAACTTTCCCTCAGAGAGTAAATCAAAATTCCGTACGGGTTGCAAGATATGAGCCTGTTCATTGTGAATTGGCAAAAGGGTGGTTATGACGGCAATCTATATGAATATATATATTCGCCAGAGTGGACCGTTCCATGTAGGTCAAAGAAAAATAATCAAAGTATAATTTCGATATGATCGGCATTCCAAAGTTTTCTCAGATGTCCAGAAAAGCAAAAATTTTCGTTTGAAACCACGTGTTTATTTTATGGTTTTTACAATTAACCGTTAAACGTAAAAACAATTGTTTCTCTGTCTGTTGTGTCTCTAATTTACTGCTTATTTATGATTAAACAATTTTAAAGTATGCATTTATTTTTCAAAATAAGTTTCTATTATATATTATTTAAAATAAATAAATAAATGGTTTCCCATTACATCCCACGAAGGGACTGGGGAGAACTTCTCACAATCACTGAGCTGTGCGCTTTCCAGTTTTCACTCACTGATTGGGACCTACAGTTTTACACCGATTCCAAACGGTAATTTGAGAAGCTTTTTCATGGCTAGATACTCGATAGTGTCGCCGTCACTATGCGAGGTGACCGCCGCCGCAAGAAATTTTAAGGTGGTCAGAGCCGGGTTCGAACCCAGGATCTCATGTACAAGAGCCGCGCACACTAACCATTGCACCACCGACGGCCACTATATTAGTATTTATTAGTATTTTTGCATTTAAAAAGAATAAATTCTCTTGCTTGGTTTGGGAAATAGAACCTTTTGAATGCAATGGAACCTAGTTCATCTGAACAAAAATGTTGTCCACTTTTATATATAGGGTTTTTCAATAAGAGCACTACAAAAGTTTTTTTAAATAAAACAAAACCGGTTTGAGATACCAATGAAATTCTGTATTCCTGTGAAAGTACGTTCGATGCCATTATGTATGGAACTCGATTTCTTTTGCATGGCCACCACGGGCACGCTTGCAGAAGAAGTCCAGACGCTGAACCCAATTTTCGACGGTTTTCAAGCATAAATCGGCCGATACTGGTGCAATTTCACGTTCAATATACGTACGAAGTTCATCAATCGTCGCTGGCTTGTTGGCATAGACCATAGACTTGACGTAGCCCCACAGGAAATAATCTAACGGCGTCAAATCGCACGACCGAGGCGGCCAATCGACTGGGCCATTTCGTGAGATAACACGTTCACCAAACTTGGTTTCCAATAAATTGATTGTGGCATTCGCTGTGTGGCTTGTAGCGCGGTCCTATTGGAACCACATGTCCTCCAAGTCCATATTATCCAATTGGGACCAAAAATATTCGGTTATCATTGAACGGTAGCGATTCGTATTCACAGTAATGTGCCGGTCTTGATCATCACGGACGAAGTACGGCCCAATGAAGCCTCCGGCCCATAAACGGCACCAAATCGTAATTTTTTCGGGATGCAATGATGACTTATGGATTACGTGTGGATTGCTGTCTGACCAATAACGCATATTTTGCTTATTGACGAAGCCATTCAGCCAGAAATGAGCCTCATGGCTGAAGATGATTTTCCGATGAATTCCGCTCTTAAAATTTTAATAATTTCGACTCGTTGTTGACTCGTATATCTTTCCATCTTTCGTTCACCAAAGAATTATCGCGTAAGAAAGCCATTGTGTCTCTCGCGGTGTGCGCTGTGGCTCCATCCTGTTGGAACCATGCTTGCAGATGGTTTCCACAGTTAGCCTTCCAAAATGTTCCAACATTGTCCGTTATCGAACACCAGTGATGGAAACGGCGACACCGTATTAATTTTCAAAAAAAAAACATAGACCAATTATCCTTTCCGACGAAACACCACCAAACAGTACACTTAAGTGGGTGGAATTGTCGATGTTGAACTACTCTTAGATTTTCCATAGCCCATATCCTGCAGTTTTACCTATTACACAGTGCAACACGAAAAAAATAACCATATACGGACACCACTACGTGATAAAAGACTAAAAAAAAAGACCCGTGTCTCCCAATTTTTCCCAAAGTCATGCACTTTTTTTTTATGGGCCGCCAAAGGTTTGGGGCCTCGGTATCATTTTCGTAAAAATGTGATCATTTTCTCAGGCTCATATCTTGCAAACCGTTCAGAATTTCGATTTACTCTCTGAGGCAAAGTTGTAGCTCTTGTCATAAAGAACAAAAATTGCGAACATATAAAATCAAAAAACTTCACCTTCCAGATCAAAATCGCAAAAAACTTAAAAAATCTCAATAAACAAATTTCTAGAACATATAAACTTCCTGGGAATTATTCTTAACACCGTTTTTTAATTTCATTTGTTTTTTATTTACTTCAACATTGAGATACTATGCTATCTATTACAAAAATATTAAAAAAAAGTATTCGTATTATGTTTATAATGTTGATGGCCCTGGACTTGCAAATCGCGCTCTCTTAAGTTGTGGATCCAAATCGTGATTTTATATGTTCGCAATTTTTGTTCTTTATGACAAGAGCTACAACTTTGCCTCAGAGAGTAAATCGAAATTCTGAACGGTTTGCAAGATATGAGCCTGAGCAAATGATCACATTTTTACGAAAATGATACCGAGGCCCCAAATCTTTGGCGGCCCATAAAAAAAAAGTGCATGACTTTGGGAAAAATTGGGAAACACGGGTCTTTTTTTTTAGTCTTTTATCACGTAGTGGTGTCCGTATATGGTTATTTTGCCATGACTTAAAAAATTATACACAGTGTTAGCAAACCCATTTAATTGGAAATGGGCTTCGTCGCTCACTATTAAATTATGAATAAAATCAGGACTTTCTCTGCTTTTTGCCGGAAATAAATTGCATAATCAAGTCGTTGGTGGTACTCTGTCGGTTTCAATTCTTGGGCAGGCTGAATTTTGTATGGAAACATTTTTATTGTATGCAAAATTCTCCGCAGCGACCTTAGTGAGAGGCCAAGTGGTGTTTTTTTACGTCTCCTGGTTGATGTTTCTCCTTCTTCCCGAGTACTCTCTTGTACACGTTCAATATTGTACACGTTCAACTGCCCCTTGTTGTCGAACCCACTGCTCAAAAAATTGCAGTGTGAGCAGAGAGAGAGTGAGAAGACCAAAATGTGCAGGATGAACAACGAACCTCGAAAATTTTGGTGTATTGTGTACTGTTCCATTTTAAATTCCCAAGTCTTCTTTACAAAATACTGAAAAAAATTATAATAAAAATGTTATAAGGATTTCAAACCCGTTCATTAATTTTGCGCCACCCTGTATAAGTATTTGAGCTCGAAAACTATAGAGCAAAAATGGAAGTCAAGTAACTGGCTGCAGGAAAGAACGGTACAGTTTTGTATAATATTAAATAAATAAATAAATGGTTTCCCATTACATCCCATGAAGGGACCGGGGAGAACTTCTCACAATCACTGAGCTGTGCGCTTTCCAGTTTTCACTCACTGATTGGGACCTACAGTTTTACACCGATTCCGAACGGTATTTTGAGAAGCTTTTTCATGGCTATATACTCGATAGTGTCGCCGTCACTATGCGAGGTGACCGCCGCCGAAAGAAATTTTTTTTAAGGTTGTCAGAGCAGGGTTCGAACCCAGGATCTCATGTACAAGAGCCGCGCACACTAACCATTGCACCACCGGCGGCCACTACATATTATATAACAAAATATACTGTTTCAAAAATTTTAAAGTATAGTTTTCTATTTATGCTTGTCATCATGACAAGTCGTTTGAGCCCCATTTTGCCTACAAAAGCAAAACATATTTTTTTAAGCAAATTACTCTAGGAATCGAAAATTTAACGGCCGGTAGGGGACTATCAGTACCCTCGTATAATAAAAGATTGTCGTTCCCGTAATCAGATCTTCAATACGCATCTTTTGAGCATCCCCTAAACATTTTTTTTAGTACACCCTAATGTTTATTTCTTTAATAAAAAAAAATTAGCTTCATAGTATTTCAGTAATTTAAAACCTTGGAAAAAATGTTATGTATTTGTTGAAATTGGGTTCCACCCGTGAAGTGATTTATATGACATACGCATATGTTACCACTGAATTGCAAACAAATGATAGATACTAGGGCGGTTCCAAAACTAGCCGTCCTAACAAAGAAGACACACAAATGTTGGAAAAAATCTTCTTTATTGTTCAACATAATCTCCTTTTAGCTCGATACACTTTTACCAGCGATATTCAATAGCCTCGATACCCTGTTTATAGTAAGAATCAGCAACCGCAGACTCGACCTCTTCATTATTTTTTGGAAATTGAAAATATTCCGTGGGGCTAAACCTGGCCAATAAGGTGCGTGATGAAGCAATTCGAACTTTAATTCATTAATTTTGGCCATCGCAATAGTGGATGTGTGAACTGGAGCATTGTCTTGATGAAACAACACTTTCTTTTTCGCCAAATGCGCCTTTTTCCACAATTTAATCACTTAAACGCCCAATAAATTAGCAGAATATTCACCGTTGATAGTTTTTCCTTTCTGAAGATAATCAATAAAAAAGGACGCCATGGCCTTGGCATTGGTCTTGGCAGTTCGTACGGCAACGTTTAAGCTCTGCTTCCCAATATTTTACGGTCGCAGACTTCCCCAGATTAGAATCTAGCTCGGATTTAATGTTGGTTGGACTGAGACCTTTCAAATCGGAATATTGAGTTACATAACGGTGACCAATTTGTTTCATGTTGCAAATTCACTGAGAGCGTTTAATTTTGATGGCTCAAATACAAATACTAAACTACGTGGCGCCTTGAAACTTAAAACATATACTTTATACTGTTGCCACTTTTCACCAAAATATGTTTTTCAAACTACTGGCACTACGTCAGGTCGGCTAGTTTTGGGACCGCCCTCGTCCACTAAAGGGGCTTTGAGGCAGTTTCCCAGAACGAAATTGATTAAGTGGGACTAAAGCAACAATTTAAGCTAAAAAACTAATTTGTTTCGTCTAGGTTATATGAAACGATCCACTGTGCGTCGTTGGAAGACAGTTACAGAGTATCAAAATAGCATTGATGTGTCGACAAAATTGAAACGACGTGATGTTGACATAAAGACGACAACGACGTCGACATCGATCATAAAAATACAGCACGCATTGTTGTAACCGAACTAGCAGCGTTGAAAAACACGTTTATTTATTTTGGCATCAATGGTGTGGTGTCCTGACTTTTGTGGCTCAGTGTTCATGCATGTAGACGTAGAAGCTAACATTTACACATATATGTGCGTCAGCCTATAGACCTTCCTTGATATCCTAAAGGTTTGCGTATTTATTTTGTTGCTTTTGTTCTAAATTGCTTTTCTTTACGTTTTATTCGTTTGTTATTTCATTTAATTTCGCCTCCATCGTCGTTAATATGTTTTTATTTGCAACATTTTTTTCTATTTATCGAATAGATAAAACTTGATAAAAATCTATATATGGATGTTTATGATGTTCCTTGTATTTGTGGTTGTATTCTTTGACTTAACAGAATTTTCCTCCTCGTTCCCTCATAATTTGATGGCAATTATTTTGGAGTTTGTGCTGGTTGGTAGAGAGGAGCATATCCTCTAACATTTATTTTCATGGAATTGATATTTTACATAATAGAGTTTTTAGCTGTAAATCTCTTCAATTACTTTCAATTTGATAATTTAATATAAACGGATGTTAGGCTTCACTGGGCAATTAAAAAACAAGACGATGACCAGATCAAAATGAAGGTTCTGAAGTCCTCATTTGTGAAAGTTATAGTCATTTAAATTAAGACTCTCTACATTCTCGAAACATTCTTGACACGTTGAATTACTACACCTGATCAAATCTATTCCCATAAAAACGGACTACTGTAACCCCTACCTTCTACCATTCCGAACAGGAATACCTGGGAAAAGTCACTGGAAGGGGATGCCAGTAGTATCAGATTTTTCACGGCTAGATCAAAGTTGGATGAGCAAGTAGGCTATGGGGTCCATTCACCGGACCTAAATACAAATATCTCCTTCAAGCTGCCTGATCACTGTAGTGTATTTCAGGCGGAAATTATCGCCATACTGGAGGTTGCTGAACTACTGAAAAGTAGTGTCACAACCCTCTGCAGAATTCGTATCTACACAGACTGCCAGGCTGCCATAAAATCCCTGGAAGTCGTGTTTGCTACGTCCCTGACGGTGAAAGAATGATACTCATCACTTAGGGTGATGGCAGAGTATTTTGACATCAGGCTCATCGGGGTGCCGGGACACAGCGACATTCCAGGCAATTGCGTAGCGGATGCGTTAGCTAGACAGGGCACTACGGCACAGGTTCTTCCGGCAAAAGAAGGTGTTAGTATGTCAATCTCTACCTGCCGTTTGCAGATCAGGCAGTGGGCCGATAATTTGTTCAAGGACAAGTGGAGACTTACTTCAACTTGCAGACAAGCCAGGGTCCTCTGGCCACAGGTGGACAGGAAGAGGACTAGGCAACTACTTAACTTGCCGAGAGGCAGGTTATCCACAATGATAGGAACACTTACGGGACATTGTCTTGTAGGAAAACACGCCCTAAGATTTCGACATAGAAACTCCACTCTCTGTAGATGCTGCATGGAAGAGGACGAGGAAACGACGAAATACCTTCTCCTGGATTGCCCTGCTCTGGCAGGACTGAGAAGTAGGATATTCCGAACACATTTCGTTAGCACCGTAGCCCTACAGAATATTCCTGTAGGTCTTCAGGACAAATGTATTGAAAGAGCAAATTGGCTGGACGACTAGTCGATAGTTGCTATGGAGGAAACTGCAGGTTACACAATGGTCTTCTTCAGCCTAAGTGTGCTAGACAGCGTGCTGTCTTGCAGCCTTTTCAACCAACCAACATTCTCGAAATAAATTCGCGGTGAAATTTCTGTAGCATTAATCAATAGAAACGGTGTAGGCGGTACAAAATTTAAACCTAATTTTCTTCGTTTTTATGACATTCGTGATCTTTCTGCTTTGTCGAGTTGCTGGAGGCCTAAGAAAGAAAGTAAGAAAGTTTTCGGCTTCTTTTTTGTGTGACCCCATGTAAAATGTTGAATTTTAACACCCCGTTATTTCGACATTTTATAATTTAACATTTTTGAAGTGACAGATTACTAGTTAAAGGTTAGAAATTTATGAAATGGGTCGCATTAAGCTTGAAGGAAATTGGGAAATATTAAAGTCTTTCTTCCAAATTTCTGACTTTCAAAGATCAGCATTTTTATCGAAAAATCATCTTTTGCCATGAAGCTCATTTTTAGTTCGCGGGCTACGTTAACAGGAAAAGCTGTCTCATTTGGGGCTCGGAAAATCCACACGTCGTCCATTGAAGCCTTAAAACTCGAAATCGACGCTGTCGTTCACGAGATAGAGACCTTCAATAAAATAAATAAATGGTTTCCCGTTACATCCCATGTAGAGATAGGGAGAGCTTCTCACAAACACCTTCAATACTTTTGGTTAAAGTAAAAAAAATTATTTGTATTTTCGAATTTAGTTGTTTTTATATCCTCGTTATGTTTAAAGTTGTAATTTCCTTTAAGGCTGTAAGAGATCATGTTTTCTCCGGTTAGTGAAAAAAATGTAAATGCCGCGAGTGGGATTCGAACTCACATTCGCTGGACGATCGTTTCGATGTTTGTGAAGCATCATCTTCAGCAGCGTCTAGCCCGTTAAGCCACTGCGGTGTGTATTTACACAAGTCACTAACCGAAGACATTTATTGATTGTGTGCAGAGCGATTGTTGTCGCTACTTACACATTGCTTTCCTACTTACACGCACTGATGCAGAAGTTTTGAAAGTTCTATTTATAGAACGAACTATTCTAATTGTAGTTGTCTCGTTCTGTTTTGGTTTGGCCCTACCATATGTTTCAAATTTAGTTGTTTCTAGATCCTCGTTATGTTTAAAGTTGTAATTTCCTTTAAGGCTGTAAGAGATCATGTTTTCTCATGATCATTTGATAATGCGAGAAACCACTTACCGACAAGTTTGGACTGGCAGGCGGTGGCGTAACGGGCTAGACGCTGCTGAAGATAATGCTTCACAAACATTGAAAAGATCTTCCAGCGAATGTGAGTTCGAATCCTACCGCGCCTGTTTAGTTTTTTTTTGTAAATAAACAATATTTCTAAAAATATTTCCGATCGAAGACAAAACGAAAACTGAGATACAATTTAGTTTGTTAATATGTGAAATTCTTCATCGACTAAACACGAAAATATTTTTGATAGATAACGTACAAATATTTTCGTAGATGAATGCAATTTTGCATCGATTGAAAAATAATATTTTTCCATTAAACACCCTGTGATTTTGTTTATCACAGCATTTTCAATTAATATTTTGTTTGAATTTTCGAATTTTTTAATTGAATTGAAAAATTGTTTTTTTTCCTGTGTAAGAATAACTTGGAATGATGAGAAAACGTTTCTTAATATGAGAATTTATTCATGGACGGAAACCAAAACTATTTTGGATAAATAACGTACAAATATTTTCGTGGATGTGTGAAAATTTACACTGATTTAAAAATAATATTATTCTTATGAATAACCTACAAGTATTGTTGCGGATATGTGCATTTATTTCTCACAGCAATTTCAATTAATATTTTGTTTGAATTTTGGAATTTTTTAATTGAATCGGAAAATTATTTTTTTCTGTTTACAGATTGTCATGTAAACAGGGACGTAGTACGAATTAGTATGGATTGTAAAAGAATCAGTTTTTCGCAAGGAACATTTGCAACCCTATTGCCAGAGAGCCAGAGACACAGGACTTCTACTAGGAAACAAAGGCCTATATTGCTGTTATGACCCCAGGATGTACAGTTGCGATGTACATATAAGATCCCGTGAAAACCTTGTATCATAAGTATCCATCTATTGAAGGGATTGCCCCGCGTTTTGCGGATTTTTTCCCGAATTTTGATGTCTCATGGCGACGTGAATATAAAATAATAAAATGATTCTATAAAAAAAAACGTTTTTTTTAACACATTTTGTTAACACATTAACTTGAGTTTTTTTTTTAAAGGAGTTTTGCAAATTTATTTCAATGATTCCTGGCAAACTGTTCAGCTATTTCAGATCCAGCCACAGATCTTCATCAGCAGTTGTTTGGAATGATGCTTAAAACCAAAAATACCACACTTATTACCAATTGTGTCCTACTTTTTGGTAACAACCAGTTGGTCAGGTTAATCATACGTCATTGTAAGCGGAGAACGAGACACGTTCATGTCCACACACCTGTAAGGTGTCTTGAGCAGGGATCGAACCTAAATTTTCATGAACAAGAGGTACAAAAATCGCACAGCGGATGCCAACTTTTTCGTTGTCCTATTTAAAATTAAAATGGGGGATAAAATCTGTTGAAGATTGACTGAATTGTAGATTTTTCAAACTCAGAAAGTATCGGCTAAAATATATACTAATTGAAAGCCTTTCATTCATTTGTCCCAAATTCAGAGGTAGTGTAGAAACGAAAAATGTTTGCGACTATCTGAGTTTTTGTTTAAAACAACGGAGTTATGTTTCATTGAATACCATTTATTTCAGATGGGACTCTACCCTCATTAATAAATTTATTTATTAAATGGTAACAAAAAATTTATTTCACAACTTGTGCTTTCACTGAAATGGAGTTGAATCGAGGCATCATCAGAGCAATTCCACACATCAATCCACTGAGCCACCGCATAATGGTGGTTTTGCCGAAGGCTCAGGTAAGCTCAGTCATGCCCAGGATATTTCGTTTCATTCATTCAACGTTTCGAAACAAGAACCGATTGGTTTACCATTTACTGGAGGTTGAATTCAGATTTTGTATAGGTTTTCTTAAGATAGTCGTACAAAATGAGTACACTCGTCTGGGCATAACAAGACTCTCCCAGGAACACTTGTCTTGTCTTGAGAACACTCTTATTGGCAAACTTTTCTTCGGCAGAGAATACTTGTCTTGAGTTGAATCCTCTCTTAATGCTTCGCAAACTGTTCAATATAAAAGAGTCGGAAAGGATCAGGATCGGTAAGAAAATCTAAGATCGGTTGTGGAAGAATAGGTAAATAAAAGAGAATAAAAATAGTAAATAAGGTAAAAGGTTTCCCATGAACTCCCATGAAGGGATTGGGGAGAGCTTCTCACAACCAGTGAGATGTGCGCTTTCTAATTTTTCTCTCACTGATTGGGGCCTACAGTTTTACACCGGTTCCGAACGGTATTTAGAGAAGCTCTTTCATGGCTAAGTACTCGATAGTTTCGCCAACACTAAGCAAGGTGGCCGTCGTCGCAGGGAATTTAAGGTGGTCAGAGCAGGTATCGAACCTACCTTCCTCATGCACAAGAGTTTCACAAAATACAATAAAAGAGAATAGTCACCTAAAGTCACTTCGTCGGAATAGTCAGCCGGAGCCGCTATTATGGCGTTCTCATCCTAAGCAGCTATGGTGGAATAGTCATCCGAAGTCACTGTGGTGGAATAGTCACCTATACTGCTGTAAGGAATAGTCAGAATAGTCGTATTAGAGGATATTCTTAACGCGATATTGCGGCAATTACCTCTTCTCTGTTACTCATTTATGCTAAATTCTCAAACTTGTGTTTATATTACCCAACGTTCTTCGATTTAAATCCGATCAGGGGGTTTCTATGACACAGCTGATCGAAACGGTACTAGGGAAATGATGTAGAATGAGAGACCAACAAAGACATACAGGTTATGGACCAAGCAGCAAACTAAGATTAAATAGTGTTTGATTGATAGTAATGACAGCTAAATTATGTTTATCTTGTTTGCATCGAACGGAAATACGCATTCCCTTTTATTTCTTTCCGTATTTATATCCAACCAAAGAGTAAATTACAATAGCAACTCGAACCCGATGAAATGGCCTACTACTTCGTCGTCATCCAAAGAACGTGAAAAGACGGATAGCGGCTCTTGTCTATTTCTCTATGATCTAACAAATATTTTCCCAGCTATTAACAATTCAAAAAGTAAAATATTCAGGACTGCTTGTTTACTTACTTACTTACACATCCGGCCTCAAACAACCCTTACAAACCGAAGATAACATATTTCGCCAATCAGTTCGATCTATTGCCTTATTTCTCCAGTTGGTAATACCAAGTGTACCCAGGGATTCGTCAACCTGATCCCTCCAGCGGAGTCTTGGTCTTCCTATTTTTAATCTTCCTACGAGTTCGGTTTCGAAAACTCTTCGTGCTGGTTCGTTTTCATCCATTCTACTGACATGGTCCAGCCAGCGCAATCGCTTTTTATCCGCTTAACTATGTCAATGTCAGGGTTTGGATTATACAGCTCATGGTTCATGCGCCGCCGTTACTCGCCGTTGTGCACTATAGGGCCATACATTTTTCAGAGTATTTTTCTCTCGAAGACTCCTACAGATGTTTCGTCTGCTTGCGATAGGACCCAGGATTCTGCGCTATAAAGCAAGACAGGTTGAATGAGAGTCTGGTACAGCTGGACTTTTGTTACTCGAGAGAGGGCTTTATCTCTAAAGTTCTTGCTTAGCCCAAAATAACATCTATTCGCAAGCACAATTCTCCGCTTGATTTAAAGGCTGACGTTGTTGTTTTTGTTCACGGCAGATCCGAGGTATATAAATTCATCCACTACCTCGAAGTTATAACGGTTATCAAAGTTCACGCTTTTGTCTAATCGCGTGGAGGACCTATTCCTTGAAACCATCAATTTTGTCTTGTCCTCATTTACCGTCAGACCCACTTTTGCTGACTCCTTCTCAATTCTCGAAAAAACCGCAGTAACTTCTCTAATTGTGCGCCCAATGATATCTATATCATCAGCACACGCGAGCAGCATGTGACTTTTGCTGCTGATGGTTTTATTCATGTTGACTGCAGCTTTTCTTATAATGATCTCCATTAAGATGTTCAAGATATCGCTCGATAGGGTGTCGTCTTGTTTGAGGCCTCGCTTAATTTCGAAAGGTTCGGTAAGATCCTTACCAAATCTCACTGCGGATTTCGTGTTGATCAAGGTCAGCCAGCAAAGGCGTAGGGGTTTTGCAGGAATTCCAACCTCAGACATTGCTTCGAAGGGTTTCTACCTTATCGGTCTATCGATGGCCGCTATATAATCGACATATAGATGATAGGTATCGATTTGTTTTTCGTGGGTCTTCTCCAGGATTTGGAGTAATGTGAAAATCTGGTCAGTCGTCGATTTTCCAGGCCTAAAGCCACACTGGCATGGTCCCGTAAGGTCAGCGATAGTTGGTTTTACTCTTTCGCACATTATACTTGATAGAACTTTGTATGCTATGGATAAAAGGCTTATTCCACGGTAGTTGGCACAAATACTCGGGTCACCTTTTTTAAATATGGGACATAGTACACTGAGACTCCAATTGCCGGGCATGCATTCATCTAACCAAATTTTGCTAATGTGCTGATGCATGCACCTTATCAGCTCATCGCTGCCAGCCTTAAACAGCTCCCCCGGTAATCCATCGGCTCATGTGGCTTTGTTGGTCTTAAGCCGGGCCATAGCTGTTCTGACCTCGTTGTTAGCTCCTCTGATCACTCGTACGTACATTACACTAGATGAGTGGCTTCCATCAATTACCGCGTGATCAATTTGGTTCTTCATTCTTTGATCTGGGGATATGCAAGTAGCCTTGTGGAAGTCTTTATGCTAGAAAATTTTACAGCTAATAACCATTTTTTTGCCACGGCAAAGTGAATCAGTCTCATTCCGTTGTCGGAACTGGCAGAATGTAGACTGAAATTGTCAATAGTTGGTTGAAACACATTTTCCCTGCCTACTTTGGCATAAAAATCTCCTAGTACAATCTTAAGATCATGGACGGGGCAGCGGTCGTCAACAAATAGGGGTTGTTTTAGTTAATGTATACGAAATTCATACTACAATCTTACAAAGTCAGGAAGATTTTTCTATTTGAAAAATGTTTGGTTTTTGTTGAAAATAATAGACAATTCAGTTAAGCACACTCTCGGGCATGACTGGTTTCGAACTCCGTGACAAGTTAATGATCAGATGCCTAACTACTGTGCCTGAATTGATACCATCGGTTGATCATCAATCGTATATATACAAACTCAATTTTGCAATTTACATATGCGAATAAGTATCGATCGAAGCTCCATAAGTATCAACACACATTGAAAGGTCTATATAATTCCAACATAAGAACAGACAGCTTTTTTCCGCCATGTTCTTCTTTCCTCATCCGTACTTGCATTGTTGCGTACTAGCATAGTTATGTGCAATCACGAGCTGGTATAACCAGAAACCACACTCTGGACTCTTGTAGACCATGTTAAAAAAATCAAGTCCTTTAACCTAACAACATAGCCGATGAAACGATTTTAAATTTTGTGCACAAGGGAGTGGTTCCACCCATTTTTTTGCATAAACTAAAATTTCGTATGTACCAATAACATATGCGCACCAGTTCCTCATACCTAAAATAGAGTGTGCGATATTATGGTTTAAATATTTTTAGGATGATGAGGACATTTCAGTACATCTTGCATCCGGATTTTCAGGACACATAATTACATCTGAGTGGGTTCACCCACTGAATGATCTCGCCGCATATGTTTTCCGAAACCGCTTTGTGTACTTTAACAAAAGTAGCAATCGGATTTATGGTCCAGTGTTTCTCCCTACACCAGGAGTTTTAAAAAAACCAAAAGATGCAGACTGCTGAATTGTATTAAACAAACGCTCCCTGCAAAAAATCATCGCTTAATTTAAAAATAATAAAAAATTAAGAAACTGCCTTTATTCAAGTGAACCAAACAAAAATAGCACATTTTTTGACTTTTTTTTATAAATTGTTCAAACAAGTTCTTTAGTTAAGAAACCACTATTGTCATGATTTTTTTATATCTCAAGATGTCTAGCTTCCATTTCCATTTTAAAATTCTGCAATCGGTTACAAATTGCAAAATATACAGGCTGCTGAATATGGAATTATGGTACACTGAAAAAAATGTGATATCACAACAGTTTTTAGTCGTTGGTTCAATGAATACACGCTGAAATATCTGTCTTTTTTTGTTGTTTGTAAGCAAATATAAAGTGTGTTTGGAGCTTGTCACAAATATAATATACTTTTGTCCAAACACATTATGTTTGCTATTCAATATTATATGTTTGAGACACAATGATTAATATGTTATAATAAATGTGTTTGCGACCCACATATATTTATGTTTGTGATACTAATAGAGCTGTGTTTGTTGCACTTTCTATCCTCTCGAGAGAGCAAGAGAATAAAAGAGGGACAACGAGAGAGTCTGTCTTGTAAGTGGATCTGTGTTTTTGCATTATTCTCTCAGTCTGTGAGTCATAAATATTCCTGAATGGGCGTGTAAATTACAGATGAAGTGTTTGTCGTCAATGGTTCATTGGACAGAGGATATCAACAGCGCTTTATAAACGAAGGATCGGACGGTTAAATGGTTTGTCATGTTACTTGTGTGTGCTACCAAAGTGAGAACCGATTTTGTGGAAAGAAACTGGAAAGGGCAGCCTTTACTGAGAAAATCAGAACGGCGTACCATTTGTAAAATAAGTGTTACAAAAAACAAACACAAGTACGAGTAATTAATCCACGCTTGGGTCTCTTGAATTAAAATTGTAGTTACGTGGTTTTGCATTTCTGCTAACGATATGTAGGTTTGGGGGAAACACGCGAATGCTTCCACGTAAGTATATGGACGTTTGGGATAACGAAGGCATATGTTTCCACGTAGAACCATACATGTTTGTCAGTAAACGTAATACTGTTTGCATGTCAATACAAGTTTTTGTCACATGAATGGTTCACGTATGTTCTAAGTTTGGAATGGTTCATGCCGAAAATGGTTGGGAAATATATTCGAGAAGCCGCTATTTTTCAGCGTGTACGAGTCACGTAGTTAAGTAATAGGTGACCGGTCGTAACGCCCAACGGTCATAAGGCCCAAAATATTTTTTGGGTCTTATGTCCGCCCTTAGGGTGGACATAACGCCTAATTTGGTTTTGGGCCATACGGCCATCTGAAATGCGGTCATAATGCCCCAAAAAAAATTTGGGCGTTATGACCGTTTGTACAAGGCCCATATAACAAGTGCTGTAGGAGAAGTCCAAGAACTTTGGGCTTTGTGTCTTTTCATCTGTTGGGCGTTATGACCACCCTCGGAGCGGTCATAAGGCCCAAAACCAATTTGGGTGTTATGCCCGCCCTCGGAACAGTCATAAGGCCCAAAAAAAAATTTGGGCCTTATGACCGTTGGGCGTTATGACCGGTCACCATAAATTTATAACCACAATGAAAATATGAAATATGAAAATACGTATGAAATATTTGATTTGGTGATGAAATTCCTGCGTAGGCTATATTTTTCGCTTTCTCCCTTACACAGAGATACCGTCTGCATAACCTGGCAAAATGACCAGGAAATATAAAAATATTCGAATATCGTCCGCGTTACTTACACTTAAATATATTTTGACTTTACTTACGAGTACTTAATTATCCGGTATCGAACAACCCACTGGGGTCAGGGACCTTACAAAACGAAGATAACGTATTTTGACAACCAGTTCGATCCTTTACTTTATTTCTGCAGTTGGTGTACGCAGGGATTTGTCAACCGGATCCCTCCAGCGGAGTCTTGGTCTTTCTTCGTGCCGGTTCGTCTTCATCTATTCTACTGACATTGCCTAGCCAGCGCAATCGCGTTATCTTGATCCGCTTAACTATGTCAATGTCAGGATAAAGCTCATACAGCTCATGATTCATGCGTCGCCGATACTCGCCGTTGTGCACTATAGGGCCATACATTTTTCGGAGTATTTTTCTCTCGAAGACTCCTACAGATGTTTCGTCTGCTTGCGATAGGACCCAGGATTCTGCGCTATAAAGCAAGATAGGTTGTATAAGAGTCTGGTATAGTTGAACTTTTGTTACTCGAGAGAGGGCTTTATCTCTGAAGTGCTTGCTTAGCCCTAAATAACATATATTCATAAGCACAATTCTCCGCTTGATCTCAAGGCTGGCGTTGTTGTTTTTGTTTACGGCAGATCCGAGGTATATAAATTCGTCCATCACCTCGAAATTATAACGGTTATCAATATTGACGCTTTGGTCTAATCCCGTGGAGGCCCTTTGCGTTGAATTCATTAATTTTGATTTTATAATATTTGGACTTTGCTGGCTTTTAAATGCATGATTTGCGCATAGGTAACACTTGTTTACAGAAATTTTGACCTACAGGTGCTACCACATTATATTAATGTATTTAGGCCTTCTTAACTCGAGAAAAATTTATAGAAAGAATCTTTAGGCATACATTTTTAAATTTTTCTTTCCGCCGTTTTATTATTTTGACTACATTTACATCCAGTCAACACTAGTATGGTTTCAATATCAAGATAAATGTTTGGGCTGCAAGTCATATGAACAAAGCTTTTAAAGTGCATTGGACAACAAGTTAGAAAAAATGTTTTTTTAACAAAGCAAATCATATCCGAACACGAAAACACTCCAAATAGTTACAACAAATAAATCAATAATTTTGTATATAGTCCGTAAAATAGTGCTTACATGAAGAATTGAAATTGATTTTATATAACCAGTAAAATATATTTTACAAGAAGAAATGAAATCGATTATTTCGATGCATGGTTGGGTATGTAATTATTCCGATGCCCACCGAGCTTTGTACAGTAGAACTCTTAAAAATTCGGTGGAGACAGCCGAATCAGCTGTAGCCAAATTTGGAGGTTCACACAGACCCACTAGATGTCATCACAACGGAATTAGAGGTGTTCTCGACCGAATAAAAAGTTGTCATAACCGAATTAGAGGTTGTCGCAACCAAATTATAGGTTGCCACAACGGATCACAACCGTATTAGATGTTGTTACAGTTGAATTAGAGGTTATCACAACCGAATTAGACGTTGTCTCAACCAAATTAGACGTACTCATCGCCGAATTAGAAGTTGTCACAACCGAATCTAAAGGGTGTCACAACTGAATTTTGACTTTTTTCCTATAAACATATTGTGAGAATTGTTAAATTTTCTATTCATGATTTGTTTTCGTGTATACAACGCACTTTAATTGGGGCAATCTGTAGGGAAAAAAATTAATTGTACATGCTATTTCCGACCATTTTTGAAGTTTCGGCTGTCATGGGCCACAGCACTAATTCTCACGATTTTCTAAATAAAAACGATGGAGAACAACTAACATCTGCTTGTCCTGCACGCTGATAACAGTGACAATTTTCTGCAACAAATGTCGTTTTAACGCAAAACCCGTAATTACAATAATAAAATACAGGGAGGAGCGCGGTAATTTGTTTATTTGGGAATGAAATAAAAAAATTATGAACCTTAGAAAAATTTATTTTATATTTCAATTATATTGAACAGTAAGGGAATTTTTAAATTACATGGTTTTAAATAGTGTAACTGGCAAATGTCGACCTTCGCTATCCACACAATGCTGCAAACGATTTCTGAAGATTTCGTGAACTCTAACAAGCATTTCGACTGGTATTCTGCCAATTTCAGCCTCAATATTGTTAATTAGGTCTTCCAAGATGTTGGGACGGTTGATATACACCTTCGACTTCAGGTAAACCCAAAGGGAAAAAATCGCATGGGGCTAAGCCTGGTGAGCGTGCCGGCCAGTTCACATCATCCCTCAAAGAGTTAAGACGTCCAGGAAACATTTGCCTCAAACAATTCATGGTAACCCTCGCTGTGTGTGCAGTGGCACCATCATGTTGGAACCATGTATCCTCTAATTGCATTACCTCCACAGCCGGCTGAAAAAATCCTGTATCATAGTGAAGTTCACAGTTACGGCAAGACGGTTATCCTGGAAAAAGTAAGGGCCAATGATCCCTACTCGTGATATGGCGCACCACACAGTGACGCGTTCCGAATGCAGAGGTCTCCGGTGAAGTTCTCTGGGGTTTGTTTCACTCCAGTATCGCATATTTTGTTTGTTTACACACCCGCTGTAACACACGCGCTGCACTGCAATGATCGAGTGCGCATTTGAAAAATACGCTTCAACACAGAATGACCTCTCCTCATGTGTCCAATGCATGATGGCAAGTGAAAGGCAGACGAATACAAATCTCCCGTCAGCCAATATAAGCCACGCACACTCTCCACTCTCTTCGACCAACAGTGCCGCCACAGCCTGCAGTGCGAAAAAGCAAATTACCGCGCTCCACCCAGTAAAAGTACAATGTAATCCAGTGGTGCCTGTGGAGTTCCAATTTACGATTTTCACCAGCACTACTCCTCAGCTATGTCCGGCTAGACACGGAACCATTATTTTCAATTGTTTTTTGTGAAAGCCCTCACTCTGCACTGTGCAAATCATGTAATTAATGCCATAGTCTCACACGTTGATTCCACCAAACCATAGCACTGGTTGATCTGGATCATGGTAGAATAGCATGGAAGAATAGTTCGTTAGAGCAGCTGATTTGAACTGTTTCCTTGCTTTGATGTTTCTCCTAAGTCGCTCTCATGTATTTTGTTGTTCTCCTTTTTTGTTGACTCTTACTGTAGGTACACACACACATGTAGAAAGTTTGATAGATAAGAAACACGAAACAAAAACCGGCATTTTGTTGCGTAAAATTAAAACAATTCCTACTGCGTTTACCTTACTAATTTCACCATGATCTGAATGTACTGGGAGTTCTTTAAGCTCTTCTGGTTGCTCTATTTATACAACCCAAATGCGCCAATTTTGCTTATTGACATAGACACTATGTCAGAAATGGGCCTCAACGCTGAACAACAACTATGATCAGTGGATCTGCTATAAGCTTTTCAAAAGACCAATCACTGCAAACGTGACTTAAATTCTAGCATAAGTTGAATTTTGTGTGCTGAATTAAGATCCTTACGATAGGCCAAGTTGTTGCAAACGATAATCTAGAATCGCGTGCACTTTCAACTACCGCCACTCTCTTTTTTTCACTACGTGCAGGAAGTGGTGCATATGGGCGAGCATTGTCCAAATATGAAAAGTGGGTTTGTGTGGGCGATAGTCCGACTATGTGGGCCATACGTTGCATTCCTCATAGAAAGTCCATTTCCTTAATAAAGCTGAATAATTTGTTGGAGCTGTGCCGGGTAATTCTACTTCATGACGAAATGTCAAACAATACGGAGCAAAAATACCACGACAGTTTGGTCCGTCATAAAAATTATCACTAAATGAATCACGCTATATAAACTATAATGTAGAATTAATGAGGTTATTTTTCCAACGTACCTCGTATCTGGTAACTCTTAAAAACATAATACCAAGTTAATTGTTTTGAATATTAATATGTGTACGCGTGAGTGCGTAAATATTTAATAAAAATAACTTAATTCAGCAACGAAATTAAAAACCAATTAAAATATCAGGCCATTGTGGCATTTCGAGAACAAAAACAAAATAATAGTAATTAATATACAATCGACCACATTCATGACAAAATGAAATGCTCAAACTCCAAGTTGAATCTAGATAGCGGATTTGTTTATATACACGAAAACCAATATCCATCACGTAGTAATGTATATAAGTACATATATACAAAAGTACTTATATATACATTTAAACTTGTGTATGTCCTTATG
The DNA here is from genome assembly GCA_963931995.1 of Phaonia tiefii. Lineage (NCBI taxonomy): Eukaryota > Metazoa > Arthropoda > Insecta > Diptera > Muscidae > Phaonia > Phaonia tiefii. The sequence continues at coordinate 36,571,863 of OZ008370.1, read as the reverse complement.
TCCTTAGCTTATACTAGACACGGTTTTGACTTGTGTTCTCTAATATAATAATAATGCGCTGTATTTTAGTTTGAATAATAGCCTTTGATTAACACCTGACACCAAAGATTATAAACGAATTTTCAGCTCAACATGAATAGAGCTTTTGTCCAGTTTCTGATTTATAATGTGGGCTTACTGATCAGGACCAACGGTTGAATACCGAATCCAAACCGTTGTATATTCAGAAGCTTTTCAGTGCTAATTCCATAATAATATCACCAATACTAAGCGGGGAGCCTGTTACCGAACGAAATGAATGATGGCCAAAGCGTGGATTGGATCCACGTTCTCATGTAAAAACATCCCATGAATGAACCAGTGAGCTGCGCGCTTTCTAGTTTTATACTTACTGATTGGGATCTACTGTTTGTACACCGATTCCCAACGGTATTTTTGGAAGCTTTTTCATGGCTAAATACTCGATAGTGTCGGCGAAAGAAATATAAGGTGGTCTGAGCAGGGATCGAACCCACGTTCTCCCACACAAAAGCCGCGCACACTAACCGCTGCACCACAGACGGCCAACATTTTAATTGTTGTTAATTTAGTGCCAAAAGCAGCAGATAAAAATATAGCACACGATGATCTCAATAAACTTTTTATATTAGGTCTGTCTGTTTACTGCAATATTGTACAATATTGTACAAAATGTTACAAAATGTTGTCTGTTTACTGCAAAACTTTTGCAACGAGAGAGCCAAAGAGAGAATTTTTTAATTGAGAAAAAAAAGAGAGTAAAATTTTTTTTACTCTCTGCAAAAAGTTACTGGATAAATCTTGCTGGAAAAGTAAACAGAGAAAGCTATTATTGGTTTTAAAAATGTCACTTTTATGTTATTTGACATTTTTAATAAAATTAAATATTTTTACTCAATTCACTTAACAATTTGGAAATTTTATTCGACTAACCGGTAAAGTAAAAATACCGAATAGTAACATGAGCGGGTAACCGGTCAAAATGAAATGTTGCATAATTGAATACCCTACACGCTGAAAAAACGGCCTCTGTAACATATTCTCTCAAACATATTCTGCAGGCGCCATGTACACTGAAAGAAAAGCACTTCATACCATCAATGAATAGGTTACATTAATGGGTTTACATTGATGCAATGAAAAGTTTCTTTGATGCTATGAAATGTTACATTACTTCAATGAGCTCCTTCATTGCTGCAGTTTTTGAATTTGTGGACCGTCATTAATGCTAAGAAACCTTTTACATTGATGGAATGAAATATGTTTTTCATGTAAATATGGGAAACTATAGAGAAAAATTGCAGACATTTTATCGACATTGTAAAGTAGAATCTATTAAATAGGCCATTCTTTACATTACACTCATTTTATTGAATTTTAAAATATTTTTTCTAAAAAAACAATAATGAAACATCTTTCTTTAACATAATGTACCATTTCATTAATTTTGAACGATTCATTAATTTGGATAAAGGATAATATGTATATATGTAGATACGATTTGTATAACTGTATGTATTTATGTATTATTTATGTATTTATGTACAGTAGCTGTGACACAATATATGAGTGCCAGTATGAGATAAGGAAGAAATAAGAAAAAAATAAAAGGCTGATATGCAGAATCCCGCGCCATTTAAAAAAAAAACGAAAATCGAGCAAAATGAGGGGATTTCAAAAACCCAAAATTTTTTTGTCGGCCGGACCTATTGGAACCCACAGGTCCAAAAAACTTCCAAAAATTAAAAAATTCAGAAATCCAAAATTTGAAAATCTCCCTGGCCCCGTCCCAGAAAACCTAATAATCATCGAAAAAAATGGTGCCACAAAAAGCCCGAACTTTGGAGACCCATAACTGCTAAAATAGGGATTCCCTCTAACTTTCCATTTAACATTTTTTACTTAGAATCGTGTGTTCTACCCCCCCCCCCCCCCAAAATTTTCTTTTGACCATTTTTGGACCCTATGGACCCCATATTTTGCTCGATTTTCGTTATTTTTTTTAAATGGCGCGAGGTGCATTTTTTCCAAATAATTTACATGATAGTGTGGCAAAAGTTTCAATTGCATTTAGATATGGAAACTGTCTTATACCATCAATGAAACATATTCATACCAAAATAAGGGGATTTCAAAATCTTCTAATATGAAGCCGGTTCATACCATCAATGAAATCTGTTATACTATCAATGAAAGCTATTCATACCAACTATGAAATTTGTTCATACCATCAATGAAACGTGTTATACCATCAATGAAATCTGTTCATACAATCAAATAAAAATAAATGGTTTCCCATTACATCCCATGAAGGGACTGGGGGGAACTTCTCACAATCACTGAGCTGTGCGCTTTCCAGTTTTCACTCACTGATTGGGACCTACAGTTTTACACCGATTCCGAACGGTAATTTGACAAGCTTTTTCATGGCTAGATACTCGATAGTGTCGCCGTCACTATGCGAGGTGACCGCCGCCGAAAGAAAATTTGAAGGTGGTCAGAGCCGGGTTCGAACCCAGGATCTCATGTACAAGAGCCGCGCACACTAACCATTGCACCACCGACGGCCACTCAATCAATCAATGAAACATATTCAGACCTTCAATGAAACATGTTCATACCATAAATGAAACCTGTTTATTACATTAACGAAACATGCTCATAGCATTAATGAAATATGTTCATAGCATCATCATAACATCAATGACTATATTTCATTATGATGATTCAAAGTCAAGGCGTTGCTTAGCTGTGATAAAAAAAAATAGTTATTTCATAAAGTACTGAGATATTATAAAGGATTAATGAAAAATACATTTTATTTGACACAGCTCTTTATTCTAGTTCAGATGATGAATAGCGATGACTCTATTTTAATTCACTGGCAAAACGGGGCATTTTGAAATATTTTGATTTAAACCTAATGATGTAATTTTAAATTACGACATTAATGTAATGAAACATGCTCGTAGCATAATGAAACATGTTCATAGCATCATCATAACATCAATGACTATATTTCATTACATCAATGAAACGGTTTATAATATCAATGTAACATATTTCTTTAATACAATGATAATGTTCCATTCCGGTTAGAAACTTTACATTAATTTCAGGTCTGTGAAACATTTTTCGTTTAATGTAACATTGTTCATAGCATTAATGAAGCCCGACATTGGCTCAAAACCATTGACACTTTTAATTGATGCAATGTAAGAATTAATTAATGGTATGAAGGTTTTTCTTTCAGTGTATATGTTTGGAAAACACTTCAAACATTTACAGTGGTGTGCGAAGAAATAGAGGTCCAAGATGTTTCATGTCAAGAAATTCTGAACCTGATTGACCGGTCCTCTGCTGAATATAATGCCGTCATTTTTAATAAATTTGGCACACTACAGTTCTCCAGCTCAGTGTCAGTATTTTAAAGGCTATGTAATGACGTGTGCTATAAAATAGAGTCAATTACAAAAAAATATTTATTTTTTTGAAATGGTTAATGGTAGTTTGGATTTGAATTTGAAAACAAAGTTTAGCTTCTAAATATGATTAATGTTTATTAGTAGTATTAATAAATTGTCATTATTGACGTTCCAAAATGGGCCGATGTAAATATTGCATATTGTAAAAATTGCCAAGAAAGAATAAAAGAGACGATAAAAGAATTCAGAAGCTACATACAAATTACTGACATAATTGGATGCTCAAAGAATATGTTGGACACCGGAATAAAATATAACCCCAATCCAGGAAACACACGGTAAAACCCTGAAAATTACAGAACATTTGGAACCAAAAATATTGACTTTTGTTACCTCTTCCGCCCTTAAAAGGCAATACGATCGTGATGTTGACACCTCTACATTATGAAAAATGCTAACTAAAAACAATTTAAAGGCAAAAAGTGTCCGAAAAGTTCCATTTCTATCCAAACGGAACGTTCAAAAAATGTCGCATTTGGCCAAGGAGCATGTGAAATAGTCCGTACGCAAATGGCGAAATATTTTGAGGACAGCTGAAACTAAAGTGAGATTGGGAAATTATGATAAGAGTAATCTTCCTGTAAGAAGACCTTCCAACACCGAATTCAGGCCCCAGAACACAATCCAAACAGTTAACGGTGGTAGCAGAAACATAATGTTACGGGGTTGTTACTCTTACATTGGGACAGAACCTTTATTCCAAATTGAACAGACAATGGACGCTGCATATTATACCACTGTATTAAAAAAACATCATGATGCCCGGTGCTAAATGGGAAATGCCGCTTCGATGGGTGTTTCAACATAAGATCGACCCCAAACACACATCGAAGCGAGCAAAAGCTTCGTTTGAAAATAATAGTGTCATAGTGTCATAAATCCTATTCAGAATTTGTGGCGGGACATTACAGTGTCTATCAAAGGAATTAACCAATTTTATAAAGATGAGCTTATGACACTGGTACAATCGGCGTGGAAAACATGACTTGTGGAGACTGGATGATTCAATGTCAAGGCGTTGCTTAGCTGTGATAAAAAATAATAGTTATTTCATAAAGTACTGAGATATTATAAAGGATTAATGAAACATACATTTTATTTGACACAGCTATTTATTCTAGTTCAGACGATGAATCGCGATGACTCTATTTTAATTCACAGGCAAAACGGGGCATTTTGAAATATTTTGATTTATACCTAATGATTTAATTTTAAATTACGACATTAATGTTCTAAAATGTTATATCTAGTTCTTAATTGAACATTTGAAAATAAAAGTTATAAACAAAATTTAATTTTTCTACATTTGTTTTTGTTTTGAAAATGTTTATTAGTGTTGACTCTATTTCATCGCACACCATCGTATATATTTGCAAGTGTGCGCGGCTATTGTGCATGAGAACGAGGGTTCGATTCTTGCTCTGACCAGTATGAATTAATTTCGACGGCGGTCACCTCGCTTAGTGACGGCGACACTATCGAGTATTTAGCTTTGAAAATGCTTCTCGAAATACCGTTCGGAAACGGTGTAAAACTGTAGGTGTAAACTGAGTGTAAAACTAGAACGAGCACAGCTCACTGGTTGTGGGAAGCTCTCCCTAATCCCTACATGCGATGTAACGGGAAACCATTTATTTATTTATTTAAGTCCTGAGTGTTTAAATGCAAACGTTAGCATGTTTACTGACAAATATGCATGGGTTTACGTGGAAACATATGCGTGCTTCATCCCAAAGATCCATATACTTACAAGGAAGCATTCGCGTGTTTCCTCCAAACCTACATATACTTACGTGGAAACATATGCGTAGTTTCTCCCAAACATAATAATAATTAGAAGCGAATTATTCGTTCTTTCTTCATTTATTATAATTAATTTCAGTATAAATAATTTTCAATATATATCCACATTTATAGGCAATTAATACAAAAAATTAAAATATTTACATTTTACATTTACTTGCATTGATTGCATTATTTGCTTTGTATTGAATCTGTAGCTCATTCTTTCTTCTTTGTTGTCTCTCACGTTTTTGGTTTCAGAAGGTTTCAACTGTGCCTTGGTTATCGTATCAGTATGCGTTGGTACACGAACAATATACTTATAACAAATCTAGTTCATGCAAGACACGCGTGTATTAATTACTTCTGTTTTTTTTATTATATTTTGCAAATGGTCCGCCATTCCGATTTTTTCAGTAGAGGCACGGCAAGAAAAAGGGATTCACGTTGTTGCCCTCTCCAGCTTCTTTCCTCAAAATCGTTTCTCACTTTGGTACCACTCATATACATATGCGAAACACATAAACAAAAACCAAAGCAACACCACAAACCATTTAACCTCTCCGAGCGTTTGTGTATTCTTCTTTCACTGATCAAGCGTTTTTGATATCCTCTGTCCGATGGCCGTTGACAACTGAATACATGAAACTTCATCTGAAATTTACACGCATATTCAGGAATATTTGTTAACCACTGAGTGAGAGAATAATGCAAAAATACCGATACACATTTACAAGATACACTGTCTCGTTGTCCCCGTTTTATTCTCATGCTTTCGAGAGACCATAAACAGTGCAACAAACACAGCTGTGTTTGTATCACCAACACACATATATTTGGGTCGCAAACACATATATTATGACATATTAATCATTGTGTCTCAAACATATAATATTGAAAAGCAAACACAATGCGTTGGGGCACAAATATATTACATTTGCAACAAGCTCCAAACACAGGTTATATTTGCATCCAAACAACTAAAAAGGACAGATTTTTCAGCGTGTAGTTCCACTGCTGGATAGACTTGTAATAATCATATACGAGTGGTGTGCGAATCGTGCTACAAGAACATAACGTAATAACATTTTTCTGCGTGAGTAATCAGATTATTCTTTAATTCACAGGTTACTGTTTATATTTGTTAAAATGAATGCTTGCGATACCGGAAAGAAGATTTGGATAGTGCAGCGGTACCAAGCTTTGCAGTCCTTGATTTCCGTCCAATTTAGGCGGACCATTAGGTGGGTAAATAGGTTTTCCGAATCTGGAAGCATCGCACGACGACCGTACCATCGAGATCCCTATGTTCGGTTTCAAGACAGAGTCGCGGCTGTAGTATCGTCAATTCAGGCAATTCCAAGCGATTCGACTCGAAACTTACCAGTGCAAATTGGAGTTAGGAGACGGTCGTTAGAATGGATAATTCATGATGACTCAATCTTGACTCCAAATTATAAGAAAGGGTTTGCCTATTTACCTGGGATTTTGCCAGAAAATATAAAATAAATATAAAATGAAATTGAACTTTCGATACAATAAAAAAAAAGAAATAAATTGATTGAAAAAGTTATTTGAATTTCTTATTGTATCAAAAATTGGTGCGCCACCCTGTATGTATATTGTAGGATCCAACTCTGCCAAAATGATATTCTGTCAGTAGCCTCAAGCAATTCTCTAGGGCAAATTTTTGCATATTTGTTGACCTCGTTGTTACTCAAGCATTTTAGCGCGCGTAGGGCTCGCCGGATGGGATGTGGTTCTTTCCAATCAACCTGGTTGTTGAAATACAAAAGTACGTTTTCACTGACAAGAGTTTTTCTTTTATGGATGTTTTGAACGAAAAATTAGAACGGAATTTGATATGGAAAACAGCGATGAAATCAAAGCCTCATCGGAGAACCCGTACAATAAAAGAAAACAAAACGCCTCCAAGCACAACAAGACGCATTACTGTTGACGACGAAAAAATTTCAAGTGTCTACGCCAAATGGTGGAGAGCGTCTGGAGGGTTTAGTAGATTTTTTTTATAAAATGGCTAATCTTTTCTGTAATTTTTTTTTAAAGTTTCCAAAAATAATATTCTCACTACTTGTACTTATATATTGTCTACATTTGTTTAGTAGTCATAATTTTAGCTCTATGTATTTCCTTCCAAAATCCATAATAATACTTTACAGCAAGGTAAATATCAAACAAAGTTTGGGTTCAAATGGAATATCGAACTGACATCTATAAACTCTTTGAGTCATAATTCAAATGTAAACATGTTTATTTTACATTTTGCTTCAAGTACAAGTTGGCGCAAAAGTAAACTTCCGATGTTTTTTGGCTGTAATTTAAAAAAAAAATTAAAAACTTTGATTCTTCTTGTGGATTATTTTTATTTGGTCTTTTAATTTTTTTTACATCAAGTCGAGAATATGATGTCATGTAAATGGCCGCCGCCACAGTTGATTGTCATTTAAGCCCTTTTTAAGGCATTTTCCATCACTTTGGCCAAAACTTCCGGCGATACGTCCTCACATTCTTGACGGATATTGTCTTTAAGAGCTGCAAGAGTCTGAGGCTTGTTGACATAAACCCGCGACTTCAAAAAGCCCCACAAAAAGAAGTCTGGAGCGGTCAAATCAGGCTATCTTGCTGGCCAGTGCAAATCGCCAAAACGGGAGATTAGGAGCCCGGGAAATGCATCCTTCAGCATATCGGTTGTGGCACGTGCAGTGTGTGCCGTTGCACCGTCCTGTTGGAACCACATGTTTTCCAATCCCAATTCATCAAGTTGCGGCAAAAAGAACTCGTTGATCATTGCTCTGTAGCGCTCACCATTCACAGTAACCGTTTGGCCCGCGACGTCTTCGAAGAAAAAAGGTCCGATGACTCCTCCAGCGAATACAGTGACTTTAAGCGGGTGTAATGGCTCTTCGTGGGTTACACGCGGATTTTCAGTGCCCCAGAAGCGTAAATTTTGCTTATTTACGTACCCGCTAAGATGGAAATGGGCCTCATCACTCATGATTATTTTTGATGAAAAATCATCTTCCTCTTGGTGGTGATTAAGGATGGCTTGAGCGTATGTTAGACGCGATTGGCAGTCAGCAGCTAACAGCTGATGCACCGTCTGGACTTTGTACGGAAACATCTTCAAATCTTGTACCCATTTGCGTGGCACGTCGTCTGGTCGATGTCGACGGCGCATCCATGACATCCTCGGCTACAGCAGCAATATTCTCTGCAGAACGGCTACTCCGGGGTCTGCATCTCGTGTTATGCCAGTCTCTTCGAGGCGAGCGGCTAAACGTCGCAGTGTTTCACCAGTAGGCGTTGGACGGCCAGGAAATCTGCGACGAAATTCACGTTGTGCCAAAGTCACCGACCGATTATTGATCAAATAAATAGTCAGCAATATTCCGTGTTCTGGAGCAGTGTAGCGTAACATTGTTTATTAACGTGTATTTCGCATGTGTTTACTATACAAATGTCAAAACAGAACTGACATTAGGGGCCAATCGCAAAATTTATAGCATTTTCTGATAGGAGGATTACTTTTGCGCCACCTTGTATATATGGCCAGATAAAATAGCGCATGCACCTTTCGACATCGACAATTGACGGCGACAATGATTAGTAGATGGCACATTATTTTTCTTCCTTCTATTCAGATTCAGCATGTTGGGCTGCGCGGGGTCGGTGTGGGCAAAAATGAAGGTACTGATTAAGTGTGTTCCGAAGCTGTCCATTCCTAGGTACCTCCAGTATCCAATAAAGAATCGCAATCGCGTAGGTAGTATTTTTGTTTAATTGCAGGTTTTTATTTTTGTATAACTCATCATTATTATATTAAAATTTGCGACGAAAAGACTAAGTACTTCAGTTTATTTTTTTGTCTTCTTATGAACAAATTAGGTGGGCGATTGTACACAGATTGTGTACGCGTAGAACAAATCTGGCCGACAGTGGATTCAAGGCCTGAGGTATCCATGCTTGTTTCAGTTTTGATGCGAAAGTGTCTGAGTGGTATACATGTGGCGATCAAGGCAAATGACTTTTGTAGAAGCTGTAACGATGAGGAAGTGTAAGAATTCACTCAACATCTTATCTGCTCGTCTCCAGCACTAGGCAACTGGAGGATGTTTACTATGGGATCCTGCCTATTTAGGGACCTCGGAGAATTATTCTGACTTAGACGTAGATAAAATCTTCTTCTTCTTGTAGCAAACTAAGTGGTTATTCGGTGGGTCTAACCCTTAATCTCGTTAGCGCCGGGGGTATCACAATAGACTAATAATTCTAAGTGAGTTATAAAAGCTACAGCAAATATAAACAAGTCCTTCAACACGAAAAGCCACATGCTGTTGTCGTCTGCTGATGACATAGATATCATTGGGTAAAATTTACGAGAGGTTACTGCAGTACTTCAAGAACCGAAAGGGAATCTGCGATGATGTTAATGAGAGCAGGACAAAATTGATGGTGACAACGACTAGACAAATCCCTCGACGTGGTCCGAACTTGAAGGTCGACAACCGATTTAATTTATTTACCTTGAATCCGCCGTGAATGAGGACAACGTCAGCCTGGGGATAAATAGGAGAATTGTGCTTGCAATTAGATGATATTTTGGGTGCACCAAGCAGTTTAAGAATAAACCCATCTCTCGACAGACAAAGTTCCAGCTATACTAGACTTTCATTTTACCTGTCCTGGCATATGGCTCAGATCGCAAGCGGATGAAAACACCTGGGTGTATTCGAGAGAAAAATTCTACATAAAGTGTATGGGCCTGTTGGAGAAAACGGGGATTACCGACGTCGTTAGAACCAAGAGCTATTTAATTTGTATTCTGGCGTGGACATAGCTTGGCGTATCAAATTAGGCCAACTGGGTTGGTAAGGCATTTTATCAGAATGGATGGAGATGAGCCAGCGTGAAAGGTTTGCGATAACGTACTGGATGGAAGCAGGGACAGAGGATGACCAAGACTCCGCAGGAAAGCCCAGGCCGAAGAATCCCTCCATATCCTTCGGGTTACCAACTGTTGAGAAAAGTCGAAGGATAGAACCAGTTGGAGAAATATATTAAAATTTGTTAAATTTATTTATTTGTTTGTTTAATTAATATGCGTAATGGATCTGACCTCATGAGATTGTAAAATAGACAAATGAATTAAATACTCGTTCACTGACTGCGACCAAACTAAGCTAACCACCGTTGGTAGCAATAAAGCGTCGTTGAGCCAAGTTTCTTAAATTATAAATATACGAGATCGTATCGAATCGCAGGATCGCACCGAATATTAAACGACTGTGTCAAATCTAAGTATGATAAATATTTCATCTAGTTATAAATTCTATGCAATACGGCAATGGATTGATAAACTTATTGTCATATTATAATTTATTTTCAGATTTTCATTCTGTATTATCTGAAGGCGTTTTTTGAGTGTCTTTGCACAGTTCAACAAAACTTGACAACCGTATTTCAAAATTGTTTAGTTTAGATTAAATGTAGGAATAATCCTTTTCCACAGCGTATAGTCCATCATATAAATGCGGTTTAATTTTTGGTTTTTGGTCGAGAATCCCCCCAAAATATTTTATAATTCTTGAGAACAAAGCTTGTTATATAATGGACAGATATGAATCCAAACCGAAAGTTATCAATGAGATCAGTTTCGGCCACAAAACTCGATTTGCCTCTGCAAGATGATTTTTTGAGTACCTTGTCGACCGAATTTAACAAAGTGATGGTGTTTTTGTCATCTGGACTACTTTTGCCCTTTAAATTCCATTTGTAAAACTGGAGTTCTGAAGGCAGATATTAAACATCACTACTAACACTTCATGGGTTAATTTTTAAGCAATGTATTGTTAATATTATCCGTTCCAGGAGTTGTTGAGAATTTTTAATATGATGTCTACTAGATTTGATAAGGTTAACTGAACTAGCAACTACCTCGAATTTAGATCCAATACACGGTGAAAAATAACGGCCCCAGCAACATATTGCAGGAACCATGTACGTATTTGCAAGCGTTGTTTTCATGAATTGCAGACCTACAAATTGTATTCTTTATTTTGTGTCACGCTTTTGTTTTCAGCAGTCTTCAACACACAAAGCCACATTTGGGTCACAAACACATATATTATAAAAAAAAATTGTTACATTGAAAGCAAACACTATGGTTTTGTACACAAGTATTAAATATTTGCAACAAGCTTCAAACACGTTATGTTTGCATCCTAACAACAACAAAAGACAAATTGTTCAGAGTATAAACGAATGTAAGATAGGCTTCCGCAAAATGATCAGTAAAAATATTAGGTCTTTCGAAGCTGTTACTAATTACACTCATAAAAAAGTCGTCAATGAGTAAAAAATCTTGACTACTAAAAAGTTATCGAATTAACTAATGTACGTGTAGGCCATTTAAGCTTTTCGCATCGGGCAAGGCCGTGGACCAGTACACGCCACGACAAGGGGTTTTTAGTGTCAGACGCGTTTTTAATTCCGTCGTAGAAATGATTCCAAGACCACCTATTTGGCAATCTTAACCCATTCTCATTTTTTATACCATTTCACAATCGCTTCGTCATTGAGGACTATGCCTTATTCAGAAACTTTATCCAAGCCTTTCTTAGACTTTGCAGATCAATGTTCCAGCAAGGAGGTTTATTTTTGTCGCTGTAGGAACTGGTTGGGAATGCGTAACCAAGTTAAATGTTAAGAGCTATTATGAAAGAATCAGTAAGATCCTTAACCAAATACGGTTTTCATAATACTTTAGAAATAGGAGTGGTTTTCATATTACAGATTTTGGGTGTATTTGGTTCAAGTTGCCATACGAACGTGTCTTGGAAAGCCAATGTTCACTTCACGCTTTCCATCCTGAGATCAACTCAAATGTGTGCTCTGATGCAAAGGTGACATCAAGGGACTCTTGTCTCTCTTAGGTAATAAAGGTTGGCTCATTGGCCCGGTTTCAGTTCTAAACCATACTCTAAAAGTGTCCCCATCTATCATATGTATTGGCACTTTCCTAAATTGTATTGTGCGCATTGACGTCCGCGAACGAGACCCATTTTATTTTTGCCGAACTTATCAATTTGCGCCCTCAGCAAAATTAAACAAATATGGACACGATATTGTTGCATATATGGCAGGAGAGCTGTGCAAGCAGCTTAAGTGTGGTGGAGGTTTATCTGAAGTGGTTTCAACATTTCCCTCTCTACAAAAGTGCGTTCGGACTCAACGTCGGTGTCTTCTAGGAGGCTATGTGAAACTTTGTCGATGGGCTTGGATTTAGACAATAAAGTATCATCCACCGCAGCATCCACAGAAGCGGTCACATTTGTATTAGCTTCATTTGCAGCGTCGTCCCTTCGAATATAGTGCAATTGTCATGGTTGGTGTCTTCCAGGGGGCAACCTGCGGGTTAATCAATGTGCCAGGATTCGGGCAATGGAACACAGAAAAAAAAGACGACTGCAAAATTTTAACAAAAAAATTGGTACGTGAAAAATCTCAGCACTCAATTACATTTTCCATTGTTACACTGAGAAATTACTCAAATATTGAAATAAAAATCGATAAATGGTACCAACAAAAAAGTTCATAAGAAATACCCCAATATTTAACGAAGTAAATACGATACGAACAACCACATAACTTCAGTTACAGATAAGTTTGTACAGGCAGTCGGTGGCGTAACGGGCTAGACGCTGCCCGAAACGACGCTGTATTACAAACATCGAAACGATCTTCCAGTGGATGTGAGTTCCAGTCCTACCGCGGCTGTTTCATTTTATTTTTAAATAAACAAAATTTCTAAAAATACTTCGGATTGAAAACAAAACAAAAACTGAAATACAATTTAGTTGGTTAATATGTCAAATTCTTCATCGACAAAAAACAACAATATTTTGGGTAAATAATGTACAAATATTTTCGTAGATGGTTTAATTTTTGCATCGATTGAAAAATAATATTTTTCCAATAAACAACCTACAAATATGGTAGCTGATATGTGATTTTTTTGTCACAGAATTTTCAATTAATATTTTGTTTGAATTTGCGAATTTTTTAACTGAATTGAAAAATTATGTTTTTCTGTGAAGTAACATCCCCCCGCAATATCCATAGTGGTTCACGAGCACACTAATAGACATATCCAATTGGACCTTTAGTTGCAAATCTCAAAATAATATCAAATGAAGTGACATATATATATATTTATTATGGTCAAAGTTAGTTGGTGAATTTGTAGCAATAAACGTCTTTCGTATCATTTTGATTTAAATTCCATCGCAAATTTCCAAAACAGAATATGTTGCCTAGATATGTGGGATCAAATTTGCATAATTAGAAAATAATTAATTAGAGTTTTGTACAGATTTGATATGTCTAGTTTAGAAATCGAATATTAATAGCAAACAATATAACAAACAATTGTAATGGTCTATTCAGCGATCTCGAACGAAATCCAGTTGCTCGTATTCGATTGAAGCTCGGATCTCCTAAGTAGAAAGGTTTCGTTCGACAGACTTTAGTCGGGTGAACCGACTTACTGTTAACACCGAACTGAGGTTGTCACAACCGAATTGAGGTTGTTACGAATGAATTTAGTCCCAACAACCGAAATTTCGGTTCGGTTCGAATTCGGTTGAAGCCACCTCGGTTCATAATTGATTGGGTTGTGATAACTGAATCTTCAATTACATTCGTTCAGTCAACTAAATTTTCTAACATTTCGGTTGGAACAACCGAATTTGAAATTAGTTCGGGTGCAAGAACCGAAATTGGTACCAAATTCGGTTGGAGTCACCGAATCTTGCATCAATTCGGTTTTAGTAACCGTATTTGGCATCAATTCGGTTGCAACTATCGAATTTTGTATCAATTCGGTCGCAATAACCGAATGTAGCCTTAATTCGGTTGCAACGACCGAATTTGGCGTCAATTCGGTTGCTGTAACTGAATTTCTCATGAATTCTGTAGGTACAACCGAATTCGGTTACCACAACATAATTCTATGTATTTAAAAACTGACGTTTAAAAGTCTATAATCAAATATTATATAAAAAAGAATGTCAATATTTTTTTTGTGGTTGTTAAGAAAGGTAAGTAAAATACGTTTTGTTTTAAAACGTCTTATTTTATTCAAGCAGATATCAAAAATTTTATGTTTTTCAAGGTAGGTCATGTGAGATATGCTGCAATCGTCTGTATAGAAAACGGTTTGGTGTGACATGTCAGAAATACTGTGATGTTCCATGATGGCCGGGACTTGAATAAAGGTCGGAAGAGGCATGTAAAACAATCTTATTACCCTATAGATTACCATATATATATGGCCAATTCACAAGGTCTCGTACATGTCCTATTCTCCTATTGTCGTACTTTGGTACGACAGTCGTTCGTTGTACATTTTGTTGTTGGTTTCCACACAAAACTAATGTACGACAATACGACATCGAAAGGTATGTTTACTGCTTATCGTACTTAGTATATTATTTTTTAATTTATTTAGAGCACTACATACTCAATGTATGGCACAATTAGAAATGGATGTGCCAGGTTAGCTAAACTAACGAAATTAACCAAATCAACGCCCATAAAAAATGAGTAGAAACAAAGATATAACTGTACATTTTATGCCATGTGGAAAAACAGGTGACTTCTTCTTTGTTTTTTGTATTCGCTGCAATTGGTCTCACGTATTAGGGTCCAAATGTAGTCACCCATCATAGCCGTGTCATAGATGCCCTAATAGCGTCGTTCCATAGCCTTCAATTCCTGATGAAAGCGCTCGCCGTGTTCGTCGCTCACGTCTCCTAAATTCTCAGGGAAAAAATCCAAATGAGAATGCAGAAAGAGTATTTTAAGTGACATGTGCACTCCTACCCAAAAATGAAAAAAAAAACGAGCATTAAAACGCTATTTAAATTAACATTTGTTTCAAAAAAAACCTACCCATTGCTTCATAGTTCTTTACCAGATCCTCAACTATGTCCTTATAATTATGGCTTTTGTTGTTTCCTAAAAAGTTTTCCACAACAAGCCTGAAGGAATTCCATGCTGCGGCTTCGATGGGTGATAACAGCTTCGGGAATGTTTCATCTTTCAACATTTTTTTTATATCGGGTCCTGCGAAGACTCCTTCTATAATTTTTGCCAGCGAAAGGTAAGGGAAAATTGACCGTAAATAGGCAAAAGCTTCACCTCCTTTGTCCAATTTTTTGGCAAAATTTTTTATCAAACCCAATTTTATGTGCAGCGGCGGAAGTATTATATTTTCACGGTTCTCTATTAGTGGTTTGCGCTGAACATTCGCTTCTCCAACTACAGGTTTCGTTCGTTCCGGCCATTTTTTTGAATATAATGCTGATCATCAGCGCGGCTATTCCAAAGGCACAGAAAACAGCAATGCCTCCTTGGAGTCCACACAGAATGGCCACAACTTTGAGGTCGGCGCATATTTTCCAATTATATTTGCTATACTCTATGCATTTCAGCAAAATGTTCATAGTTTCATAGTTCTCCTTTGAATGAACCGCATGAGCAATAGGAAGAGATGGCTTTTCATTCCCATTATGTAAGAGAACTGCCTTCAAGCTCTCTTTCTTGCTGTCAATAAACAACCTCCATTCATTGGGGTTGTGAATTTGGTGAAGCTCTTGGAACAAGCCGGAAATGTCGCTGCAAAAACATATTTGGTCTTTCTTTGTATAAAATTTTGCATACTGCTGGTGACGCTTCCTGTACGCTGTTACTTTCACTTCTGAATCCGCAAATCCACACTGTACCATCCGAGACGCAAAAAGTTCGGATTTCTCCTTAGTGAGACCAAAATCGCGCACCCAATCGTTTAGTTCGGCCTGTGACAGTAATTTTCGCTTTCTGCACGCCCCAAATTCGCTTGCACTTGACTCGGACTCTTGATCTGACGATTCTGCTTTTTGAAGAGATGCACCAGGGCACACTGGATATGGTACATCATTCGAATGTGGTACTGGAAGTGCAAACGATCCCACTTGAGCGTAGTTCCATTTTAAAAATCTCCCTACCCCACTGTTTGTGGTGAGGCAAAAATAACAGTCTGTGGAATGGCATAGCGGCTTTTTCCACATCATTGGTGTATCGAATTTCATATGGCGCCTAAAATTAAAATAAATTACTATATTTGCTTTGCTTAATGTGTTTAAATAAAAATTCTTACCTTCCGCCAGCTGCCCAGTTGGTTAGGATTATATAGCAAAGATCACATAGCGACTTAGGTGTCCATGATTCTGTGATATTTGGTGAAATACCAAAATAATTCAAATAGTGCAATTGCACTGCTGGAGTAAACGCGTGTGCGTGATTATTCTTTATAAACTCGCCACAAACATTGCAGAAATTGTCTGGATTGTTCAAACACTCGAACACACGTAGTCTTTTACTCATTGTCTTACTTGTTGGGTAGGTATTATATGCACTTAAATTCAATTTGTTTCACTTTTTACTCGTACTACTCGCGTTCGTAGACACTTGTTGAATGACAAAAAACGATAAATGAACACCTATAAATACTATACCTGGCTATATACCTGATTCAGCAAGTGTGCGTTTCAAATTGTGGAAAAGTTTCGAAATAATGACCACTCACAAATGTGGGGGGAATTTCTGTAAAAAAATCCGATACAGGTAGCCATCGGGAAAACACACATCAATAAAAAAGTGTAATTCCCTTTAATTGACTGTGAACGGAGTAGCAGTCATAAAGGAACACGAAGAGCGTCCACGCACATTCAGAAGCGTATATTGCTCTGCAACCACAATCATAAAAATTAAATAACTATTTGTGTATTACTTATTTTTTTTAATTCTGAGAATCATAAAAATTACGTAAACGTTTTTTCCAAACAATTTTGTACATGTAAAGTGGGTTTGCCAAAATTCGTATCGTAAAATGCACCTGTGTTTCTATGTTCTGCATTTTCATTATACCATTTTCTTAAAAACATCGACGAAACGTCCCTACGGTATTGTAAATAGGTTTTTTACAATTATGAAATATTTGTGTTATTAATATTAATTTAAAAATTTTATCAAAACTGCTAAGTGCTGTGACATTTGAAAAAAATTTCCAAAAAAAAAAATTGCTGATTTCACTAAATTTTTGAAATTTCACGTCCCTTGCCAGAACAGAAGACATTAACCCAGGGTGGTGAAATTTTGAACAGAAGTAACTTATGTATAGGAGCAACTGTTCCGTTCTATTCCAAAAGGATTATAAAAAACTTGCTTTTTCGATCCCTCCTAGTAGGTTAGCTGTGCAAATAATGAAAATCAAAATATCGTGAAATAGCGGAATTTCGGTGTTTTACCAAAAAAATTATAAGTCCGCCATTTGTTGTCAGATTTTGTTAAGTAAGGAAAAATGCCAGCTATACGTAAAAAAACCAAAATCGCTGTTAGCATCGCGTTTTATATTTTATATGAATTTTTATATGAATTTTTCTGCCACATTTTTACTAAAAAAACGCAGTTTTTTAACCTTTTTAAGCCGCCAACATCAAAACTACTCACCCGATTTGAAAATTCTGAGAATAAGTTGTAGACGGCTCAATTTGCTTTAATTTAAGTAGTAGTAGGATCATATACGTCAAAGAAGACGAAAGATATGCTCAAAATTGTAAGTGTACCTCCAAAAATTTAAAAAAAAAAGTTCAAAAATTTGTATCTCGAAAACCAATCAACAGAAAAATTTTTAAAACTCATTTTCGTGTTTAGTAGGTCAAAATCAATGAGAAAAAGTATGCTAGAAACAAATCACAGAGAAAATTTTGTTATTTGTGACCTAGTGTAGTATATGACTTTATTTTCTCGCTTTTTATTTTTTTTATAAGGATAGAGGAAAATAAATCCTCATTTAATAATAAAAAAAACTTTAATAATTCATGTGCGACACTATCTAAATTCGGTTGAAACAACCTCTAATTCGGTTGTGTCAATCTCCAATGAGTTTGTGTCAACCTGTAATGAGGTTGTGTAAACCTGTAATGAGGTTGTGTCAACCTCTAATGAGGTTGTGTCAAACTCTTATTCGGTTGAGACAACCTCTTAATTCGGTTACCGCTAATTCGGCTGTCTCAACCGAATTTTTCTGTGAGTGTATGCAGCGATTTACCCTTTGTGGAGTTGAACTTCAAAAGGATATGTTTTATATTATATTGTATAGCACTATGACTTGATGATATACGTCAAATCTTTCAGATAACTTTGCGCGATTTAATGTGCCAAAAGCCCGCGTTAAGAAAACAGTTAAAACTATTAGGAATAGTATAGGCGACATGAGGTAGACGCATCGAGTTGTAAAATATTTGCAGTAGTAATCTTGCAGTTCAAACCGTCTCTGCATTAAAATGTACCATAAAGTCTACTAATATTGACGAATGCTGTGCTATATATAACGAATAAGATTTGGAGGGCTGAACTAAATTCCATAGGATTACTTTTTAAGGTGTTTACGTGATAGACACAGGAGTGGCTGGAATCTGATAATGGTGAAGTTAAGTTTCCGTTTAGGCGATTTACGAGAATCTTCGTCAGTACATGATTGGAACTAGCTTAATACCTTGGAAGTATCGGCATTGGCTGACATAACTTTCATTGGGGTTTTGTCATCTCACTTCGACCACTCTTTCATTTTTTGCTTTGTTGGTTTTGCTTTTTATTTTTTGGGTAATTATCCTTTGGACGTATTTGCTACAGCCGAAACCAAAATTAGAATCTTGAAACATCCGCATCCTAACTTGGCGGGCCTGAGCAGGAAAATGATACATGCTATGCATACTACGATGTCCTATTTTCATGGGTGCTCAAGCTTAATTGGAAACCGTATAGGGCAAAGTATTTTTCAGATTTTTAGGAGGAGGTTTAGAAGAGGTCGCAAGTCTAATTTTTCCCAAAAATCATAGTTTTCGGACGTTTTTTTTTGTATTTTACTTAAATCTTGGTCAATAACCACATATTTCTTAGTTTGGAAGACAAAATTGTTACTATTGTATTCTTCTATAATAGACAAAGTTGTTTACCATTATATTCATAAATCACCAGTTTCGGCACCAGTTTTTTTAAATTTTTTAAACGTTTCGTAAATAACGCTTTATAGTTTTCAAAATTTTTACGAAAATTTAAAAAACTAATAATGCAGCTTAAAATACGGATATATTTTGAAGAATTTGACGTTACTGTTACTGAATTATGCTCTTTTAAAGCTTTCTGTCCATTATATGAAACTGGTAATATTGTAACATTAATAATATTATAAACTGTTTGCCAATTTTGCATCGGATTTGCTCTAAACATTGAATTAATTAAAACTTTTAAGATTTCAAAAATGGCAAGAGCAATATGACTGAATTTTTTTCATTTCCACAGAGAACATGAGATCTAATATTACAAATAAAATTATTCAATTAGAATATAAATTCATACCGTTCTTTAATGTTCTTCGAAGAAAGCCTGAATAGGGAAAAAACAGATGAGTTTTCGAACTCACGGGCGATGTATTAACACCGTTTGTTTACACGGTACCTGTTCGATTTCTATGAACACATTAGTAAATGTTACATTGGAAAAGAAAAAACAGGGTTCAGTCATATGAAGACGATACATTTCAATAATATTAATACGTAAAATTATTTAAAGACCAGTGCAAGCACATGTGTCAGTATTTTCTTGCTTAATACTTTTTGTTTTATTCCCACAAAAAACAAAGAATGCAAATCAACAGATACATGAACGTACATGCATTACTATTTTCGTACATACGCTACACAAGTTCACACAATTTTCGTTGCTCTCTTGCTATCTCATTTTTATATACGTATAACCACGTCATTATTCTCTTTGCTTTGAGAGTATTTCGCACCCACACAAGGCAACAATTCGCTGCCGTTACATCAGTGTGTGTTTTTCTCGCAGCCTTGCAATCTGTGTTTCGCAGTCGAACAAATCTGTAGAACTTTAGATAATTCTCGCTTAGTTGAGATTTGTTTATCCCTATAATATGTGATGATATACCTAAATACTTGTGGGGAAGGGAGCTGATGATATGCCTTGGTGGGCATTGAAATAACTATATTCCCAACCATCCACCATAATATTCAATTTTATATATATATTTGTTTAAATATAAGAAAAAGTAAATTTTAGTAGAAATTGATCTTGAACCGGAAAAATTATTTAAGAACATAGCATCTTAAAGATCTAATAATAAAGACTAAAACGGGGAAAAATTCATATCTGCAAAAATCTAGGCAGCTTAACTAACACTCATAGCCAAGAATGAAAAAATTAAGTGTTTTGTGTTGCTTAAAAATTATTTATTGGCGATCTTGGGATGCTACTCTATGCCCTGCAATACATTCTGAAAATCTCTTTCAGAAGTTGCGAAATAATGCGATTTTTCCTCATTTTTTTTTTTTGGATCTGGTTGTAAAAAAATTGATATATATGTTGCAGACTTTAGAAAAAAGTAAGTCGGCAGACTAATTGTGTAAGAAACGATATCGAATTCAGTGTTGTCTTATTTTATCGTTTATTTTAAATGGTTCCATGATCAGCAATATCGGAATTGCGATATCGTCTGGACGACTATCGTCATACATAATTAAGAAACAGGCGTTTGAATTGCAACTTTGAGTTTGATTTTTTGAAGAATATCTTCTGTTAAATCTGATTTTATTACACGCTGTAAAATCTGTCTTTTTTGTTGTTTGGATGCCAATATAATGTTTTTGTAGCTTGTC
Organism: Phaonia tiefii; assembly: GCA_963931995.1. NCBI lineage: Eukaryota > Metazoa > Arthropoda > Insecta > Diptera > Muscidae > Phaonia > Phaonia tiefii. The sequence goes on along the minus strand of OZ008370.1, from coordinate 36,550,781 downwards.
GCAAATATTGTGTACCCAAACACATAGTGTTTGCTAACCAGTATTGCATGTTGGAGACACACTGATTATTAGGTTATAATATTTTTATTTGTCACCCAAATGTAGCGTTGTTTGTTCAAAACTGCTGTAAACACACACGAGACAGACAACAAGGAAACCAACAACCAGCACATCTTCAATTCATGGGAACAATGCTTACAAACATGCACATGGTTCCTGCAATATATTGCTGGGCCCGTTTTTTTCTGCGCCAAAATCTTTGTCGTTACTTTGCGCATGTAGATTTTTTGCAGTGTTGAAAGTGGTGAACAGTTTATAATGTTATTAGTTTCATATAATGGATAGAAAGCTTTAAAGAGGGTATAATTGAGAAATAGTTACGCAAAAAATCAAAATTGCTCGGAATTTATCCATCTCGTAAATTGCATCATGAGTTTTTTACATTTTCGATTAAATTTTAAAAGTTATAAAGCGCTATTTACAAAAATATGATATACACCCTATCCTATGGGTGCGGGTATAAATAGTATATGTCAACTTTTTGAGCAAAATCATTGCCAAAACTGGTGATTTATGCACTTACATGTAAAGCTCGGACGTTTGGATTTAAAAATATTGACAAAAAAACTAAGAAAATCGTGGTTATTGACCAAGTTTTACGTAGAATTCCAAAACGTCCGGAAATTCCGATTTTTAGGGAAATTGGACTTGTGCGCCCTGTAAACCTCTTCGGAGAAATATCTCAAAAATACTCTCCCCTATAAGCCTTCATTCAAATAAAGCTTGAGCAAAAAAAAAATTTTATTAATGGGACACCCTAATGCATACATGTGAGTTGTGTTGATTCAAATTGAGTATCCATAAATATGTGTAATAGCAATTTAAGCAAATTAATTCACGCATAAATTGCTTTCCAGAATTTTCTATGAACAGCTTTTATATGTAAGCAAAATGTTTGATATTGCGAGTGAACATAATCAATATTTCGAGTAGTATCATCCAACCCACCTCATTCATTCGGCTAAGAGTTTTAACGAATAAATATTATATTTGTGACTATCATTTTGAATAGAAGCAACAACTATTATCCTTCTGAAAGAGGATAGGTATAACATACTATATTAATAGATGTATATAATATAATCAGTGAGTGAAAACTGGAAGGCGCACAGCTCAGTGATTGTGAAAAGCTCTCCCTTGTCCCTTCATGGGATGTAATGGGAAACCATTTGGTTTTTATTTTATATGTAATAGATACGTGTACGAAAAGAGAAAAACGCTTCGTGCCCAATTGGCGCAAAAAATATTTATTTTGCCCCTAAAATATAATGCGTTTCCTACCATAATACTAGTTGATCGGGAAATTGATACTTTTCCTGACAAAAAAAAAACTGTTATTGTAAACAACAAACAAAACTACAAATCTGTTACTGTAAAAGTCGTTTCTCTTTTTGTAAACAAATTTGTATTTACCCCAAAAATTCCCATAATTTACTTGGGCGGCAAATAATGAAACTAGATTATTGTAAACAAAAAAATGTACAGGGTGTTTCAAAAGTGACCACACTATTGGAAGATGCTCTTATTTTTGCAAGCGGCCGCCAATGTCAAATCTATTTTGACATTCGTGGACTAGAGACAATGTAGAATACAAGTAAACAAGACAGGAGCGATACACTTCCCAAGAACGCGGAATAATCGTGTCAATTTTTTTGCGTAACAGTTCGTCTGTGGTGTTGGCGCAGCGCGAATACCGTCGCCGATTCCTCGGCCGTCCGACACCGACTGCGCAAACACTGCGCCGTTTGGCAACTATCCTTGAAGAGTATGGGACCACACGAGACGTTGCCAGGAGTGGCCGGCCCCGGAGCACCCGTTCTGCCGGGAATATCGCCGCTGTTGCCGAGGATGTCGAGCTGTCGCGGGAAACATCGACCAGACGCCGTACCTAGCAATTAGCTATCAGCCGGTCGTCCCTATGGCGAATTTTGTCAAAGACCTACAAAGTCCAGTCCGCCTGCTGCCTGTCGACCGTCAAACGCGTTTCACCTACGCCCATGCCATCCTCAATCTCGTGGACGAAGTGGATGATTTTTCCACCAAAATCATAATGAACGATGAGGCTCATTTCCACCTCTGCGGGTACGTGAACAAGCAGAACTATCGCTTCTGGGGCACCGAAATTCCACGAGTGATGCACGAGGAGCCATTACACCCGCTCAAAATGACTGCATGGTGCGCTGTTCATGCTGGAGTAGTCATCGGGCCATTTTTTTTTTTATCGAGAACGCCGCTGGTCAAACGATAACAGTGGACGGTGCGCGCTATAGGGCCATGTTAACCGAGTTTTTTCTGCCGCAATTCGACGAATTAGGACTGGAGGACATGTGGTTCCAACAGGACGGGGCAATGGCACACACTGCGCGAGCCACAACCGATATTCTGAAGGCGGCGTTCCCGGGTCGCCTCATCTCTCGTTTTGGCGATTTGCACTGGCCCGCAAGATCGCCCGATTTAACCGTTCCAGACCTTTTTTGTGGGGTTTTTTGAAGTCCCGTGTTTACGTGAGAAAGCCCAAGACCCTGGTAGCCCTCAAGGTCAACATTCGACACGAGTGCGAGAATCTGTCGCCCGAAGTTCTCGCCGAAGTGATGAAAAATGCCATAAAACGAGCCCGTATGGTAATCAGTTGTGACGGCGCCCATTTAACCGATATCATCTTCTCAACTAAACCAATAAAATTCTAAAGGTTCAAATAAACATAATCAAGAAACATAATCGAAGTTTTTCATTTAGAAAACAAAAATGAGAGCCAAACAACATCGGATGATTTCTTTTGAAACACCTTGTATACGATATGATTGATATGATTTTTGCATCGTGAGCTATTTTTCAACCTAAATTTCAAGTTGGCCCCCCTGAAAGAAAATCTTGCATACGGTACTGTCGTAAACGATGGAATTCATTTCTTTGATACGGCAAATATCCATTTGCCGCAACTATATTCCTCTAATCAAGTTTAGTTACTTGGGATTTCGTTTGGGAGTAACGAAATTTTTGTTTACCTGCACTCCGATTGAACTATATATGTTCTCCGCATTTCACCTGTGCACTTGTTTCGTGACAAAATATTAATTTTATGCAAAATATGCATTTACAATAATATATGCCATAATAAATCGATACAATTTTATTGCAAATGTCATTGCTTGTAAATATAATTTGTTAAACATGTCCTTAGGCTTACGACAAAAAAAAACATATTCTGAGCAAATTCATTCATTACAATGAGAATGGTGAGGTCCATAAAAATGTACCATGAGTTCATCAAATCCTCTGTCTAGTAAATATCACACAGAAAATGTTGGTTTTAATTTGTCCACAGACTATCTACATCGCATTATCTGAAAAAAGATATTAATAAATAATTTGTTTTATATTAAACAAAATACTTATATGTGTGTAATAATACGAACATGCATGTATAAATGGGAATTTCAATATAATATACATGCATGCAATAATTCGATTCAATATCCTACATACATACGGGTACATGTTGATATAAATGTAAACAAAAAAGTTGTAGGGAATTGATATTGATATTCTCGAAAACTAATTTGTTTTTAATTTGACTACATTTCTATATTTATCTGAACATTTGATTTGATTACAGAGACATTTATTAAAATCGAATATACAAAAACAAAACTAAATTACCCTAATCTCTCTATGTACAATGATATTAGATACTATGTATAAGTATATGCGACATATATTACGACATTAAAATGATTGATTTGTCTACGAGGTTCAATCGGTAAATTTTGTGAAAATTATTGTAGTTATTGAGGAGATTAGGAACAAAATGCCAGATTCTCTAGTGAATAATAAATATCCTAGAGTATTTTGTAGCTTTGGCCAAAAGGTTGATAAGGTAGTGCAAAGGGAAATCATATAAACAAATAATATATGAGAAGACTACACCCAGAAAACTAATTGTTTGAAAAGAGGTTGTAGCACCCGTAAATTCGGCTGTTGCTACCGCATTGCGATTGCTGCAACCGAATTGAGGTTATCACGACCTAGTTTAGTCCCCACAATTAAAATTCGGTTCAAGCAACTTCGCTTCTTAATTGATTCGGTTGTAACAACTGAATCTTCAATTATATTCGTTCTGTCAACTGAAATTTCGGTCGGAACAACCGAATTTGGAATTAATTCGGATCCAACAACCGAGATTGGTACCAAATTCGGTTGGAGTACCCGACTGTGGCATCAATTCAGTAGCAACAACCGAATTTATCATACATTCGTTTCTAACTATCGAATTTTGTATCAATTCGGTACCAGTAACCGAATTTAGCCTTTTGATGGTTGCAACGAACGAATTTGGCGTCAATTCGGTTGCTGTAACCGAATTTCGCATGCATTCTGTAGGTACAACCGAATTAAATTTCAATTCGGTTACCACAACATAATTATGTGTATTTTAAACCAGACGTTTAAAATTAGAAATAGAAATATTATATTCAAATAATAAGCAAAGAATGTATACTTTAATTGTTGCTGTTGCGGCCAAATGAAGTTTTTTTGTGGTTATTAACAAATTTTACTTTTACTTTTATTGACTATTTTACAACCTCATGAGGTCAGACGTCATATACATACATATTACTTACACAAACAAATTAAACAAATTTCAACATATTCTTCCAACTGACTCTATCCTTCGCCTTTCATCGCCAGTTGGTAACACCAAGGATACGAAGGGATTCTTCTGCCTGGTCTTTCCAGCGGAGTCTTGGTTGTCCTCTTTTTCTGCCTCCATCCGGTACGATACCGAAAACTTTTCTCGCTGGTGCATCTTCAGCCATTCCGATAACATGGCCTAGCCAAGGCTATTGGCCTAGTTTGACTCGCCTAGTTATGCCCACGTCAGAATATAAATTATATAGCTCTTGCTTCCAACAATGTCGGTACTCGCCGTTTTCCCTAACAGGACCATATATTCTACGGCGAATTTTTCTCTCGTATACTCCCAGGTGTTTTTCAGCCGCTTGCGATATGACCAAAGTTTCGGAGCCATATGTCAAGACAGGTAAAATGAGAGTCTAATCCAGCTGGACTTTTGTCCGTCGAGAGAGGACTTTATCTTAAACTGCTTGCTGAGCCCAAAATAGCACCTATTTGCAAGCACAATTCTCCTATTTGTTGTCCTTGTTCACGGCGGATCCAAGGTAGACAAATTCATCTACCACTTTAAAATTAAATCGGTTAGCAACGTTCAAGTGCGGACCAAGTCGAGAGGTTTTTCTAGTCGTTGACACCATCGATTTCTTGCCCCATTAACAGCAAGACACACCTTCGCTGATTCCTTTTCGATTCTTGAAAATAATGCAAATAATCTCGCAAATTTCGCCCAATGATATCAATCTCGTCAGCATACGCCAGTAACATATGGCTTTTCGTGTTAATGAGCCTCTTCCATCCTGTTGATCCAGCTTTTCTCATTATTATCTCCATTAAGATGTTAAAGAGATTGCACGAAAGTGTGTTGGCTTGTCTCAGTAATCGCTTGATACAGAATGGTTCAGTGAGGTCTTTGGTTCAGATTTGGTGTTGGTCAGCGTCATTCTACAGAGGCGGATCAGTTTTGCCGGTATCCCAAGTTCAGACATAGCTTCGTACAGTTTTCCCCGTATGGGGCTATCGAAAACAGCTTTGTAATCGACAAAAAGGTGGTACGTATCGATTTGCTTTTCGTGGGTAGTGTGACCAAACACAGGAACAGCCTGACCAAAATCAGCCGTGGATTTGCCTGGTCTAAAACCACACTGATAAGGTCCTATCAGGTTTTCAATATTTGGCTTAGGCTGTCACATAATATGCTTGATAAGACCTTATACACGGTGGATAAAAGACTGAAACCGCAATAGTTGGAACAGATACACGGATCACCCTTTTCTAATACAGGACATAATACACTGAGACTATAATTGTCAGGCATAGATTCCTCCAGCCATATACCGCATATAAGTCGATGCATATGGGCTAGCAGTCCTTCGCCACCTGCCTTAAAAAGTTCAGCGGGTAGGCCATCCGCACCAGCGGCTTTATTATTCTTAAGGCGGGAGATCGCCGTTCTAATCTCGCCTTGGTTGTGGGGTTTGCGGGGGCGTACAATCTACACTATCTTCCACTAGCATTACCTCCTAATCTTCAGTGGAATTACCTGAGTGGCGTAGTGCTGAAAAGTGGTCTCTCCACATTTTGAGCACAACGCTTATAAGTCACCCGATTCCCATTCTCGTCCTTGCAGCAGTTTCTAAAGAACGTGAGACGTGTGAGGTAGTCTACCCTAGCAGGAGAGAGAGCTTCTGCCGATAGGACATTGATATCTCCAGTATTTGTAGCTTCTCAATATCTAGCTTTTCCTGTGTTCGGTTTCGTACGGCTTTCGATCTGCTCAGTCTTGTGCGAACTTTCGCAGCCACCAGGTAATGCTCCGAGTCGATATTGCTGAGAAATCCAGGCCGCCTTATGTATGTCCTTATGCTGGAATCGTGTGTTACTAACTACCATGTTCTTTGCAGCGGCGAAGTCTATCATTCTTATTCCATTATCGGAGGTGGTATCATGTAGACTGTGATTACCGATGGTTGGTCATAAAATGTTTCTTTGACCTCATCAACTTTGTCCTCTGTCGGTGGGTGCAGTCTCTTATTTTCTTTGTGAATTTTCATTGCCAATATGACGGTGGCGGGAGGCAAGCCCAGCCCACCGTGGTTTGCATTTTACCTACTTCCAGGATGATTATGTTTCAGCTGCCCGTTATGGATCAGATAAACTGGATTTTGGTTTCTTCAATTTTGATCCGCCGTTGGCCAGGGGTGACAGAAGAATATGTCTACTACTTCGAAGAGCTTCAGTGACAGGGTCACCTATTAATCTTGAGACGTATTAGTGATCGCATTACCACTCAGGTTGCTCATTCGTTTCGTTTTCTCACTTTAACTAGCTAAAGGAGGTTTCCGATAAGCTAATGCGCAGGAGATACTGGCCACTCCCAAGTGAATGGCTATCAGATACTTTCCACCTCCAAGGACAGTCTGGTTATTAACAAAGGGAAGTGCAAATATACGAGTTATGGTTTATGTATTAAAACGTCTCTATTTTGAATATCATAATTTTTGAATATAATAATCAGATATCAACGGGTTTGAACGGTTTCAAAGAGATATGCTTCAGTCATCTATATATAAAACGGTTCAGGTAAATCAACAGATAGTACAAGATAGAATTGGTGCGATGGTCTTTGATGTCCGGAACTTCAATTTGTTTTCTAAGAATTCAGAAAAATTAATCATCAGTTAAATTCGGTTGTAACAATCGATAATTCGGCTGTGACAACCCCTAATGAGGCTGTGACTACCTCTAAAGAGGTTGTGTCAACCTATAATAAGGTTACGTCAAACTCCAATGCGGTTGTGCCAACCTCGAATGAGGTTCTGGCAACCTCTAGTGAGATTGTGATAACCTCAATTTCGGCTACGGCCAATTCGGTTGTCTCATCCGAATTTTTCTCTGAGTGTACTCATACAATTTTAATCTGTTAAAATTGAAGTTTAATTTTTGACCTCATCTTAACCTGGTGTACAATTTGATGCAACACTGCTAAGTACCACAAAAAGCAATCGTAATAAAAACATACAAAAAAATCAACTGTTCGACAGACGGATGCCGATTAGAAAATTTCCAATACATCGCCGGCACCAAACATTTGTTACAGCTCACGTCACCGCCGATATCGGTTTAAAATGTGAGCTGATATGAATTATAAGTACAAAGTTTCAGTTATTTCAAAAAATTTCCATATATGGGCAAAACTGGTAAACCCAAGATCCGCCAATTTAATTTTTCGATAATTTTGTCTCGGCACAGATTTGGTCTAAATTGGTCTAAGCACAAAGTTGCCACCTGAAATGTAAATTTAATCTCTAATTGGTTTGTGTAATAACTCATTTGAAAAATAAGTGGTTAAGCTGTGCGTGTTCTAGTTTTATACTTATGGCCGTCGGTGGTGAAATGGTACACTGAAAGAAAAACCTTCATACCATTAATGAATTCTTACATTGCATCAATGAAAAGTGTCATTGTTTTTGAGCCAATGCCGGGCTTCATTAATGCTATGAACAATGTTACATTAAACGAAAAATTTTTCATAGACCTGTAATTAATGTAAACTTTCTAACCAGAATGAGACATTATTATTGTATTAAAGAAATATGTTACATTGATATTATAAACCGTTTCATTGATGTAATGAAATATGGTCATTGATGTAATGAACATGTTACATTGATGCTATGAACATGTTTCATTAATGCTGTGAGCATGTTTCATTAATGCAATGAACATGTTTCATTGATGGTATTAACATGTTTGTGGCCGTCGGTGGTGCAATTGTAGTGTGCGCGGCTCTTGTGCATGAGGACGTGGGTTCGATCCCTACTCTGACCACCTTAAATTTCTTTCGACGGCGATCACCTCGCTTAGTGACGGCGACACTATCGAGTATTTAGCCATGAAAAGCTTCTCAAAATACCGTTCGGAACCGGTGTAAAACTGTAGGTCCCAATCAGTGAGTATAAAACTGGAACGCGCACAGCTCACTGGTTGTGAGAAGCTCCCCCTAATCCCTTCATGGGATGTAACGGGAAACCATTTTTTATGAACATGTTTCATTGAAGGTCTGAATATGTTTCATTGATTGTATGAACATATTTCATTGATGGTAGAACACGTTTCATTGACGGTATAAACATGTTTCATTGATAGTATGAACAAGTTTCATTGTTGGTATGAATAGGATTCATTGATAGTATACTATGAACATGTTTACATATATGAACAGGTTTACAAGGTATACAAGCCGATCGATGACGCTCATAGGAAAGGCATAAGAAATAAAAAATATGTATGTATGTGCATATATATGTAACAATGCTTTTGCACATGTTATTAGGAGATGCTATGAATTTCACATTCTTTATGATTAGGTGTAATTACTTATGTACATATGTACATACATAATGCAATTTTTTAAAAGTCTGGCTCAAACTAGGGCGTCGTCCAACGACGTTTATCCAAAAATGTCTGATGGATATTTTCTACCGAATTACATATGTACGTATGTAGTATGTACGTCCATCGTAATTTAATTTTGCATAATGATACATACATTTTTAATTTCAAAGATAGTTTCCATAAGTAAATGCAATTTTAACTTTTGCCACACAATCATGTAAATTATTTGGAAAAAATGCCGGCCGACAACAAAATTTTGGTTTTTGAAATCCCCTTAGTTTGCTCGATTCTGCATTTCAGCCTTTTATTTGTTCTTATTTATTCCTTATCTCATACTAGCACTCATATATTGTGTCACAACTACTGTACATACATACATAGATAAATAATAGATAAATACATACATTTATACAAAGCGTACCTACACACATATTATCCTTTAACCAAAATAATGAATCGTTCAAAATTAATGAAATTGTACATTATATTAAAGAAAGATGTTTCATTATTTCTATTTTAGAAAAAATTATTTTAATATTCAATAAAATGTGTGTAATGTAAAGAATGGCATATTTAATAGATTCTACTTTACAATGTCGATAAAATGTCTGCAATCTTTATCTATAGTTTCCCATATTTACATGAAAAACATACTTCATTCCATCAATGTAAAAGGTTTCTTAGCATTAATGACGGTCCACAAATTCAAAAACTGCAGCAATGAAGGAGTTCAGTGAAGTAATGTAACATTTCATAGCATCAAAGAAACTTTTCATTACATCAATGTAAACCCATTAATGTAACCCATTCATTGATGATATGAAGGGGTTTTCTTTCAGAGCGCAGTGTGCGCAGCTCTTGTGCATGAGAACGTGGGCTCGAACCCTGGTCGTACCACCTTACATTTCTTTCGACGAAATCTGTAGGTCCCAATCAGTGAGTGAAGAACTCATTTATATCGCCGCTTATCTCGGCCAGGATGGCGATAACCTTGTTCTCTTATCTGTGCCGATTAGACCGCTCAATTCGAGATTAAATTGACATTTCAGTTGGCACTCCGTGCTTAGACAAACTCCGCGCCGATACAAAATTATCGAAGACGGCGACACAACAAAAAAATGAAGTTGGCGGCTATAGGTTTTGCCAGTTTTATACAAATTTGGTTTTTTTTTTAAATAACTAAACTTTTAAAATTGGCTGAGTGATTCAAATCGGGCCATTCGATAAAATCTGCTCACAATTCCAACCAATAAGAGCCATTTATATCGGCGGCGGCGACGTGTCGAAAAGGGTTCGATCGGCTTCCATCTGTCAAACAGTTGATTTTTTTTGTGTATGTTTTTATTATGGTTGCATTTTTGTAGTAACTAACAGTGTTGCATTAAAATTTACACCAGTTTAAAATGAGGTTAAAAATTTAACTTCAGTTTCTACAGATTAAAATTGTATAAGTAATCTTCTGGGTTAGCGCGGATTAACAGAGTTAACCTTCGAAATGCGCCAATCTTGGCCGGTGTAAATGCCATATAAATGGCAATGATTAGAGAACAAGGTTACTCCTAAGTTGGACGCGAAAAACATGGGCCTAAATGCCACATAACCGTCATTTCATTCCTGACAAATATGCTACATTTATATTTTGCTTTGCTCTGAAGTTCGTAATTGTGCTATGGTTTGTTACGATGTCGTATCGTTTTGCTTTCCAAAAGTATTGGCCTAAAAATAGTGCAAGATGGTGCCACTTTTTGTAATCAATGCGAATCTTTTAGTAATAATTCCTTTTAAAACCAGCCGATATTCTCCAAAAAAGTAACTATAACACTGGTTTATAAAATAATAAAAAATGTGTGCATCTCTGGTAAATAAAAATTAATTTTTTGTTTGTATCACAGCCTATTGTTGTGTGAAATTCGAAAAAAATAATTTTTTTTTTTTATTTTTCAAAATTTGACTTTTCGTCGATGTTAGGTTTACTATTTTTACTATATTTTGGGATACATATTTCCGATCAAACTCAGTATGGTCTCAGTTTCCAGACAACTAATAGGGCTACAAATGTTCAGAAAATTATTTTTAAATCGGTGTCGAGTTTAAGTACACTGTGAAAAATTGGGAGAGACATACTTTATTTAAAAAAATAAAAATATCAGATCACGAAAGAAATTAGAAAATTTCCAAAAAAAGGACATTTTTTTAATTTTATTTTTTATAGCTTGTCTCTTAGGGAAGAAGTCAAGTCATATCTGAAGAAAATCCATGAATAAATGTAGCAGTTATCAGCCATTATATATAAGTACCACAAATTCAACTTTGCGGTTTTTCTTAGTATAGAGTTTTTATTTGTTTTAGTAATTTTATTTATTTCCATAACCGTTTATTTACAAATATAAAATAAACTAAAAATAATTGTGGCTTCTCCTTTGTCGTTTGGTTATTTTATAATCGGGTTCTCTAATAAATATAAACATCCATCATTCTCTCATTACAATATCCCTGGTAGCGCCACTGAATGGACTTCATTTCTTGGTGAAACCTCTCACCATGCTCGTTACAAATGTCAGAGGGAGTCTCCAGAAAAAAAAAGTATGTGCTAATGCCAGACCATTGAGAGACATATCTACGCCTGTTGGTAAAATAGAAAACGAACAATAGATCAGATATCGAAATGCAGTAAGTATGGATTTAGATACATTCCTTAGCAATTTTTTTAAATTCTTCTGCAAATCATCAATAATTGTTTTAAATTTCCAAGGAAGTACGAAATAACTATTTTAAACGATTTAAATGTTTTAATCGCATCCAATGACAAATATGTTTGGAAATTTTCACCCTTTAGCAATTTCCATATCTGTGGATCATAAAAAACACCTTCCTCGATTTTTTGGAAAGAACGATTTTAAATAAGGTTCTCAATTCTGCGAACGATTTACCTTCTGTACTTAACGCTTTGATAAAGTCTTTAAAGAGTCCCTGTTTAATGTGTAATGGTGCAGCGCAACATTTTCTTCCTTAACGACAGCCATATTCTAAATATTGTTTTCACCCACTCTCATGTGTACTCTTTTTGGTTACTTTTATAACGGACTGGGTTTGCCTCCCGCCACCGTTCATAACGGTAGGAAATATACAAAAACGAAAAAGAAAACATAAAAACCAGTATTTGGTTTCTATCGATCTGGTGCAAGTATCCAATCGGCAGATGTCTTCCAAAGTTAAAATGCTGACATTATCGCTATCCAGGAGATGCGATGAACAGAACATGGCTGCACAAGAAAAAAAAATAACTGCGATATATATTACTTTACAGTTGACATGAGGAAAGTCACGAATTTGGTTTCCGATTTTTAGTTGGCAAAAGATTGCGACATCTAGTCTCTAGGTACAATCCTGTGAGTGAACGAATAGCCACAATCCGCACAAAAGCGAAATATCTTAATATTTTCCTAATTTGTGTGCAGCTCCGACAGAAGAGAAAGATGATGATGCCAACGACATTTCTATGAGCGCCTAGAGGAAACGTATGTCCGCTACCCTAGGAGATTTTAATGCTAACATAGGCAGGGAAAAGTGTTTCATCCAACTATTGGCAATTTCAAACTACCTGCTGGTAGTTCCGACAACGGTATGAGACTGACTGACTTTGCAGTGGCAAAAAGCATAGTCGTTAGTGGTACAAGATTCCACCATAAAGACATCCACAAGGCTTCTTTGGTATCCCCTGATCCAAGAACGAAGAACCAAATTGATCACGTGGTAGTTGATGGAAGGCACTCATCCAGTGTAATGAGCGTACGAGTGATCAGAGGAGCTAACACCGATTCTGATCAATAGCTGGTAGCAATTAAGGTTACCACAAGAATAAGTCGGGCGAAAGATCGGAAAGCTGCAATTACCAGAGGTAGCCATAGCGTCTTCAAGGAAGCTCTCGCTACGTTTGGAATGATGATGACGATCCTGAAGCGCAGTGGAAACCTGTTTACGTTTCTATAAAAACAGCCGCAACAACCGAACTTGGTATTGAAAAAACTCTTCGCAGAAAGCCATGGTACGTTGTTGAGTATCGCATAGTAAATGATGGAAAGAACACTGCACGTATGGCAATGCTTCAGCCAATTGTAACGCGAGCTTAGACTAGGGGGGGGGGGAAGATAGGAGGGAAACAGTGTCTTTAGGCAGAAGAAACGGGAGTAGAGAACGCGCAGGTGCGAATATTGGGATATACATAAAGAAGAACGAAGCCCGAACATTCTACCACAAAGTCAAAAGCAGAACTAATGGACATCGATCAGGGCCCCTTCTGTAACGTCAAGGACGGAAATCTCATCGCAGATGTGCAGAGCATATTGCGACTATGAAGAGATCATTTTCCGCGCTAGATCATTTTCCGCGCTACACAATTTGATCACAACAACAAAGCCGCAGGAGCCGATGGATTACCGGCGGAGCTGTATGACGGCGATGAGCTGATAAGGTGCATTCATCAGCTCATTAGCAAAATTAGGTGAGATGAATGCATGCCCGGAAATTGGAGTCTCAGTGTACTATGTAACATATTTAAAAAAGGTGACGCGTTTCTCTGTGCCATCTACAGTGGAATAAGCCTTTTATCCTTAGCATATAAAGTTCTATCAAGTATAATGTGAGAACGACTAAAACCAATTATCGGTGGCCTGATTGGATCATACCAGTATGACTTTTGGCCCGGAAAGCCGACAACTAGCCAAATTTTCACTCTACACCAAAGGCTGGAGAAAACCCACAAAAAACCAATCTACACCAATCGTTTATTTGGCGATTGTAAAGCGGCCTTCGATAGCCCGATACGTGAGAAACTCTACGACGCAATGTCTGAGCATGGTATTCCTTTAAGACCCATACGCCTTTGCAAGATGACCTTGACGAACCCCAAATCCGCAGAGAAAGTTGGTAAGGATCTTACCGAACCTTTCGGAACTAAGCTAGGCCTCAGACAAGGTGACACCCTATCGTGCGATCTCTTTAACATCTTAATAGAGATTATTCTGAAAAAAGCTGCTGTCATCATGAATAAAACCATCAGCAGCAAAAGCCACATGCAGCTCGCGTATGCTGATGATATAGATACCATTGGATGCACAGTTGGGAAAGTTACTGCCGTGTTTCCGAGAATTGAGAGGGAGTCAGCAAAAGTGTGTCTGATAGTAAATGAGGACTAGACAACAATAATGGTTTCAACGGGCAGGGCCTACACGCGATTAGACCAAAGGGTGAACATTGATAACCGTTATAATTTCGAGGTGGTGGACGAATTTATATACCTCGGATCTGCTGTAAACAAAAACAACAACGTCAGCCTTAATATCAAGAGGAGAATTGTGTTTGCGAGTATATGTTATTTTGGTCTAAGCAACCACTTTAGAGATAAAGCCCTCTCTCCACTAACAAAAGTCCAGCTATACCAGACTCAACCTGTCTTTCTCTATGGGGTAGAATCCTGGGTCTTATCGCAAGCAGACGAAACATGTCTAGGGGTCTTCGAGAGAAAATTACTCCGAAAACTGTATGGTCCTATAGTGCACAACGGTAAGTATCGGCGTCGCATGAACCGGAGCTATATCCATGTCAGTAGAATGGATGCAGACGAACCAGCACGAAGGGTTTTCGAAACCGAACTCGGAGGAAGACAAAATATAGGATGACCAAGACTCTGCTGGAGGGATAAAGTTGACGAATCCCTATGTGCACTTGTTATTGCTAACAGGAGAAATAAGATCCAGTTGGCGTAATATGTTATCTTAGGTTTGTAAGGTCCCTGACGCCCCGAGGTTGTTCGAGACCAGATAAATAAATAAGTATATGTACGTGGAAAATAAACAGTGTTTTTGGTAAAATAATTAAACTGCACAAACAGCGATTGCAATTTTAATGTCTTTTCGCTAGGGTTGCCAACTCGGATGGCGAGTGGCTCTCCCCTCTCTCAAAGACTGTCAAGAATTAGACAACCAGAAGAAGTGCGCAATTTTTCAACCCTGGTAAAAGAGAACCAAAAGAGCCAGTAATTCACTCAATCGCATATCTATCTCGCGTCATATCTTGATTATTTCATACTTTTTGCATAGTTTATGCAATTTTACTTCAACACGGTTGGAATTTGTGTAGTTATATCATAAACACTAACACTGTCAAAAACTGCTCGTGTATTGAAATATTTAATGAAGAGAGTAAGAGAGAGCAGAGAATGACTAGGGTTTCACTCATTTTGTGTGTTGGCGTTTGAGTGCAAGGAAATTTTGACTGCCTTCTTGTACATCGTTTTCGCCTCTCCCTGCATGGGATGAACTGGTATAGTATTATTGGTTTCTACTTTTGCAACACCGATTAAAATCAATATTATGCCGTTCATGACTTGCCAAGTGAGCAATGTGATTGTTTGTTTTATGATCAGCAAATACGCTAGTTACCATGTAGTTTAGTGTTAGAATCTCGTACCACTGACTACTATGATTTTGCCGCTACTAAGGTTGTTAGCCGCAGTCCATTGTCGGAACTTGAATTTACCGACGATTGGTTGAAAGGATTGTCCCTACTAATTTTGGCATTAAATTCTCCTGGAACTATATTAATGCATCGGTTAGGGCAGCGATCTTAAATTTCTTTTAAGCGCTGATAGCGCTGATAGATAACTGATCATGCACAGAAATAAACGAACTGTTGGACTATTTCGCTTTTATGCGGCTAATGGATATACGTTGACTCGCCTCTTCGAAACTGGAGACTAGATGGGGTAGGATTTTGCCAACTACGAAATACCAACAAAATGCATGCTTCTGTAGGCAGATGTCGCAGTTCTTCCCCATTGAATAGCCATATTCGGTCCATCGCATTTCCAGCGTTAACTCTCGAGGAGATCTGCCGATTGGATATTAGCACCGGATCTATGCCGTCGGTGGTGCAATGGTTAGTGTGCGCGCCTCTTGTACAGGAGATCCGGGGTTCGATTCCTGCTCCGACCACCTTGAAATTTCTTTCGACGACGGTCATCTCGCTTAGTGACGTTTTGAAAATGTTTCTCAAACTACCGTTCGGAACCGGTGTAAAACTGTAGGTCCCAATCA